>NC_069475.1:22928403-22945457 GCF_026875155.1 Cherax quadricarinatus | reverse complement strand
TTTCTTATGTTCTTATGAGTCATCGGATGCTGTTTAGTGGGACAATACATGAAGAAAAGGTTGGAGTGTTACATTGAACTGGGCTAGGACCGTAGTGTGACACTTCGGGAAGTATGATGGAGTGGAACACTGAGATATGCTGCAGGACCGTAGTGGAACACTGAGAAGAAAAGGATGTCGTGTGACACTGAAGATGGTCAGGTTGTAGTGTACATTGAATAGTGTCATGTGACTGGCCTCGACAAAGACGCTATGCGGGTAGTGTGACGCAGAGACAAGGGTGTCAAGTGTGACATGGTTGCAAAAGTGTGTGTATTACATGGAGAAAAGGGTGTCAAGTGACACGGTGGAGAAAGAGCATCACAACTCGGATAAGTGTCGTGAGAAACGCAGTCGATTGTAATTTATTATTTTAAATGTTACTTAATTTATTATTTTAGCATAGATATATATATATAGTGACACATTAGTGTCAAGAGAGTTGTACCCTGTGTAGGGTTACGAATTATTATTTATTATTTTAGTAAAATGCTAATTATAATTTATCATTGTAAACTGTATATATTATCAGATGTTTATTAGTTCAAATACCTCTAGACCAAAGATAGTTGATTTTTATATTATATTAAAGATTAATTGATTTTAATAAGTGTATTTATGTATCCCGAACTCTTTATTACAAAATGAGTAAACCTACCATCTTAAAAATAACTATTTTTGTAACAGAAGGTGAGAAATACGATTGAATTTAAGAAAACTATCACTGAACAATATGAAAGTGGTACAAGTGTGGCCGAACTGGCCAGGATGTATAAGAAACCCTACACAACCTTATGTTCCATAGTGGCCAAGAAAAAGGAAATCAAGGACGCTGTTGTTGCAAAGGGGATAACTATGCTGACAAAAATGAGATCACCAGTACTCGAAGAGGTTGAGAAGTTATTATTGCTGTGGAGGAGATACTCTTATGACTTCGATTATTTGTGAAAAGGCTAGGCAGTTGCATGACGATTTAGTAAAGAAAATGCCTGCAAATAGTGATGTGAGTGAATTTAAGGCCAGCAAAGGCTGGTTTGAGAGATTTAAGAACCGTACTGGCATACACAGTGTGGTAAGGCATGGTGAGGCTGCCAGTTCGGACCACTAGGCGGCTGAAAAATATGTGTATGAATTCCAGGAGTACATAGAGGCTGAAGGACTGAAACCTGAACAAGTGTTCAATTGTGACAAAACAGGCCTCTTTTGGAAGAAAATGCCAAAGAGGACCTTCATTACACAAGAGGAAAAGGCAATGCCAGGACACAAGCCTATGAAAGACAGGCTGATGCTAATGTTCTGCGCTAATGCTAGTGGGGATTTCAAAGTGAAGCCATTGCTAGTGTACCATTCTGAAAATCCCAGAGTGTTCAGGAAAAACAATGTTATGAAGAGTAAATTGTGTGTGTTTTGGAAATCTAATAGTAAGGCATGGGTCACCAGGGAAATTTTCGTCGAGTTGTTCAATGAAGTGTTTGGCCCTAGTGTGAAGGAGTATCTCCTGGTAAAGAAACTGGATCTCAAGTGCCTGCTAATAATGGACAATGCACATGCTCTTCCTCCGAACTTGGATGACCTAATTTTTGAGGAGTTTGGGTTCATCACAGTAAAGTTCTTGCCCCTGAATGCCACTCCTCTCCTCCAGCCCATGGACCAGCAGGTCATTACAAACTTTAAAAAACTCTACACAAAAGCAATGTTTCACAGGTGCTTGATTGTGATCACAGACACTCACTTGACCCTAAGGGAATTTTGGAGAGAACACTTCAGCATCCTCCATTGCATAACCCTTATAGGTATGGCTTGGTAGGGAGTGACTACCAGGACTTTGAACTCGGCTTGGAGAAAATTGTGGCCAGATTGTGTCGACAAGAGAGATTTTGAAGAGTTTGGGACTGACCCTAATGAGCCTATGTCTGTTGTAAAATCAATTGTGGCACTGGGGAGTTCCATGGGGTTGGATGTGAGTTTGGAGGATGTGGAAGAATTGGTGGAAGACCACAATGAAGAGCTCACTACTGAGGAGCTGCAAGAGCTTCAGCAGGAAGAGCAACACATCACAGCTCAGAATCTTGCTGCAGAGGAGGAGGAAGAGAGATGGAAGAAGGTGCCTTCTTCAGAAATTAAAAAGATTTTTACTATGTGGGGTAAGATGGAAAGCTTTATGGAGACACATCACCCTAACAAGGTTGTTGCAAGCCATATTGGCAACATGTACATTGACAAAGTCTTGGGCCATTTTAGGGAAGTGTTAAAGAGATGCCAGAAACAGAGCTCTATCCACAGTTATTTTGTGAGACAGGACTCCATTGACTCTCAAGGTGGTCCTAGTGGCACTAAGAAACAGAGAAGACAAGAAACCCCAGAAAAGCAATTGGTACCTGAGATGTTGCTGGAAGGGAATTCCCCTTTCAAACTATAAACAATTCCCTCTCTCTCTTCCTCCAGTCTCCCATACACTAAGAAGAATCTTTAATAAAGGTAAGTGTTATGCTGTTAATGTTTCATTTATTATTTCCATTGTATTGTTTATGTACTTCATGTATATTTCATGTAAATTTTTTTTTTGTTTTAATACTTCTGGGTGTCAGGAACGGATTAATTGTATTTACATTATTTCTTATGGGGAAAATTGATTTGTAAATCGTAAATTTCGTTTATAGTAACGACTCCAGGAACGGATTAATTACGAAAAATGAGGGACCACTGTATTTAGAATTTCACACATATCCTTATCACTGTCAGTGATGTGACCAGAGTTACTCTTAAGTGGGCGAATCTTGTCCCTAATCTTACTTCTGTATACCTGAAAGAACTCTTTTGGGTTAGTCTTTGAATCCCTTGCGACCTTAGCCTCATAATCTGTTTTTGCTTTTCTTATTCCTTTCTTCATTTCTCTCTTTAATTGAATATACTGATTTCTTAACTGCTCATCCCCTCTTTTGATACGCCTATATATGCCTCTCTTTTGACCAATGTTTTAATCTATTGTTTATCCATTTGGGATCATTTTTGTTAGATCTAATTTCCCTACTTGGAACAAAAGTTGTCTGGGCAGCTAGACCTATGCTCTGAAAAATGTCATATTGGCAACCAAGATCACCTACCTGACCCATAGTTAGGACATCCCAATTTACCCCACCCAAGTAATTTTTCAGTCCCATGAAGTTGGCCAAGCGAAAATCTGGGACAGAGATTTGATTGCAGTTATCTGGGTTATTCCATGATATATTGAAACTAAGTGATTTGTGATCACTTTTCCCAAGCTCATCATTAACCTAAAGATTATTAATTAGTGAATCTTTGTTGGCAAGAACCAAGTCAAGCAGACTGTTTCCTCTAGTTGGTTCTGTCACAACCTGTTCTAAAAATCAATCCTGAACCATATCAAGAAAGTCACTAGAGTCAAGATTTCCTGTCAAATTGTTCCAATCAATTTGTCTCAAGTTAAAATCTCCCATTATCACAACATTTTCATATCTAGATGCCTTATGAATTTCGTCCCATAACAGCTTACTGCATTCCCTATCAAGGTTTGGGGGCCTATAAATCACACCCAAAATTAATTTGTCATGACTCTCGAGAAACTGAAGCCAAACCGATTCTGTGTTTGATGTTTCTAATCTTATATCATGTCTAAGACAACAATTTAAATTTTCTCTGACATACATCGCCAAACCACCTCCCTTCCTGTTGACCCTATCAGTGTGGAATAGTTTATAACCCTGTATGTTGCATTCAGAAGGCATTTCTCTATCTTTCAGGTTGAACCAGGTCTCTGTTATACCAATATCTATATTACCTACACTTGCAAGTAATTTTAGCTCATCTCTCTTATTTCTTAGACTCCTACTATTTGTATAGTAAACCATAAGGGAGCTAGTCACTCGTTGCCCTCTACTGTCTCTCTTTGTTTGTTGATCAATTGATTTGCCATTACTAGCAACTTTATTTTGAATATTGTCTTTAAAACATATCCCTGAGGTATCCCGGTAATAACTGCTATTTTTAACCCTAATGCTGCAGCCTGATTGTTTCCCAGAAACACCCATACCTCTATAATCTATCAGTTTAAATTCCTATACAAGTCATCAATTACCCTCTCAGTTGAATTGGCTAATGCAACCACTCCATCCCCAGAGAGATGAACCCCATCCCTTGCATACATATCACGTTTGCCAAAGAAAAGGTCCTAGTTATCAATGAATGGGATTGCAAGTTCCTTGCAGTATCTGTCTAGCCAGCAATTTATACCAATTGCCCTAGACATCCATTCATTGCCCACTCCCTTTCTAGGCAAGATGCTACATATGACTTGAGATCCCTCCCTTAGACCTAACTACTTCTATGGCTGACCTGTACTTATCCAGCAACTCCTCTCTCCTGCCCTTCCCAATGTCATCACCCCCAGCACTAAGACAGATAATGGGCTTGTTCCCATTACCTGCTATAATATTATCCAACCTGCTGACTATGTTGCCAACACCAGCTCCAGGAAGACACACTCTCTGTCTGACCTTTCTATCTCTGCTACAAAATGCACGGTCCATATATCTTACCTAAGAATCGCCTACAGTGGACCCCCGGTTCACGATGCTATCGGTATCTGATAAATCCGGTAACCGATGCATTATATAGCAGAAAATTTGCCTCGCTTCCCGATACAAAACCCGGTATGCGATGTGGTTCGTACAAGACGTGTCCATATGTGGCCTGAACTGCCCCTGTGTGCCAGTGTTTACAAGCCAGCCAGTGTGTGCACATCTAAGGATACATTCAGTACATTCCATATTATCCATATTATCACTGTTTTTGGTGCCTGTTTTTGCAAAATAAGTCACCATGGGCCCCAAGAAAGCTCCCAGTGCCAACCCTTCGAGACCAAGGGTGCTAACGACTGTTGAAATGAAGAAAGAGATAATTGCAAAGTACGAAAGTGGAGTGCATGTCTCGGAGCTGGTCAGGTTGTATAGTAAACCCCAGTCAACCATCTCTACTATAGTGAGCAAGAAAACAGCAATCACGGAAGCTGTTCTTGCAAAAGGTGCAACTGTGATTACGAAACAGCGACCGCAAGCATTAGAAAATGTTGAGAGACTGTTATTGGTGTGGATAAATGAAAAACAGATAACAGGAGATAGCATCTCTCAAGCAATCATTTGTGATAAGGCTAGGCAGTTGCATGACGATTTGGTAAAAAAACTGCCTGCAAGTGTCACTGGGTATTAGCAGAAGCCAGACACAGGCGTGCCTCGTTGTGCTCCGCATTTTCGGGTGTTTTCACGGTCGCTCTTACGTGCTAGAACTTTAATTTGTGTCATCAATCCTATACGATACATCCCTCTAGCGCCTGGAACCAATCTTGGGCGGAAAACATTATATACTGAGTCAAAAAAGGAGAATTAGTGTGCATACCTAGCAGAGTTTACTGCCAGAGGGGAATCATAGGCCTGTCCCGTGTGAAAAAAATAATAATTGAACTTTGTGTCAGAGGAAAGAAAGTCTCCCTGATAACATTGAGTATACATAGTGTATAGTGTATACTATAGTGGCTCCCTAGTATATTGATGATAAAGGCTAAAGTGTCATTTGAAAACAGGTGAATTTGTAAATGAAGTGATAAGCCTATAGAGGCAGGTGCCAGAAGTCGCCAGAATCTTACCACAGGTCAGCTGTTTTTAATAATCTTACTGGCCTGCTAGTGTACTCGCATATAATCTAGTGATACCAGTGAATAGCAGAATACAGTGCTGTAGTAGCAACTAACCAGTATTATAATGGTACTTAGTGGAGTGGAGTGACTTTCATTAGTTTCTTTTTTTCTTGAAATACCAGACGTTACTGTGAATTTCATATAACCTGTAGTTACCAGCGGTCGCAATATACACAACGAGAAGCAATTATTACTACAGAAAAAGCGTCCTTCCTCCAAAATTTGCACCAGTCAACTATAGTGATAATATAGCATTTATTGTGGTGGAGACCGAAAAAAAAAAAAAAAAATAGAAAAGCTAGATACAGCGATTGATAAACAAGGGTGGAGGGCGACCGTTCATCATTGTAGGAGTGCCAGCAGTCACCGGCTCTTCAACACGCAAGTTATACTTTTGTATCAATCAAATCACATATTACTCGGGTAGATAATTTCCAGTAGATCCTTCATGTGTTAGCTCAAATCACCGACCAGTATGTTTTAAATAAGTGACCCACTGCTCAGATCAGATAGACTGGTCGAACCCTTGACTGGTCGAACCTTAACTGGTCCGAACCCTTGACTGGTCCGAACCCTTGACTGGTCCGAACCCTTGACTGGTCCGAACCTGACTGGTCCGAACCCTGGACTGGTTTCAAACGGTTTCGTGCACTACCTAGCAGGTTATTAATAGAATTTTCAAGAGGTTGCTAGTAGAATTGCAGTAAATCAACCATTCAAATCATTATGAAGCTGTGTGTAGTCTGTGGTCAGTCAAACAAACGGGCTTCCACATGCATAAATTGTCATTTTTGTGGAAATTGGTGTCACCCCCTTGTGCAGATATCCAAGAACTAGTTACAAGCAGTATTAAAACAGGGAAGTGTTTTTGGGTATGCCCAAATGAGATAAATCTGTGGACTAAAATCACAAGGGTATTAAAAGAGGTCAACATCAAAGCTGCTTTCATAGAAAACCTGGAAGCTTTCTACAACAGATGGGAACATAAAAAGTCTGGGCTGAATGGTACTGCCCTTGATACTGGCCATGTAGTCAGAAACTGTAAGGCTGGAGATGATGTCCTGGTAGTCAGTAAATGGGGGGCTGATAGTGCTGTCCTGGGAGACAGTAATGGTGAAGCTGGAGGTGCTGTCCTGGGAGACAGTAATGGTGAAGCTGGAGGTGCTGTCCTGGGAGACAGTAATGGTGAGATGGAGATGCTGTCCTGGGAGACAGTAATGGGGAAGCTGGAGATGCTGTCCTGGGAGACAGTAATGGTGAAGCTGGAGATTTTGTCAGGTAGTCGGGAATTATATGCAGGAAGGAATACATATAAATGACCTCATAGGGGACAGGAGCCATAGTAGGGAAACAAGTGTAGTCAAAGATAAGATAAAACCAATATTGCAAACTAGAAAATACCGCAGGAAATAGCAAACAAGAGGACTCCACTAGCAATAGTGAGGATATATTACCAAAAACAACTGGTGGGAGCTCCATTGTTGGTGCTAGGGAGGATAGAAGTAAGACAGGGAAACATGCACCAACAGGGAATACAGTCACAGAAAACCCAAGGCAAACGGAAAACCAAGCCTGTGCACATACTATTGCACTCGGTATCTGCTGGCATGGGAAATTGGAAAAAACAGATGGGACGTGCAACTATGACCACCCTAGAAAATGCCATACCCATATGACAACAGGAAAATGCAAACTCCCTTCTGTAAGCTTTTTCACCCTGAACTGTGTACTCTTCAGTACAGGAAAGACTGTGCTATAACTTAAATTGCAGGCATACCATCTAAAGGGGACAAAAAGATACAAACATCCAGGCCATGGGAAACCTGGGTAGCAAACAGCACTCAAGAAGGAGAGGTTTTTTAGTGCCAGGAAGGTAAAAAAACTGGCAGAATGGCAGAAATCGTACACCAAATCCAGTCATTCCTGGAGTGGAACCACAGTCGATGGTCTCCACTCCAAACCAACAGATACAGATACTAATGCCGGAAAAAAAAAATCCCCCCCAGTACCAACAATACCACCAGTCCGATAACATTCTTCTTTGCAAATATACAGGGTCTAAAGCCAGCAACAAACAACAAAATACCTTTCATCCGTGGACTGCTTGCAGAGGCAAAGGCAATGTTCACGGCTTTCACTGAGACCCACATAAAGGATCACTTGGACAACGAAATTGGATCCCAGGTTACAACCTATACAGATGTGACAGAGTGAACAGGCAAAAGGGGGGGGGTTGGCCTGTACATTGCAGAGTCACTTGTTTGCACAGAACTGCTAAATGCCTCAAATGATGTAGTGGAAGTTTTAGCAGTAAAGGTCGAGAACCAAAACCTAGTCATTGTGGTAGTCTACAAGCCTCCGGATGCAACATCCCAGCAATTCCAGGAACAGCTGTTAAAAATTGACCACTGACTGGAAAAATCTTCCGCTCCTGCACCCAACATCTTGCTCCTGGGGGATTTCAACTTAAGGCACCTAAAATGGAGGAATATAGCAAATAATATTGTTGCAGTAATAACACCAGGAGGCAGCTCTGATGAAACTCACACTCACGCGAGCTTTTAAATCTCTGCACAAAATTCAATTTAAACCAGCAAATAATAGAGCCTACTAGACTGGAGAATACACTAGACCTCATCTTCACTAACAATGATGATCTGATAAGAAATGTTACCATATCAAAAACAATATACTCAGATCACAACATAATTGAGGTTTCAGTCATGTATGCGCGGAGCCCCAGACCGACATAATGAGATTAGTCACGAGGGAGCATTCACCAAATTCAACTTCAATAACAAAAACATAAAGTGGGACCAAGTAAACCAAGTCCTAACCGATATAAGCTGGGAAGATATACTAAGCAGCACAGACCCCAACTTTTGCTTAGAACAGATTAACTCGGTGGCACTCGATGTATGCACAAGGCTTATTCCTCTAAGAAAAGGAGGAGTAGATGTTAAAACAGAAAGAGACAGGCGCTCCCTTTACAGGCGACGGAAAAGAATAACAGAGCGGCTAAAGAGGTCATATATCTGAAATGTGTAGGGAGACACTGGTCAGAGAAATAGCAAGCATCGAACTTAAGCTAAAAGAATCCTTTAGGAGTCAGGAATCGCGGGAAGAACTAAAAGCCATAAATGAAATCGAAAGAAACCCAAAGTATTTCTTCTCATTATGCCAAATCAAAATCGAGAACAACGTCCAGTATTGGGCCCCTACTTAAACAAGATGGGTCCTACACTGATGACAGCAAGGAAATGAGTGAAACTACTCAAGTCCCAATATGACTCAGTTTTTAGCAAGCCGCTAACCAGACTGAGAGTCGAAGATCAAAATGAATTTTTATGAGAGAGCCACAAAATTTGATGACACAAGCCTATCCGATGTTATCCTGACGCCAAATGACTTCGAACAGGCGATAAATGACATGCCCATGCACTCTGCCCCAGGGCCAGACTCATGGAACTCTGTGTTCATCAAGAACTGCAAGAAGCCCCTATCACGAGCCTTTTCCATCTATGGAGAGGGAGCATGGACACGGGGGTCGTCCCACAGTTACTAAAAAAACAGACATGCCCCACTCCACAAAGGGGGCAGTAAAGCAACAGCAAAGAACTACAGACCAATAGCACTAACATCCCATATCATAAAAATCTTTGAAAGGGTCCTAAGAAGCAAGATCACCACCCATCTAGAAACCCATCAGTTACACAACCCAGGGCAACATGGGTTTAGAACAGGTCGCTCTTGTCTGTCTCAACTATTGGATCACTACGACAAGGTCCTAAATGCACTAGAAGACAAAAAGAATGCAGATGTAATATATACAGACTTTGCAAAGCCTTCGACAAGTGTGACCATGGCGTAATAGCACACAAAAATGCGTGCTAAAGGAATAACAGGAAAAGTCGGTCGATGGATCTATAATTTCCTCACTAACAGAACACAGAGAGTAGTCGTCAACAGAGTAAAGTCCGAGGCAGCTACGGTGAAAAGCTCTGTTCCACAGGCACAGTACTAGCTCCCATCTTGTTCCTCATCCTCATATCCGACATAGACAAGGATGTCAGCCACAGCACCGTGTCTTCCTTTGCAGATGACACCCGAATCTGCATGACAGTGTCTTCCATTGCAGACACTGCAAAGCTCCAGGCGGACATCAACCAAATCTTTCAGTGGGCTGCAGAAAACAATATGAAGTTCAACGATGAGAAATTTCAATTACTCAGATATGGTAAACATGAGGAAATTAAATCTTCATCAGAGTACAAAACAAATTTGGCCACAAAATAGAGCGAAACACCAACGTCAAAGACCTGGGAGTGATCATGTCGGAGGATCTCACCTTCAAGGACCATAACATTGTATCAATCGCATCTGCTAGAAAAATGACAGGATGGATAATGAGAACCTTCAAAACTAGGGAGGCCAAGCCATGATGACACTCTTCAGGTCACTTGTTCTATCTAGGCTGGAATATTGCTGCACACTACAGCACCTTTCAAGGCAGGTGAAATTGCCGACCTAGAAAATGTACAGAGAACTTTCACGGCGTGCATAACGGAGATAAAACACCTCAATTATTGGGAGCGCTTGAGGTTCCTAAACCTGTATTCCCTGGAACGCAGGAGGGAGAGATACATGATTATATACACTGGAAAATCCTAGAGGGACTAGTACCGAACTTGCACACGAGAATCACTCACTACAAAAGCAAAAGACTTGGCAGACGATGCACCATCCCCCCAATGAAAAGCAGGGGTGTCACTAGCACGTTAAGAGACCATACAATAAGTGTCAGGGGCCCGAGACTGTTCAACTGCCTCCCAGCACACATAAGGGGGATTACCAACAGACCCCTGGCAGTCTTCAAGCTGGCACTGGACAAGCACCTAAAGTCAGTTCCGGATCAGCCGGGCTGTGGCTCGTACGTTGGTTTGCGTGCAGCCAGCAGCAACAGCCTGGTTGATCAGGCTCTGATCCACCAGGAGGCCTGGTCACAGACCGGGCCGCGGGGGCGTTGACCCCCGGAACTCTCTCCAGGTAAACTCCAGGTAAACTAGTGGTGATGTGAGTGAATTTAAGGCCAGCAAAGGTTGGTTTGAAAGATTTAAGAATCGTAGTGGTATACATAGTGTGATTAGGCATGGTGAGGCTGCCAGTTATGTTGTGCGACAGAAGTCCAGTGACTCTCAACCTGGTCCTAGTGGCGTTAAAAGAAGAAGGGAAGTAACCCAGGAAAAGGACTTGCTACCTCAAGTCCAATGGAGGGAGATTCCCCTTCTAAATGCTAACACCATCCACACTCTCCCCTCCTCCCATCCCATCAATCATCACCAGATCTTCATTAAACTCCAGCCTTTATATTATCCTTTGTACCTGCATACCTGTGTACCTGTGTACCTGTGTACCTGTCTACCATCTTACTATCATATTATAACCAAGTCATTGCCATTGTTATTTTTTACTTATTACTCTTCTGGTACTTTAATTTGTGAATTTTATTTTGACAATTTAAGTCTAGTTATACTCTTGATCTTGTTAACAACCTATATCAGACCCTAGTACAATTGCAAGTACAATTTTAATTTGTATTTTTATATTATATTATTATAGGTAGTAGGTTGGTAGACAGCAACCACCCAGGGAAGTACTACCGTCCTGCCAGATGACTGTGAAACAAAAACATGTAACTGTTTTGCATGATGGTAGGATTGCTGGTTTCTTTTTCTGTCTCATGAACACGCTAGATAACAGGGATATCTTGCTACTCCTACTTACACTTTGGTCACACTTCACAGACACGCACATGCATATATATATACATACATCTGGGTTTTTCTCCTTTTTCTAAATAGCTCTTGTTCTTCTTTATCTCTTCTATTGTCCATGGGGAAGTGGAAAAGAATCTTTCCTCCATAAGATATGCGTGTCGTATGAGGTGACTAAAATGCCGGGAGCAATGGGCTAGTAACCCCTTCTCCTGTAGACATTTACTAAAAAAGAGAAGAAGAAAAACTTTATAAAACTGGGATGCTTAAATGTGTGTGGATGTAGTGCGGATGACAAGAAACAGATGATTGCTGATGTTATGAATGAAAAGAAGTTGGATGTCCTGGCCGTAAGCAAACAAAGCAAAGGGGAGGGGTTTTCAGTGGGGGAAAAAAAGGGGACTAAATCTGGAGATCTGAGAGAGTTAGAGCAAGGAAGGGGTACATTAATTTAAATGATCAGTTAGGGAAGGAGAAAAGAAAATAGAATGTGTAAATCAAGTTTTATGTGGATTAAAAAAAGGGTTTGGATCGAAAGGGGGTTCAAAAAAAGCGTGATGCCCCTGAGAAGAGAGGAAGCAGGGGAGGAAGAGATTTGGGGAAGTTAAGTGAATGTATGGGACCTTTAAACCCAAGTAGAGAGTAATTGGGTAGGGGACCTGAATGCTAAAGTAGGAGAAACTTCTAAGGGGGGGGGTAGGTAATTTTGGGGTGCCAGGTGAAAATGAAATGGGAGCCCTTTTGATTGAACTTTGTAAAAAAGGGGGTTTATTTATAGGTAATACTATTTTAAGAAAAAGGGGAAAATAATATACAAGATATGATGTGGGGCGAAATGACGTAGTTTGTTGGATTATGTATTGGTAAAAAAGACTGTTGAGTAGATTCGGGATGTACAGTTTATAGGGGGGCCAGAGATATATAGACACTTTTTTATTTTAGCTACACTGAGAGTAAAAGGTGATGGGATAAAAGGAGAAAGAAGATGGGAAGAGAAGGGAAGGTTTAAAACTAAAAGAGGGGCATTATGTAAGATAAAAAAAAGCTATTGGGGGTAAGGGGGCTAAGAGAGCATGGGCAATGGGGTCGAGAGGATGGGGGGGTTTTAAAAAATGTGTGTTGGTGTTCAGCAGAAGTTTGGGGTTACGGGAAAGGGGGGGAGGAGGGAAGAGGAGCGTTTGGTGGAATATGATTAAAGGTAGTAAGGGAAAAGTGATGCAAGGAGGGAAAGTTATGGAGAAAAAAAAGAGAGGTTAAGAAGGGGTAAACAATGTAAAAAAAGAGCAAATGAAGAGTGGGTGAGATGTTATCAAAAAATTTTTTTTTAAAATAAGAAAAAGTTTTGGGGGAGATTAACAATTAAGAAAACCAAGAGTTAGTTTTAAAATGTTTTTTATGCACCCCATACCCCTCCGGGGCGGGAGTCAAAAGATTAAGAGGTACATAATTGGTCCAGGACTGAACTCCAAAGTTTTGATAGCTGAGCAAGTTACAAAGGTAAAGAACTGATCTGGGCATAAACTGACCAAATTACAAAGGTAATACTCCAGGAGAGCGGTCACACTCATGAATAATTGCAAAAGGGAATGAAACATAAACACATTTTAAACAAGAGAATTTACAAAGGAATGAGCCCAGGGAGAGCGGTCAAAAAACATGACAAATTTTCAAAGGTAAGAAAGATAAACAGTTAACAATGATTTCAATCATAGACAAATTACGAGAAGAGCTTAACAAACATACAGGGAATTCATCCATTGCCCAACAACGTGTTGCAGAAACAAATGGTTTTTTCATTAAAATAGGAGAGGGAGTTTTTAAATGGAGAGTTAGAGGTATTGGAAATGGGGGAAAATTTTTAGGAAATTTTTAAAAGTTTAAAAGATGGGGAAACTGTATTTGTTTATAGGGCAAGAGAAAAACATCTTTTGGAGTGAGGAAGAGCCATTGTGATGGGGGGAATTCGTGAGGCAGTAGGGGAAAAAGAAAGAGGGGAAGGCAGCCGGTATTTATGGGGTAAAATAGAAATTTAAAAGCATTTTGGGAAAATTTTTTGGAGTGGTTGGTGCAATTATTTTAAAAAATTATGGAAAAGGGGAAGGTACCAGGGATTGGCAAAAGCTGCATAGTTCCTTTTAAAAGGGAAAGGGGGCAAAAGAGAGTACAAAAATTTTAGGGGGGTAAGTCTGTTGAGTATACCTGGTAAAGTGTATGGTAGAGTTATAATTGAAAGAATTAAGAGTAAGACGGAGAATAGGATAGCAGATGAACAAGGAGGCTTTAGGAAAGGTAGGGGATGTGTGGACCAGGTGTTTACAGTGAAACATATAAGTGAACAGTATTTAGATAAGGCTAAAGAGGTCTTTGTGGCATTTATGGATTTGGAAAAGGCGTATGACAGGGTGGATAGGGGGCAATGTGGCAGATGTTGCAAGTGTATGGTGTAGGAGGTAGGTTACTGAAAGCAGTGAAGAGTTTTTATGAGGATAGTGAGGCTCAAGTTAGAGTATGTAGGAAAGAGGGAAATTTTTTCCCAGTAAAAGTAGGCCTTAGACAAGGATGTGTGATGTCACCATGGTTGTTTAATATATTTATAGATGGGGTTGTAAGAGAAGTAAATGCGAGGGTCTTGGCAAGAGGCGTGGAGTTAAAAGATAAAGAATCACTCACAAAGTGGGAGTTGACTTAAGAAATCGTAATGACACGATTGCAAATAAACCATACCCCCGGCCGGGATTGAACCCACGGTCATAGAGTCTCAAAACTCCAGCCCGTCGCGCTAGCCACTAGACCAGCTAGCCACAATAAGATTCATCCAACTAGGTATATTTCTACACCATAGGAAAGTTAGCACAGGCACCTCTGTGACCACAAATGCAAGTTTTTACAGACGAATCTCCAGCTAGCGTGGCCGTGACGAACTCTAGCTCAAGTCCCTTCACTGCCGTCAACATGACTTAAGAAATCGTAATGACAAGATTGCAAATAAACCATACCCCCGGCCGGAATTGAACCACCGGTCATAGAGTCTCAAAACTCCAGCCCGTCGCGCTAGCCACTAGACCAGCTAGCCACAATAAGATTCATCCAACTAGGTATATTTCTACACCATAGGAAAGTTAGCACAGGCACCTCTGTGACCACAAATGCAAGTTTTTACAGACGAATCTCCAGCTAGCGTGGCCGTGACGAACTCTAGCTCAAGTCCCTTCACTGCCGTCAACATGACTTAAGAAATCGTAATGACACGATTGCAAATAAACCATACCCCCCGCGGCCGGGATTGAACCCGCGGTCATAGAGTCTCAAAACTCCAGCCCGTCGCGCTAGCCACTAGACCAGCTAGCCACAATAAGATTCACCCAACTAGGTATATTTCTACACCATAGGAAAGTTAGCACAGGCACCTCTGTGACCACAAATGCAAGTTTTTACAGACGAATCTCCAGCTAGCGTGGCCGTGACGAACTCTAGCTCAAGTCCCTTCACTGCCATCAACATGACTTAAGAAATCGTAATGACACGATTGCAAATAAACCATACCCCCAGCCGGGATTGAACCCGCGGTCATAGAGTCTCAAAACTCCAGCCCGTCGCGCTAGCCACTAGACCAGCTAGCCACAATAAGATTCATCCAACTAGGTATATTTCTACACCATAGGAAAGTTAGCACAGGCACCTCTGTGACCACAAATGCAAGTTTTTACAGACGAATCTCCAGCTAGCGTGGCCGTGACGAACTCTAGCTCAAGTCCCTTCACTGCCGTCAACATGACTTAAGAAATCGTAATGACACGATTGCAAATAAACCATACCCCCGGCCGGGATTGAACCCGCGGTCATAGAGTCTCAAAACTCCAGCCCGTCGCGCTAGCCACTAGACCGCGGGTTCAATCCCGGCCGGGGGTATGGTTTTATTTGCAATCGTGTCATTACGATTTCTTAAGTCATGTTGATGGCAGTGAAGGGACTTGAGCTAGAGTTCGTCACGGCCACGCTAGCTGGAGATTCGTCTGTAAAAACTTGCATTTGTGGTCACAGAGGTGCCTGTTCTAACTTTCCTATGGTGTAGAAATATACCTAGTTGGATGAATCTTATTGTGGCTAGCTGGTCTAGTGGCTAGCGCGACGGGCTGGAGTTTTGAGACTCTATGACCGCGGGTTTTCAATCCCGGCCGGGGGTATGGTTTATTTGCAATCGTGTCATTACGATTTCTTAAGTCATGTTGACGGCAGTGAAGGGACTTGAGCTAGAGTTCGTCACGGCCACGCTAGCTGGAGATTCGTCTGTAAAAACTGCATTTGTGGTCACAGAGGTGCCTGTGCTAACTTTCCTATGGTGTAGAAATATACCTAGTTGGATGAATCTTATTGTGGCTAGCTGGTCTAGTGGCTAGCGCGACGGGCTGGAGTTTTGAGACTCTATGACCGCGGGTTCAATCCCGGCCGGGGTATGGTTTATTTGCAATCGTGTCATTACGATTTCTTAAGTCATGTTGACGGCAGTGAAGGGACTTGAGCTAGAGTTCGTCACGGCCACGCTAGCTGGAGATTCGTCTGTAAAAACTTGCGTTTGTGGTCACAGAGGTGCCTGTGCTAACTTTCCTATGGTGTAGAAATATACCTAGTTGGATGAATCTTATTGTGGCTAGCTGGTCTAGTGGCTAGCGCGACGGGCTGGAGTTTTGAGACTCTATGACCGCTTAAAGTGGGAGTTGTCACAGCTGCTCTTTGCTGATGACACTGTGCTCTTGGGAGATTCTGAAGAGAAGTTGCAGAGATTGGTGGATGAATTTGGTAGGGTGTGCAAAAGAAGAAAATTAAAGGTGAATACAGGAAAGAGTAAGGTTATGAGGATAACAAAAAGATTAGGTGATGAAAGATTGGATATCAGATTGGAGGGAGAGAGTATGGAGGAGGTGAACATATTCAGATATTTGGGAGTGGACGTGTCAGCGGATGGGTCTATGAAAGATGAGGTGAATCATAGAATTGATGAGGGAAAAGGAGTGAGTGGTGCACTTAGGAGTCTGTGGAGACAAAGAACTTTGTCCTTGGAGGCAAAGAGGGGAATGAATGAGAGTATAGTTTTACAAACCGCTCTTATATGGGTGTGAAGCGTGGGTGAT
Source organism: Cherax quadricarinatus (assembly GCF_026875155.1). Lineage (NCBI taxonomy): Eukaryota > Metazoa > Arthropoda > Malacostraca > Decapoda > Parastacidae > Cherax > Cherax quadricarinatus. The sequence continues at coordinate 22,928,805 of NC_069475.1, read as the reverse complement.
AAATGTTGCAGCGAGGAGAAGGCTGGAGGCAGTGGAGATGTCATGTCTGAGGGCAATGTGTGGTGTGAATATAATGCAGAGAATTCGTAGTTTGGAAGTTAGGAGGAGGTGCGGGATTACCAAAACTATTGTCCAGAGGGCTGAGGAAGGGTTGTTGAGGTGGTTCGGACATGTAGAGAGAATGGAGCGAAAGAGAATGACTTCAAGAGTGTATCAGTCTGTAGTGGAAGGAAGGCGGGGTAGGGGTTGGCCTAGGAAAGGTTGGAGGGAGGGGGTAAAGGAGGTTTTGTGTGCGAGGGGCTTGGACTTCCAGCCGGCATGCATGAGCGGTTTGATAAAATGAAGGAGACAAATGGTTTTTAATACTTGACGTGCTGTTGGAGTGTGAGCAAAGTAACTTAT
>NC_069475.1:22803477-22927903 GCF_026875155.1 Cherax quadricarinatus | reverse complement strand
TGCTTGCTTAAATATCTGATATTGTAGTTAAAGATAGTTATGTTGTTGTTGGCTCTGAGAAGTGCCTTTGATTGTTCTGATGTGTAGTAATTACAGTAACTGTTTGAATCATTTAAGTCATAATGGCTTATTTCTGTTGGTGGTGTTTAATCTTCCCTAGGATGCAACCTTACAACTGTCAGCTATCAAACAGGTACCTATTTTGTGCTAGATGACCAAATTCAAATTAAATTCAAATTCAAGTTTATTCTCTATAAGGGTTACAAAACTGAGTTTACAGTATTTGGTTAGTGTGTGGTTTACATGTAGTAAAATACTAATTACAGAGGGGGCCACTAGAACACCTAGCATAGCTAGGCATTTCGGGCAGACTTAGATTAATTCTTAACTTTAAAATATTACAAATTATTAGGTTAGTTGGTATTATGGCTTAGCGACTAAATACTAGTTTGTGAGTTTAGCAATGTGAATGCTTTTGTTTTGGCACAATACATAGTTTCAGTATTGGAGTATCACAGGCCAACTTATGACTAGTTAGGATTCATTATTTTAAGATTAAGATTGATATTTCTGTGTTTATGGTCAAATGGGTGAGTGAGTGTAAGTGTGAACCACCAGGTGGTATTCGTGTAGTTAGTTGACGGGGGGTATCAGGGAGATAAGATGTTTTCTAATGGTTGTTTTGAAAGTGATGAATGTGTCTGCAGCTCTAGAGTTCTCAGGTAGGGTGTTCCAGATTTTAGGGCCTTTGACATACATTGAATTTTTGTAAAGGTTTAGTCGGACACGGGGAATGCCATAGAGATGTTTGTGTCTTGTGTTATGCCTGTGGGTTCTGTCACAACTATCAAGAAAGCATTTTAGGTCAAGGTTGATATTGGAGTTTAAGGTCCTGTAGATGTAGATTGCACAGTAGTAAGTGTGGATGTACTGAACAGGGAGTAAGTTTAGATCTATGAAGAGTGGGAGGGTGTGTTGCCAGGGATGGGATTTAGTGGTCATTCTTACTGCGGCTTTTTGTTGGATTGTTATTGGCTTTAGGTGTGTTGCTGCAGTTGATCCCCAAGCACAAATAGCATAGGTGAGGTATGGATAAATAAGTGAGTGGTATTGTGTGAGAAGGGCATTTTGCTGCACGTAGTATCGTATCTTGGAGAGGATCCCAACTGTTTTGGATACTTTTTTGGTTATGTGTTGGATATGGGTGCTGAAATTCAGGTTGTTGTCGAGGTATAGGCCTAGGAATTTCCCCTTATTATGTCTGGCAATTAGAGTGTTGTTGATCTTAATGTTAATTTGTGCAACTCCTGCTCTGCTACCAAACATAATATACAGTGGACCCCCACATAACGATATTAATCCGTGCAAGAGGGCTCATTGTTATGCGAAATTATCGTTATGCGAATGAATTTTCCCCATAAGAAATAATGGAAATCAAATTAATCCGTGCAAGACACCCAAAAGTATGAAAAAAAATTTTTACCACATGAAATATACATTTTCCTACACACAAAGAGAAGGATACATGCACAATAGTAGAGTAGTACATGCACAGTATATATTGTGCATGTACTACTCTACTAAATGAAGAATAAATGACACTTACCTTTATTGAAGATGCAGCAATGACTGATGAGACACTGTGTCCTGGGAGTGCCTTTTCCTCCTGAGTACTGTAGGTCCTGTTTGGCATTTTCTTCCAGAACAGGCCTTATCACACTGTGTATGCCACTACGATTCTTAAATCTCTCAAACCAACCTTTGCTGGCTTTATATTCACCAATATGAGCACTAGTTCCAGGCATTTTTTCCTGTTCACCTGGGTGTTAGTCGACTTGTGTGGGTTACATCCTGGGAGACAAGATTAAGGACCCCAATGGAAATAAGTTAGACAGTCTTCGATGACACTGACTTTTTTGGGTTATCCTGGGTGGCTAACCCTCTGGGGTTAATTGTTTCTTGGTATTCTTAATAAGCCACACCAACAACAGTGCTACAGCAGCAGCAGCTGACAGTGCTACAGCAGCAGCAGCAGCAGCAGCAGCAGCAGCAGCTGACAATGCTACAGCAGCAGCAGCAGCAGCTGACAGTGCTGCAGCAGCAGCAGCAGCAGCTGACAGTGCTACAGCAGCAGCTGACAGTGCTACAGCAGCAGCAGATGGTGCTACAGCAGCAGCAGACAGTACTACAGCAGCAGCAGCAGCTGATGGTATTACAGCAGCAGCAGCAGCTGATGGTGCTACAGCAGCAGCAGCAGCTGACAGTGCTACAGCAGCAGCAGCAGCTAACAGTGCAGCAGCAGCAGCTGACAGTGCTACAGCAGCAGCAGATGGTGCTACAGCAACAGCAAACGGTACTACAGCAGCAGCAGCAGCTGACGGTGGTACAACAGCAGCAGTAGCCGATGGTGCTACAGCAGCAGCAGCAGCTGACAGTGCTACAGCAGCAGCAGCATCAGCAGTTGACCATGGTACCACAGTATTTCGATAATATTTCTCACCCTTTTTACCACAGGGTTGGCACTAGAAGCTTTCTTGGGGCCTATGGTCACTTATTTTGCAGATAAAATCACCAAAAACACTGTAATAATACGAAATGTTCTGATTGTATGCTTGGATGTTACCGCGGAAGCTGGCTGATAAACAGTGCCACCGTCGGAACATGTGAGGCTGGCTCAGGCCGCACATTAGATGCATCTCGGACGAATAGCGTTGAGCGGGTTTTTTAGCGATATGCGAGGCAAAATCTTAGCGATAAAATGTATCGGTATGCGGATTTAACGTTATGTGATGCCAACGGTATGCGGGGGTCCACTGTAGTAGATTTTGTCAGTGTTAAGTGTAAGTTTATTGGCTGTCATCCAAGTCGATATTTTAATCAGCTCCTCGTTAACAATGGTGTTGAGGGTGCCAAGAGTAGGGTGAGAGATGACATAAGTCGTGTCGTCAGCAAAGAGAATGGGGTTGAGGTGTTGGGACACGTTTGGAAGATCATTGATGTATATGAGGAAGAGCAGGGGACCAAGGACACTTCTCTGCAGAACTCCAGTATCAAGTGGCAGTGTTGATGATGCTGTGTCTTTAATGGTGACATACTGATACCTATTAGTAAGGTAGGATTTGAAATATGCAAGCGCATGGCCTCTTATACCATAATGGTCAAGTTCGTGGAGTAAGATGCCGTGGTCTACTGTGTCAAAAGCTTTTCTTAGATCAATAAAAATTCCTAGTGGATATTCCTTATTTTCCAGTGTTGTGTAAAGCAGATCTAGCATTTTTATAATTGCATCATTAGTGCTTTTATTTTTTCTGAATCCAATTTGGCAGGGGTTGAGTATGTTTTGTGCTGTTGTAAATGAATATAGTCTCCTGTTCGTGAATTTCTCAAAGATTTTGGATAGCAATGGTAAGTTTGATATTGGCCTATAGTTGTTTAAATCTGTAGGGTCACCACCTTTATGTATTGGTGTAACCCTTGCTGTCTTAAGTAGTTTTGGGAAGTTGCTAGTTTCTAGTGACTTGTTAAAAAGTAATGAAATAGTCTGCAAAAGGACATGGGCTGCTCGCTTGTACAATAATGGTGGGACATGAGACAGATTCCCCGAGTTATTTTTAAGTGACTTTATAATCTCGGTGACTTCCGTGGGCTCTGTTGGTACAAGATGGAAGGAATTTGAAAAATTCCCATTTATGTAGTCATCCCCGGCATGGGCATTGGTATGTGGGATTTTATTGGCGAGATTAGATCCTATGGTTGAGAAGAAGTCGTTTATCTCGTTAGCTGTGTCAGTGGGATGTAGTGGTGTTTCATTAGGTTTAGTTAGGACAATATTCTTTTTTTTTCAGTTTGTGGGTCCCTAGAATCTGGGGGCAAGGGCAGCAAGTACCTATTTACTGCTAGATGACCAGGGGCAGCAACTACCTATTTACTGCTAGATGACTAGGGGCAGCAAGTACCTATTTACTGCTAGGTGACCAGGGGCAGCAAGTACCTATTTACTGCTAGGTGACCAGGGGCAGCACGTACCTATTTACTGCTAGGTGACCAGGGGCAGCAAGTACCTATTTACTGCTAGGTGACCAGGGGCAGCAAGTACCTATTTACTGCTAGGTGACCAGGGGCAGCAAGTACCTATTTACTGCTAGGTGACCAGGGGCAGCAAGTGCCTATTTGCTGCTAGGTGACCAGGGGCAGCAAGTACCTATTTACTGCTAGGTGACCAGGGGCAGCAAGTACCTATTTACTGCTAGGTGACCAGGGGCAGCAAGTTCCTATTTACTGCTAGGTGACCAGGGGCAGCAAGTACCTATTTACTGCTAGGTGACCAGGAGCAGCAGATGTAAGACAGTAGATCCTTATAATATGATATTAGAAGGACCACAGTGGAAATAAGTCACTTTAACTTTATTGGGTTATCGTAGGTAATTTACACATGTTACTATGTATGATAATTGTACTTATGTGTACCTGTACTTAAACGCACTTAACATCATAGTTGGTCAGTGTTAGGCTGGTCTAACTCCTCCCCATTCATATACATATCTAACCTATATTTGAAGTTTTATAACCAGAAATTAAATTTTATTTCTATAAAGATTGCTTTAATTTTTCTTAAGGCTGTTAGTAATGGTTGAATACAAGTACTGATACTAATCTAAATTTCATATTACTTCACTTGATCTGATATGAAATGTCACCATATCATAAACAATATACTCAGATCACAACATAAATGAGGTTCAGACATGTATGCGCGGAGCCCCAGACCGACATAATGAGATTAGTCATGAGGGAGCATTCACCAAATTCAACTTCAATAACAAAAACATAAAGTGGGACCAAGTAAACCAAGTCCTAACCGATATATGCTGGGAAGATATACTAAGCAACAGAGACCCCAACTTATGCCTAGAACAGATTAACTCGGTGGCACTCGATGTATGCACAAGGCTTATTTCTCTAAGAAAAATGAGGAGTAGATGTAAAATAGAAAGAGACAGGCGCTCCCTTTACAGGCGACAGAAAAGAATAACAGAGCAGTTAAAAGAGGTCAGTATATCTGAAATGCGTAGGGGGACACTGGTCAGAGAAATAGCAAGCATCGAACTTAAGCTAAAGGAATCTTATAGGAGTCAGGAATTGTGGGAAGAACTAAAAGCCATAAATGAAATCGAAAGAAACCCAAAGTATTTCTTCTCTTATGCCAAATCAAAGTCAAGAACAATGTCCAGTATTGGGCCCCTTCTTAAACAAGATGGGTCCTACACAGATGACAGCAAGGAAATGAGTGAGCTACTCAAGTCCCAATATGACTCAGTTTTTAGCAAGCCGCTAACCAGACTGAGAGTCGAAGATAAAAATTAATTTTTTATGAGAGAGCCACAGAATTTGGTTAACACAAGCCTATCTGATGTTATCCTGATGCCAAATGACTTTGAACAGGCGATAAATGACATGCCCATGCACTCTGCCACAGGGCCAGACTCATGGAACTCCGTGTTCATCAAGAACTGCAAGAAGCCCCTATCACTAGCTTTTACCATCCTATGGAGAGGGAGCATGGACATGGGGGTCGTCCCACAGTTACTAAAAGCGACAGACATAGCCCCACTCCACAAAGGGGGCAGTAAAGCAACAGCAAAGAACTTCAGACCGATAGCACTAACATCCCATATCATAAAAATCTTTGAATGGGTCCTAAGAAGCAAGATCACCACCCATGTAGAAACCCATCAATTACATAACCCATGGCAACATGGGTTTAGAACAGGTCGCTCCTGTATGTCTCAACTATTGAATCACTACGACAAGGTCCTAGATGCACTAGAAGGCAAAAAGAATGCTGATGTAATATATACAGACTTTGCAAAAGCCTTCGACAAGTGTGACCATGGCGTAATAGCGCACAAAATGCGTGCTAAAGGAATAACAGGAAAAGTCGGTCGATGGATCTATAATTTCCTCACTAACAGAACACAGAGAGTAGTAGTCAACAGAGTGAAGTCCGAGGCAGCTACGGTGAAAAGCTCTGTTCCACAAGGCACGGTACTCGCTCCCATCTCATATTGGACATAAACAAGGATGTCAGCCACAGCACCGTGTCTTCCTTTGCAGATGACACCCAAATATGCATGACAGTGTCTTCCATTGCAGACACTGCAAGGCTCCAGGCGGACATCAACCAAATCTTTCAGTGGGCTGCAGAAAACAATATGAAATTCAATGATGAGAAATTTCAATTACTCAGATATGGTAAACACGAGGAAATTAAATCTTCATCAGAGTACAAAACAAATTCTGGCCACAAAATAGAGTGAAACACCAACGTCAAAGACCTGGGAGTGATCATGTCGGAGGATCTCACCTTCAAGGACCATAACATTGTATCAATCGCATCTGCTAGAAAAATAACAGGATGGTTAATGAGAACCTTCAAAACTAGGGATGCCAAGCCCATGATGACACTCTTCAGGTCACTTGTTTTATCTAGGCTGGAATATTGCTGCACACTAACAGCACCTTTCAAGGCAGGTGAAATTGCTGACCTAGAAAATGTACAGAGAACCTTCACGGCGCGCATAACGGAGATAAAACACCTCAATTACTGGGAGCGCTTGAGGTTCCTGAACCTGTATTCCCTGGAATGCAGGCAGGAGAGATACATGGTTATATACACTTGGAAAATCCTAGAGGGACTAGTACCGAACTTGCACATGAAAATCACTCACTATGAAAGCAAAAGACTTGGCAGACGATGCAACATCCCCCCAATGAAAAGCAGAGGTGTCACTAGCACGTTAAGAGACCATACAATAAGTGTCAGGGGCCCAAGACTGTTCAACTGGCTCGCAGTGTACATAAGGGGGATTACCAACAGACACCTGGCAGTCTTCAAGCTGGCATTGGACAAGCACCTGAAGTTGGTTCCTGACCAGCCGGGCTGTGGCTCATATGTTTGTTTGTGTGCAGCCAGCAGTAACAGCCTGGTTGATCAGGCTCTGATCCACCAGGAGGCCTGGTCACAGACCGGGCCACGGGGGCATTGACCCCCGGAACTCTCTCCAGGTAAACTCTAGGTAAACATGATATACAATAAAGTGAATGTTTAAATAATTCCCAGTGTCTCAGGTGAAACAGCAAATACTAGACTTTAAATTAACACATTTAATAAAAAATAACAATAAGAATTTACAATTGTTAAGTTTAGCTGACTGTTGGTATTTTTTACTTAAATTACAGTACAATAGGGCCCCACTTTACGGCGTTTCGCTTTACGGCATTCTGCCAATATGGTCATTTCAAATTATGACCAAAACTCGCTATACGGCTCCCTCCCCTGACTTTCTAATACGGTCACCGTGCCCCACTCACTTTGTTTACATTCTCTGTGAAATCCCTAAGCACTAAGTCTCTCCATTATGTCTGGAAACTCCAAAATTTCAAGTGTTTTTAAAAGTTATTTCATATTTTATATATAGTTTGATAATTATACTTAAGTATACCTGTACCTAAAAAAACTTACACACTGTGCTGGCGTGCAGGTACACATTAAAATCAGTAAGAGTGTCTTACATCTCCAGACGTCATATTAATAATGATAATAATCACCGAGTCTCATTTGAATGTCTTATATTACATTAATATACACATTTTCATTAATCCATCTATGATATTTTTTCAAAATTATGTAATAAACACGATGCATGATATATAAATATGATAAATATACCCCACAGTAGAATAAATAAACATAAATATGAGATGTGGTAGCAGACGACTTGCGCAAGTGACGCCATATTAGAAATGATAATAATAATAATCACCGAGTCTAATCAAATGTCGTATATTACATTAATTTCCACATTTTCATTAACCCATCCATGATATTTTTTTCAAAATTATATAATAAACATGATACATAACATAAAAAGATGATAAATACACCCCCCAATAGAATAAATAATCATAAATATGAGATGTGGTAGCTAGATAACTTGTACAAGTGACGGCAAGAATAACATTTTCTCTTATCCAACATAAGAGAAAATGTGATCCTCGGGGTAACTGTAGAAAATTATTCCTTTTGTATGTAAGTTTATTCAGGTATACACAAATACAGTTACATAGATTATCATATATAACAGCATATGTGTAGAGAACCTAGGATAACCCAAAAAAGTCAGTGTGACTAATTTCCACTGCCTTCACTCAGAGCGTCATTTCTTCTCAAAATGATGTTACATGAGAATGGGAGTGTTCTTCTTTATTTATTCTACTGTATCAATGTAGAGACAACTTGTACACAATGTAACTTGCACACAAACCAGACGTGTACACTTTGTTTGTTTACAAAACTTACGTTCGCCTGGTTTGTTTACATAACTCTGTGCCTGTCCTCTCTCATGCTCTCATTCTTTCTCTCTCTCATTTTTTCGTTTTATCTCATTTACTTACTCCTGACCCTACATTAGAACTACAAATATTTTAAGGTAAGTAATGAGTGAACTGTATATACATTTTATCGCTCTGGGATGCTTAAATATCATAGAATATTATGTGTGGGTGGGTTGGCCTGGTATGGTAGCCTGGGTGACTACCATAGCTACCACACTTGATTTTTTACAATAAATACTACTCATCTCACCCTAGATTAAGACTACAAATATTTTAAGGTAAGTAATGCGTAAACTGTATATGTGTTTTATCACTCTGGGATGCTTAAATGTAATATAATATTATGTGGCCTGGCATGGTAGCCCAGCTGACTACCATACATACCACACTTGATTTCTTACAATTAATACTACTTGTCTCACCCTAGATTAAGACTATAAATATTTTAAGGCAAGTAATGAGTGCGCTATGTGTGTATTGTACTTTTTTATTGTTTTTTGACGCCTAGTTCTATTGCTAACTTAATATATGTTAGTGTAAACTTGTTATCTATTATTTGTAGGCATTTATAAGTGGAAAAAAAAAGGTATTCCACTTTACGGGGATTTCTGCTTAACAGCGGTAGCCTGGAGCCTAACCTGCCATATAAGTGGGGACATAATGTGTATATATATATATATATATATATATATATATATATATATATATATATATATATATATATATATATATATATATATATGTATATATAATATATATATATATATATATATATATATATATATATATATATATATATATATATATATATATATAATATATATATACAGCGATCCGTCGCTTTTCGTAGTTTTCGGCAATCGTAAATTTCGCCAATCATAGGGGTATTTTCGTATAAACATGGACTAGCTTTTCATAGGTTGACTCGCGAGTCGTAGTTCATCCGGGACACGTACCCACGGCATGAGCCATGGCAGCAGCCTGTCTGGCATTGTTTACCAGTGAGCAAAGGTCCCCTCACGTGCTCCAGCAAAATATTTCATAATATTCCATTTATTTTAGTGCTTGTAAGTACTAAATAAGCCACCATGGCTCCAAAGAAAGCTCCTAGTGCCAAGCCTGTGGTAAAGAAGGTGAGAAATACGATTGAATTTAAGAAAACCATCATTAAACAATGTGAAAGTGGTACAAGTGTGGCCGAACTGGCCAGGATGTATAAGAAACCCTACACAACCTTATGTTCCACAGTGGCAAAGAAAAAGGAAATCAAGGTAGCTGTTGTTGCAAAGGGGGTAACTATGCTGACAAAAATGAGATCACCAGTACTCGAAGAGGTTGAGAAGTTATTATTGGTGTGGATAAATGAAAAACAATTAGCAGGAGATACTCTTATGACTTCGATTATTTGTGAAAAGTCTAGGCAGTTGCATGACGATTTGGTAAAGAAATTGCCTGCAACTAGTGGTGATGTGAGTGAATTTAAGGCCAGCAAAGGCTGGTTTGAGAGATTTAAGAACCGTACTGGCATACACAGTGTGGTAAGGCATGGTGAGGCTGCCAGTTCGGACCACAAGGTGGCTGAAAAATATGTGCATGAATTTCAGGAGTACATAGAGGCTGAAGGACTGAAACCTGAACAAGTGTTCAATTGTGACAAAACAGGCCTCTTTTGGATGAAAATGCCAAAGTGGACCTTCGTTACACAAGAGGAAAAGGCAATGCCAGGACACAAGCCTATGAAAGACAGGCTGACGCTAATGTTCTGTGCTAATGCTAGTGGGGATTTCAAAGTGATGCCATTACTAGTGTACCATTCTGAAAATCCCAGAGTGTTCAGGAAAAACAATGTTATGAAGAGTAAGGCATGGGTCACGAGGGGAATTTTCGTCGAGTGGTTTGATGAAGTGTTTGGCCCTAGTGTGAAGAATTACCTCCTGGAAAAGAAATTGGATCTCAAGTGCCTGCTAGTAATGGACAATGCACCTGCTCATCCTCCAAACTTGGATGACCTAATTTTTAAAGAGTTTGGGTTCATCACAGTAAAGTTCTTGCCCCCGAATACCACTCCTCTCCTCCAGCCCATGGACCAGCAGGTCATTGCAAACTTTAAAAAATTCTACTCAAAAGCAATGTTTAACAGGTGCTTGACTGTGACCATAGACACTCACTTGATCCTAAGAGAATTTTGGAGAGAACACTTCAGCATCCTCCATTGCATAACCCTTATAGGTATGGCTTGGGAGGGAGTGACTACCAGGACTTTGAACTCTGCCTGGAGAAAATTGTGGCCAGATTGTGTCAACAAGAGGGATTATGAAGGGTTTGGGGCTGACCCTAATGAGCCTATGTCTGTTGTAAAATCAATTGTGGCACTGGGGAGTTGTATTGGGTTGGATGTGAGTTTGGAGGATATGGAAGAATTGGTGGAAGACCACAAAGAAGAGCTCACCACTGAGCAGCTGCAACAGCTTCAGCAGGAAGAGCAACACATCGCAGTTCAAAATCTTGCTGCAGAGGAGGCGGAAGAGAGATGGAAGAAGTTGCCTTCTTCAGAAATTAAAGAGATTTTTACTATGTGGGGTAAGATGGAAAGCTTTATGGAGAAACATCACCCTAACAAGGTTGTTGCAAGCCATGTTGGCAACATGTACAGTGACAAAGTCTTGGGCCATTTTAGGGAAGTGTTAAAGAGACGCCAGAAACAGAGCTCTCTCCACAGTTATTTTGCGAGACAGGACTGCAGTGACTCTCAAGGTGGTCCTAGTGGCATTAAGAAACAGAGAAGAGAAGAGAAGCAACCCCAGAAAAGCAATTGGCACCTGAGGTGTTGCTGGAACGGGATTCCACTTCCAAACTATAAACAACCCACTCTCTCTCCTCTTCCAGTCTCCTATAATCTCCAATAAAGGTAAGTGTTATGCTGTTAATGTTTCATTCATCATTTCCAATTGTACTGTTTATGTACTACAAGTACATTTCATGTAAAAAATTTTTTTGTTTTAATGCTTCTGGGTGTCAGGAACGGATTAATTGTATTTACATTATTTCTTATGGGGAAAATTGATTCGCAAATCGTAAATTTCGTTTATAGTAGCTCCTCCAGGAATGGATTAATTACGAAAAACGAGGTACCACTGTCTATTTATATATATATATATATATAAGAAAGCCTAGAGAACAAATGGATTTGTCAGTTAAAAATAGGAGAGGAGAGTTATTAAATGGAGAGTTAGAGGTATTGGGAAGATGGAGGGAATATTTTGAGGAATTGTTAAATGTTGATGAAGATAGGGAAGCTGTGATTTCGTGTATAGGGCAAGGAGGAATAACATCTTGTAGGAGTGAGGAAGAGCCAGTTGTGAGTGTGGGGGAAGTTCGTGAGGCAGTAGGTAAAATGAAAGGGGGTAAGGCAGCCGGGATTGATGGGATAAAGATAGAAATGTTAAAAGCAGGTGGGGATATAGTTTTGGAGTGGTTGGTGCAATTATTTAATAAATGTATGGAAGAGGGTAAGGTACCTAGGGATTGGCAGAGAGCATGCATAGTTCCTTTGTATAAAGGCAAAGGGGACAAAAGAGAGTGCAAAAATTATAGGGGGATAAGTCTGTTGAGTGTACCTGGTAAAGTGTATGGTAGAGTTATAATTGAAAGAATTAAGAGTAAGACGGAGAATAGGATAGCAGATGAACAAGGAGGCTTTAGGAAAGGTAGGGGGTGTGTGGACCAGGTGTTTACAGTGAAACATATAAGTGAACAGTATTTAGATAAGGCTAAAGAGGTCTTTGTGGCATTTATGGATTTGGAAAAGGCGTATGACAGGGTGGATAGGGGGGCAATGTGGCAGATGTTGCAAGTGTATGGTGTAGGAGGTAGGTTACTGAAAGCAGTGAAGAGTTTTTACGAGGATAGTGAGGCTCAAGTTAGAGTATGTAGGAAAGAGGGAAATTTTTTCCCAGTAAAAGTAGGCCTTAGACAAGGATGTGTGATGTCACCGTGGTTGTTTAATATATTTATAGATGGGGTTGTAAGGGAAGTAAATGCGAGGGTCTTGGCAAGAGGCGTGGAGTTAAAAGATAAAGAATCACACACAAAGTGGGAGTTGTCACAGCTGCTCTTTGCTGATGACACTGTGCTCTTGGGAGATTCTGAAGAGAAGTTGCAGAGATTGGTGGATGAATTTGGTAGGGTGTGCAAAAGAAGAAAATTAAAGGTGAATACAGGAAAGAGTAAGGTTATGAGGATAACAAAAAGATTAGGTGATGAAAGATTGAATATCAGATTGGAGGGAGAGAGTATGGAGGAGGTGAACGTATTCAGATATTTGGGAGTGGACGTGTCAGCGGATGGGTCTATGAAAGATGAGGTGAATCATAGAATTGATGAGGGAAAAAGAGTGAGTGGTGCACTTAGGAGTCTGTGGAGACAAAGAACTTTGTCCTTGGAGGCAAAGAGGGGAATGTATGAGAGTATAGTTTTTACCAATGCTCTTATATGGGTGTGAAGCGTGGGTGATGAATGTTGCAGCGAGGAGAAGGCTGGAGGCAGTGGAGATGTCATGTCTGAGGGCAATGTGTGGTGTGAATATAATGCAGAGAATTCGTAGTTTGGAAGTTAGGAGGAGGTGCGGGATTACCAAAACTGTTGTCCAGAGGGCTGAGGAAGGGTTGTTGAGGTGGTTCGGACATGTAGAGAGAATGGAGCGAAACAGAATGACTTCAAGAGTGTATCAGTCTGTAGTGGAAGGAAGGCGGGGTAGGGGTCGGCCTAGGAAGGGTTTGGAGGGAGGGGGTAAAGGAGGTTTTGTGTGCGAGGGGCTTGGACTTCCAGCAGGCATGCTTGAGCGTGTTTGATAGGAGTGAATGGAGACAAATGGTTTTTAATACTTGACGTGCTGTTGGAGTGTGAGCAAAGTAACATTTATGAAGGGATTCAGGGAAACCGGCAGGCCGGACTTGAGTCCTGGAGATGGGAAGTACAGTGCCTGCACTCTGAAGGAGGGGTGTTAATGTTGCAGTTTAAAAACTGTAGTGTAAAGCACCCTTCTGGCAAGACAGTGATGGAGTGAATGATGGTGAAAGTTTTTCTTTTTCGGGCCACCCTGCCTTGGTGGGAATCGGCCGGTGTGATAAAAAAAAAAAAAAAATATATATATATATATATATATATATATATATAATATATATATATATATATATATATATATATATATATATATATATATATATATACTATATATATATACAGTGGACCCCCGCTTAACGATCACCTCCCAATGCGACCAGTTATGTAAGTGTATTTATGTAAGTGCGTTTGTACGTGTATGTTTGGGGGTCTGAAATGGACTAATCTACTTCACAATATTCCTTATGGGAACAAATTCGGTCAGTACTGGCACCTGAACATACTTCTGGAATGAAAAAATATCGTTATCCGGGGGTCCACTGTATATACTATATATATATATATATATATATATATATATATATATATATATATATATATATATATATATATATATATATATATATATATATATATATATAGACAGTGGTCCCTCGTTTTTCGTAATTAATCCATTAGAGGTAAGACAGAATGTAGAATTACGGATGAGCAAGGAGGCTTCAGAGTGGGTAGGGGATGTGTAGATCAAGTGTTTACATTGAAGCATATATGTGAACAGTATTTAGATAAAGGTAGGGAAGTTTTTATTGCATTTATGGATTTAGAAAAGGCATATGATAGAGTGGATAGAGGAGCAATGTGGCAGATGTTGCAAGTTTATGGAATAGGTGGTAAGTTACTAAAGGCTGTAAAGAGCTTTTATGAGGATAGTGAGGCTCAGGTTAGGGTGTGTAGAAGAGAGGGAGAATACTTCCCGGTAAAAGTAGGTCTTAGACAGGGATGTGTAATGTCACCATGGTTGTTTAATATATTTATAGATGGGGTTGTAAAAGAAGTAAATGCTAGGGTGTTCGGGAGAGGGGTGGGATTAAATTATGGGGAATCAAATTCAAAATGGGAATTGACACAGTTACTTTTTGCTGATGATACTGTGCTTATGGGAGATTCTAAAGAAAAATTGCAAAGGTTAGTGGATGAGTTTGAGAATGTGTGTAAAGGTAGAAAGTTGAAAGTGAACATAGAAAAGAGTAAGGTGATGAGGGTATCAAATGATTTAGATAAAGAAAAATTGGATATCAAATTGGGGAGGAGGAGTATGGAAGAAGTGAATGTTTTCAGATACTTGGGAGTTGATGTGTCGGCAGATGGATTTATGAAGGATGAGGTTAATCATAGAATTGATGAGGGAAAAAAGGTGAGTGGTGCGTTGAGGTATATGTGGAGTCAAAAAACGTTATCTATGGAGGCAAAGAAGGGAATGTATGAAAGTATAGTAGTACCAACACTCTTATATGGATGTGAAGCTTGGGTGGTAAATGCAGCAGCGAGGAGACGGTTGGAGGCAGTGGAGATGTCCTGTCTAAGGGCAATGTGTGGTGTAAATATTATGCAGAAAATTCGGAGTGTGGAAATTAGGAGAAGGTGTGGAGTTAATAAAAGCATTAGTCAGAGGGCAGAAGAGGGGTTGTTGAGGTGGTTTGGTCATTTAGAGAGAATGGATCAAAGTAGAATGACATGGAAAGCATATAAATCTATAGGGGAAGGAAAGAGGGGTAGGGGTCGTCCTCGAAAGGGTTGGAAAGAGGGGTAAAGGAGGTTTTGTGGGCGAGGGGCTTGGACTTCCAGCAAGCGTGCATGAGCGTGTTAGATAGGAGTGAATGGAGACGAATGATACTTGGGACCTGACGATCTGTTGGAGTGTGAGCAGGGTAATATTTAGTGAAGGGATTCAGGGAAACCGGTTATTTTCTTATAGTCGGACTTGAGTCCTGGAAATGGGAAGTACAATGCCTGCACTTTAAAGGAGTGGTTTGGGATATTGGCAGTTTGGAGGGATATGTTGTGTATCTTTATACGTATATGCTTCTAAACTGTTGTATTCTGAGCACCTCTGCAAAAGCAGTGATAATGTGTGAGTGTGGTGAAAGTGTTGAATGATGATGAAAGTATTTTCTTTTTGGGGATTTTCTTTCTTTTTTGGGTCACCCTGCCTCGGTGGGAGACGACCAACTTGTTGAAAAAAAAAAAAAAAAAAAAAAAAAAAAAAATATATATATATATATATATATATATATATATATATATATATATATATATATATATATATATATATATATATATATATATATATATATATATGCAAAACAACCACTGTGAAAGAATAGATAAGTTCCAAGCGCTTTTGTGACTACTCACATTATCAAGGTGAGTAGTCACGAAAGCGCTTGGAACTTCTCTATTCTTTCTCAGTGGTTGTTTTGCATATTCTTAAATCACCTGTTTACTGTGATCTTATTGCATATATATATATATATATATATATATATATATATATATATATATATATATATATATATATATATATATATATATATATATATATCTTTTCTTTCAACACACTGGCCGTATCCAAATGAGGCGGGGTGGCCCAAAAGGAAAAACGAAAGTTTCTCCTTTTACATTTAGTAATATATATACAGGAGAAGAGGTTACTAGCCCCTTGCTCCCGGCATTTTAGTTGCCTCCTACAACACGCATGGCTTATGGAGGAAGATTTCTGTTCCACTTCCCCATGGAGGTAAGAGAAAATAAACAACAAGAACAGGAACTAGTAAGAAAATATTAGAAAACCCAGAGGGGTGTGTATATATATGCTTGTACATGTATGTGTAGTGTGACCTAAGTGTAAGTAGAAGTAGCAAGACATACCTGAAATCTTGCATGTTTATGAGACAGAAAAATGGACACCAGCAATCCTACCATCATGTAAAACAATTACAGGCTTCCGTTTTACACTCACTTGGCAGGACGGTAGTACCTCCCTGGGTGGTTGCTGTCTACCAACCTACTACCTATATATATATATATATATATATATATATATATATATATATATATATATATATATATATATATATATATATATATATATATATATATAAGAGAGAGAGAGAGAGAGAGAGAGAGAGAGAGAGAGAGAGTGGGAGAAAGATAAAATAGAGAGAAAAGCATGAAGAGGGGGCTGGGAGGGGCGGGGAGAGAGAGGGAAGGATGGGGTTGGGGGGTATGCACGGTCAGGTTTCATGAGGCAGCTGGTTGTTCATGTATGTATGTGTGTGTGTGCTGGCTGTGAGCATTAGCTGTCAGCCTTAACCTTGCTACCTTGATTTAAATAAAACAAGTCACGCTGTCAGACTTTTAGGGTTATCCTAGGTTTTCTACATATATGCTACATATGATAACCTATGCACTTACACATGTATACTTGATATAGCTTTATTTATTTACATAGAGTAAATCACATTAGTGTATTTTGTCTGACCTAGCACCTGTGTGCTCACTACATTGCCTCTTCCCACACTTCATCCCTCCAGCAGTTCTTCTCCTTTACTAAGTGTTAAATGCTCTCAGTATGATATTCAGCTCTCCAGAGCAGGGTTAATGACCCTCAGCTATCAGTAATCCAGGGCCTGACACAACTCCCACACAAAGACACAAAAAAGGCTTTTACATTACGTCTGGTAGAACTACTTCTGGCTCCGCTCCTTTGCGGCATGATGCTTAACGTTTTGGCTCCTGCTTGTTACGACTTAATCTTCACCGTAACAATAGGGGCACAAATAACTCCATTTTTTTTTGTTAGTTTTATTTTATTACCAATCAGTTAGTTTCATTGGTATTTGGTTAGTGAATTAAAATAACCACAAGCAATTATAAATGAAATACTATACAGCAAGAAACCCAATCTTACGTTCAAATTCTTATTAACAGAGTATGATACAATAATTTCAATTAATAATCTACTAATCTCACCATTCATCGCTTTTAGAAAGGTCTGGGGTGACGAAATAGTTATCTTTCATAAGAGACATGAATTACCAGACTTCAGGAAACTAATGGCAAAGGCAAGACAATAGACTTGGTTTTAAAGTTTTGGTTTAAGCTAACAGCTTTGGGTTAAAGACCCATACCGAGTCAGAGCTAGGAGCTGACTGACCCACTCAACTACTCCATAGTCTGACTTCAGGTCGGCCAGAAGGCGACACTTGGCATCAATTCTAGAACCACCAATTGGTCACTACAGTAGTGGTTACACATTCGTAATACCTAACCTAATAATAATATAATATAATACAATATGATATAATATAATGAGAGTACTTTTGATTCATACTGTACCCGATAATAAAATATAGTCGAACCTGCTGTATCTAGCTAGTAATAAAGTGGTTCGCGATATATTATTACCGAACTTATTTTAACCAGGCCTTTTATTTTTGTATATAATGGAGTGTGAAGTAGGGGCGCGTAACACCTCCCCCCTCGCGACTGATGGTCGCCATTGATTTGTACTCTCGGTGGTGGGTAGCAACTGTCGTAGTAGCAAAGGTTGTAACATAAACAGCAGTCCTATATCAGCTCCAGTTTTCTCCACAACATAGATGGTCATAAAAGTACCGACTCATACTGTTAAAATAAAGGTACATTAATAAAGATTCAAGGCCTAGAGAGCATCAGCAATGAGATTGTGTTTTCCTTTTATATGGAAAATAGTAATAGAGAAGGTTGAGTTCTCAAAGTCCAGCGAAGTATTCTGGCATTCTTCGATTTCATAGTATTTATGAAGGTCAAAGGATTGTGATCGGAGTACACCGATATCTGATGTGGAGAAGATCCTAAATATACATCAAAATTCTCTAGGGTTACAACGAGAGCTAAGGATTCTTTTTCTATAGTTGAGTAATGAATTTGGTGTTTCTTTAACTTAGAAGAAAAACAAGAAACAGGTTGCAACAGGTCAGAATTTGGAGCCTTCTGTAATAATGCAGCTCCCAAAGCATACGCACTTGCATCTATTTGTAAGTGGAATGGTTTATTAAAATCAGGACTTAGCAATACTGGGGAAGAGGATAATAACCTTTTTAAATTATTAAAAGCAATTTCACAGTCCTGGGTCCATGAAAACTTTGTTTTTCGACTTGTTAATTCAGTTAGGGGAAAAGTTACCTGTGCAAAATTCGGACAGAACCAACGGTAGTAACTGGCAACTCCTAAAAATCTCGATACACTTTTCCTATACTTAGGGGTAGGAATTTCTAAGAGGGCCTTTACTTTGGCATTCAAAGGAGCAACTTCACCTTGTCCAATCTGAAACCCCAAGTATTTAATTTTAGTCTGGCCAAACTCACACTTTGACAAATTCACTGTAAAATTATGTTTACTTAAGGCATCAAACAAAGCTCTAAGTTGTCTAAGATGTTGAGACCAACTATTGCTGTATACGACTAAGTCGTCTAAGTAAGCTTCTACCCCATTCAATCCTCCTGTAAGTATGTTCATAATACGCTGGAACGTAGAGGCCGCGTTACAGAAGCCGAAGGGCATAATGCAATACTTGTATAGGCCACCAGGTATTGTAAAGACTGATATCTCTTGAGCTCTGGGTGACAATGGGACTTGGTAATATCCTCTTAACAAGTTCAATTTACTGATATACTTAGCTCTGGAAACCTTGTCTATTAAGTCATCAATTCTGGGTATTGGAAACCCATCAGATACTGTTACAGCATTGACTTTTCTAAAATCCGTGCACATAATGGAGGTCCCGTCTGGTTTTGGGACTAGAATGCATGGGGATGCCCAAGGACTGTTACTTGGTTTTATCAACCCGTGTAAGAGTAAGAAGTTCACCTCTGCCTTTAGCTCACCTTGTTTCTTGGGACTCACTCTGTAGGGAGATTGCTTGATTGGAGTAGGTTCTCTGAGAGTAACATCGTGCACACCCAACGTACATGGTTTTGGGACGTCGTTGAATAGTTGGAGATTTGCCTTAATCAGGGATTTTATTTCATGTCCTTTGTCCACTTCCAGATTTATCAGTAGAGAATTTAAATTCTTTAAGGCTGTCGAATTGTTCAGAAGAACCGGTATTCCTATCATTTCATCCGAACTTGCTGGAACCCGTTCTTGGTTCAGAGACGTTATAGTAGAAATTGGAGAAATGATTCCTGAATAGGGTTTAAGTTGGTTAACGTGATACATCCGTTGTGAATTCCTCTTCTTCGACATCCTTACCAAGTAGTTCATGTCACTTAGGCGCTTCACGATTTCTAAAGGACCTTCAAATTTGGGCTGTAGAGCATGTCCCTGATGAAATCGTTGAACCAGAACTTGATCTTTTGGTTCAAATGAATGAAGTTTAGTTCGATGATCATATTCCTCCTTCATCTTACTCTGTAAATAACAAAAAAAAAAAATGGCACAATACCGTGACTTGAACAATACGCAATAACCCGCACATAAAAGAAAGAAACTTACGACGACGTTTCGGTCCAACTTGGACCATTGACAAAGTCACACTGTGACTGTCAATGGTCCAAGTCGAACCGAAACGTCGTCATAAGCTTCTCTCTTTTATGTGTGGGTTATTTGTGTATCTTACTCTGTGCTTGTTGTAAGCTTTCGGTGGCCAATTCTCTAGCTAGGCTCAGGCATTCTTTCATTAAGGTAGGAGAGCTCCTAAAAGTCGGTGTTTCTTCCCAGGTCCAAGCTTCTTTGAGAACCTGTACTGGTCCTCTAATTTGATGCCCATATATTAACTCAAATGGCGAAAACTTCAAGTTGTCTTGTTCACTTTCTCTTAGGGCAACCAAGAGTAGTGGAATGCCTTTGTCCCAATCTTTGGAATACTGCAGACAATAGGACCTCATCATAATCTTCAGAGTTTGATGGAACCTTTCCACCACGCCTTGTGATTGGGGTCTATAGGCCGTCGGGTAAACTGTCTTGACTCCTAACTGAGCCAAGGCTTCACGGAAAAATTTTGAAGTAAAATTTGACCCTTGATCCGATTGAACTTGTCTTGGAAATCCAAAGTGAGAGAAGAATTTGATCAATGCTCTCACTATTAGGCGAGCATTAATCCTCCTGAGAGGAACTGCTTCTGGGTACCTGGTGATGGTGTCCATGATAGTGAATAGGAACTGGTTGCCCTGCCGAGTCTTGGGTAGCGGGCCGACACAGTCGATCACCAGACGTGAAAAGGGTTCGCCTCTTAGTTGTATAAGGTTCAACGGTGCAGGTGGTGGATTATGTGCAAGTTTGCCTACTAGTTGACACATGGAACAGCTTCTTACATACCATTCCACTTCTTCCTTCATTTTTGGCCATGTAAAATGCTTAGCAGTTTTTCTAAAAGTCTTCTTTTGTCCCAGATGTCCACCTTGGGGACTGTCGTGAGCAAACTTACATGCTAAATTTCTAAACGGGGTAGGCAAGACCACTAGATGATCACTTTTAAGAGATCCTAGTTTCTTTTTCAGGAAGTCCTTCTCCCAATAGTAAGAGCTGTCACTTTTAAGGGCTTCTTCTCCCGACACAGCAAGCTTCCTGATGTCACTTCAGGAGGGGTCTATTTGGAGTTCTCTTACTAGATCTTCCTTCGAGAATAAATCTTTTTTGGAAACCACCGACTTAGGAACTGGTATCGGTTCCGAGTGGACTGTTGGCTCGAAACTCAAGCTTTCGTTGAATATGTCTCCTACTCCTACATCGACGTCGTCCATGACTTCCTCCAATACCAACGGAGAGCGCTACTGTTTTGTCATTGCCCGGGTTACTACGCTCAGAGGAAAGAGGGTAGGTTCCGTTCGTCGGGCTATGATGACGTAATTTTCCTTGGTTGGATTTTCCATAGCTATAGGCTCTTTCCGTATTCCTTCTTCCGCTAAGTCGTTCCCAATCAATAGGTCTACGTCTTTTATGGGGGAGTTAGTTGGAGACACTCCGATTGACGTCCAGCCAGTAAAAATAGGAGTTTCGACATATAACTTGTACAGGGGTACTCACGTAGTGGAGCCACCATAAGCTTCCAACAGAGCGTCGAAACCTGTATATGATTCGGTGGGGAATGATAACAGTCCTTCTCTTAATAATGTTAAGCAGGACCCCATATCCCTAAAGGAGTTTACTTGTAACAACTGGCTATTGGTAATTCCTACTTTGCTTTTGGATAAGTAAGGACTCATAGCTCTTGACAAGTTTGACGATGATACCTATGTTTTGCTTAGTCAACTAGGGGGATCTGTTCCTTTTCCCTGGGACCGAGCATCTACTCTTGGTTCAGACTTCTTTAGATGAGTCATAGAGGATATGATTTGTGTGGGCAATCCATAGGATGGACTCCTTCCCTGGTCCCTATCACACTTAAAGCATTGTGATTTGAAATGTCCCAGCTTTGAACAGTATGAACATTTAATTTTTTCCCATGACCTATCTGGTCTATAGGATGGGCTCGATTGAATTTGGTGTTTTACTTTGGGTTTACTTGTTAAACGGGAGTGAACGGGTTGGGTTGGTCACTTACTGAAAGGCTTCGCAGGTTCGGGTCTCGTTGCTGGTTTGATAACCTGGCTGCTTTCAGATTGTACCAACCTCTGGGAAATCTCAAAGTTGTCTGCCAGTGTGGCAGTCTCTAACAACGTCGTTTGCGGATGGCCAACAAGATACTGGCAAATTCCCTCTGGAAAATTTGCATACAAATCTTCAAGTAACATTAATTGTGATAGATTGGATATCAGATTGGAGGGAGAGAGTATGGAGGAGGTGAATGTATTCAGATATTTGGGAGTGGACGTGTCAGCGGATGGGTCTATGAAGGATGAGGTGAATCATAGAATTGATGAGGGAAAAAGAGTGAGTGGTGCACTTAGGAGTCTGTGGAGACAAAGAACTTTGTCCTTGGAGGCAAAGAGGGGAATGTATGAGAGTATAGTTGTACCAACGCTCTTATATGGGTGTGAAGCGTGGGTGATGAATGTTGCAGCGAGGAGAAGGCTGGAGGCAGTGGAGATGTCATGTCTGAGGGCAATGTGTGGTGTGAATATAATGCAGAGAATTCGTAGTTTGGAAGTTAGGAGGTGCTGGATTACCAAAACTGTTGTCCAGAGGGCTGAGGAAGGGTTGTCGAGGTGGTTCGGACATGTAGAGAGAATGGAGCGAAACAGAATGACTTCAAGAGTGTATCAGTCTGTAGCTTCCTTTGTTAGGTAGGATGTAACATATGTGCTCAGTTCAAGTCTTGATTGTCTAACTACAGTAATTATTGCTCTTTGCTCGTTATTCTACCGGCTTCTGTTGCTGGGCAGTACTGTCCACGGAGCTATCACGTGATCGAGGGGGGGGGGTGTCCTCACCTCGCCTGAAGTATTCAGTCTGGTCTAGACTTTCTTGGTGGTTGGACAGATTGTCTGTCTCATTATTCTTGTTAATTCTGTAGAACTCTTTTCACAGAACATTGTATAGACTTAGTGATTTTCGACGATGTACTGAGGTTGTGAGTCGCATAGACACTCTGAGTAACTCAGGTCCTGAGCTGTAACTTCTCACTTAACTTGTGCTGGTATCTGTGTATTATCACAGTCAGGGATTTTCTAATGCTGAACTTAGATTCAGTAGTATGGGAGTTTTGTGACTTTTGTGGAGGATCTGCAGATGGTCCCTACTTAGTGTCTTTATATTATCTCCTTGTTCCTGATTCTGTGTCGCAGTTGCTTGTTATATTGCTATTGGGCTTAGCATTCTTTTGTTGTTCAAGCAGACTGTTCTGGTTGCCAGTCAGTCAAGAAGTTAGTTGATGTGAGGACTTTGTCAGTCACTTGTTTAAGTCTAGTCGAGTCGTGAGACAGATAACTACTAAGAGCACTTACACACATACACAAACTTACTTGTACATATTTGTAATATCTTATTAAATGTTAATGTACCAGACGGTACTTAAGAATTATAAATGTGATATGTGCTTTCAGCACAATAATATTGTACTTGAGAGAAGTGATATTATTTTGATTACTGTGATTAATTTAATTTAATTTAATTTGATAATATACCTGTTGTAATCCTGAAGCACTATTGAATCATACTGAATTCTAATGGATAATTGGACAAGGACACTGACTACTTATTATGAAAACCCAGTAACAGGCTGGATGCTAGAAGGGCAGTCCTTTCTAGTATTCACTGGAGATCTCTAAGCTTTTAGAATCGCGTTTTTTGTAACAGTCAACCAGACACCCACCCACCCAGCCTGGCGAATAGGGAAAGGCAGAATAGGGAGAAAAAGTTAGCATATGAGAAGTTTTTACAAAGTAGAAATGATGCAAGGAGGGAAGAGTATATGGAGAAAAAGAGAGAGGTTAAGAGAGTGGTGAAGCAATGTAAAAAGAGAACAAATGAGAGAGTGGTTGAGATGTTATCAACAAATTTTGTTGAAAATAAGAAAAAGTTTTGGAGTGAGATTAACAAGTTAAGGAAGCCTAGAGAACAAATGGATTTGTCAGTTAAAAATAGGAGAGGAGAGTTATTAAATGGAGAGTTAGAGGTATTGGGAAGATGGAGGGAATATTTTGAGGAATTGTTAAATTTTGATGAAGATAGGGAAGCTATGATTTCGTGTATAGGGCAAGGAGGAATAACATCTTATAGGAGTGAGGAAGAGCCAGTTGTGAGTGTGGGGGAAGTTCGTGAGGCAGTAGGTAAAATGAAAGGGAATAAGGCAGCCAGGATTGATGGGATAAAGATAGAAATGTTAAAAGCAGGTTGGGATATAGTTTTGGAGTGGTTGGTGCAATTATTTAATAAATGTATGGAAGAGGGTAAGGTACCTAGGGATTGGCAGAGAGCATGCATAGTTCCTTTGTATAAAGGCAAAGGGGACAAAAGAGAGTGCAAAAATTATAGGGGGATAAGTTTGTTGAGTATACCTGGTAAAGTGTATGGTAGAGTTATTATTGAAAGAATTATGAGTAAGACGGAGAATAGGATAGCAGATGAACAAGGAGGCTTTAGGAATGGTAGGGGGTGTGTTGACCAGGTGTTTACAGTGAAACACATAAGTGAACAGTATTTAGATAAGGCTAAAGAGGTCTTTGTGGCATTTATGGATTTGGAAAAGGCGTGTGATAGAGTGGATAGGGGGGCAATGTGGCAGATGTTGCAGGTGTATGGTGTAGGAGGTAGGTTCATGAAAGCAGTGAAGAGTTTTTATGAGGATAGTGAGGCTCAAGTTAGAGTATGTAGGAAAGAGGGAAATTATTTCCAGTTAAAGTAGGCCTTAGACAAGGATGTGTGATGTCACCGTGGTTGTTTAATATATTTATAGATGGGTTGTAAGAGAAGTAAATGCGAGGGTTTTGGCAAGAGGCGTGGAGTTAAAAGATAAAGAATCACACATAAAGTGGGAGTTGTCACAGTTGCTCTTTGCTGATGACACTGTGCTCTTAGGAGATTCTGAAGAGAAGTTGCAGAGATTGGTGGATGAATTTGGTAGGGTATGCAAAAGAAGAAAATTAAAAGTGAATACAGGAAAGAGTAAGGTTATGAGGATTACAAAAAGATTAGGTGATGAAAGATTGGATATCAGATTGGAGGGAGAGAGTATGGAGGAGGTGAATGTATTCAGATATTTGGGAGTGGACGTGTCAGCGGATGGGTCTATGAAAGATGAGGTGAATCATAGAATTGATTAGAGGAAAAGGGTGAGTGGTGCACTTAGGAGTCTTTGGAGAAAAAGAACTTTGTCCTTGGAGGCAAAGAGGGGAATGTATGAGAGTATAGTTTTACCAACGCTCTTATATGGGTGTGAAGCATGGGTGATGAATGTTGCAGCGAGGAGAAGGCTGGAGGCAGTGGAGATGTCATGTTTGAGGGAAATGTGTGGTGTGAATATAATGCAGAGAATTCGTAGTTTGGTGCACTTAAGTTAGGAGGAGGTGCGGGATTACCAAAACTGTTGTCCAGAGGGCTGAAGAAGGGTTGTTGAGGTGGTTCGGACATGTAGAGAGAATGGAGCGAAACAGAATGACTTCAAGAGTGTATCAGTCTTTAATGGAAGGAAGGCGGGGCAGGGGTCAGCCTAGGAAAGATTGGAGGAAGGGGGTAAAGGAGGTTTTGTGTGCGAGGGGCTTGGACTTCCAGCAGGCATGTGTGAGCATGTTTGATAGGAGTGAATGGAGACAAATGGTTTTTAATACTTGACGTGCTGTTGGAGTGTGAGCAAAGTAACATTTATGAAGGGGTTCAGGGAAACCGGCAGGCCGGACTTGAGTCCTGGAGATGGGAAGTACAGTGCCTGCACTCTGAAGGAGGGGTGTTAATGCTGCAGTTTAAAAACTGTCATGTAAAGCACCCTTCTGGCAAGACAGTGATGGAGTGAATGATGGTGAAAGTTTTTCTTTTTTGGGCCACCCTGCCTTGGTGGGAATCGGCCAGTGTGATAATAAAAAAAAAAAAAATGTTCCAGAATCGTTTCTCTGTACTTATAGCATAGGTTATAGGACATTCTGGCAGGATGACACTACCAGTGGTATCAAAAATTAAATGATGTGCAAATGTTGCACACTGGTTATTATCAAGGCATTTGATATTTGCTTGATCACTTGTGGCCACATACATCTCAAAACCACTAAACTGTGGATCAACATCACTTTCCTCTTAAAAGGGGAGTGTTAATATGACATGACGTCAGTGAATCTCTGGTGTTTAGCATGCTGTTTGCTCTCCCTGGCACACAAATGAATTGCTCACACAAGGTGCAAGTGGTCCCAGATATTTTTAATGCTTTGCACACTAAGTGTTAAGACCCATTCTGTTCTGACCAGGCATCTAAGGCCAAGAGTGCCAAATTTGAAGGTAGGAAAAATAACGTAGATCTATCAAGTTTATTCTCTATAAGGATTACAATACTGAGTTTGCAGAATTTAGTTATTATGTGGTTTACATGTAGTAAAATACTAATTACAGAGGGGGCCACTAGAACACCTAGCATGGCTAGGCATTTCAGGCAGGCTTAGATTAATTCTTAACTTTAAAATATTACAAATTATGAGGTTAGTTGGTATTATGGCTAAGTGACTAAATACTAGTTTGTGAGTTTAGCTATGTGAATGCTTTTGTTTTGGAACAATACATAGTTTCAGTATTGGAGTATCACAGGCCAACTTATGACTAGTTCAAAGTGCTATGTGAGTGAACGTAGATCTACGTTTGGACAGTTTAACCCTTTCAGGGTTGGTCCCATACTAATAGGCATAAATTCTAGCGCCCTCAAATCAAGTAGGAAAAAGCTGGTAGTTATAGATGTGAGAGAGTGGGTCTGCATGGTCAGTATGTGCAGTATAAAAAAAATCCTCCTGCACACAGTGCTTAATGAGAAGAAAAAAAACTGTGTTTTTGGACTAAAATGCCAATTTTGAGATGTATTTTTGTATCGTATTTATGGTTGTATTCTCATTTTCTTGGTCTCTTTTGATAGAATGAAAGATATATTTTAGAAATAGAGATGATTTTGATTGGTTTCACGATGAAAAGTACCTTGAAATTGAGCTCAAATTAGTGAAAATGTTCGATTTTTGCTGATGTTCAAGAGTAAACAAATCACGTTTTTGCATCCAATGCATGTCAACTGGCAAGTGTAATATTCTTTCACAAGTGCACTGATATTGTTTATACTGTTTTTACAATGTGGTAGTAGTATACATAATAGTAAATATTCTATTTTTTTGTGAGAATTAAAAATCAAAATGGAAATCAAAAGTAATATAAGAGGGGCCTGGAGACGTGACTAATGAACAGATAAAATGTTATTTTAGTGTCAGTAAATCGGTTAGTAAGTCAGTCAGTCAAGTCAGTAAGTCAGATAGGGTAATTTAAATATCAAAACACAATTCACAAACACAGCTAGCTTGTAGGAGAGAGGTGGAACTGAACACTTATTCATGAAAGCTGGGATGGTGGTGTCGGGGGATAAGAGGGGATGGTGGGAGGCCCAGGAAAGCTTGAATGGTGGTTTTGGGGGATTGTGGGAAGTCTCCCCTGCTGTCTCTCAACAAGGCGGTCACTTGATGTAGCGAATGGCCTCCACCACTTGTCACACAATGACATAGTATTTTATTCATTCTAGAGTATGTATCAGGTTTCTATGTCATATTAGATGAATTGTGATAGATAAATAAGACGTAGAGTAGATATTAGCATCATATTTATGTATTTTGTCCTGCCTCCTTAGAGCCGGAATTCTGCTGGAATGAATTAATGGCACTTCAATTAATTTAAATGAGGAAAACTGACTCAGCATACAAGCAGATCAGGATACAAGCAAGGTCATGGAATGGATTAAACTCACAAGCCAAGGTCCCACTGTATTCACCATGTTCATAATTGAAGGATATGGTATTGGTACATGATAATTCATTGGAATAATAGGTTGCAGTACCCCTCCAATTTGTTCTGGCCTGTAGTTTTGTATTGCGGTGTATTCTGGTACATTGGAACCTCGGTTTTCGTTTGCCCTGGTTTTCATCGAATTTGGTTTTCAACGACTTTTTTCATCAACATTTTGTTCCAATTTTCATTTATCACCTCGATTTTTGTCAAGTTGACAGTGGTCTGCCATACCAAATGTGTCTGCCCATGCCCACTCAAAGCATCCCACACATTCTGACTCAGACTGGCTTTGTTTCTCATCGCTAGAGGGTGGTAGTGACGGTGGTAGAGGGCGGTTGTGACGGTGGTAGAGGGCGATAGTGACGGTGGTAGAGGGTGGTAGTGATGGTGGCAGAGGGTGGTAGTGGTTGTGATGGTGGTAGAGATAACCTCTCCTTCCTCTCCCCTCACTGCCATCTTCCATACGCCAACAAGAGTCTTCAGTACAGGTAAAAGTGATGTTAAATGTTCATTTATCCATTTCATTAGTTCTTTATATTTATTTCTCATTGTTTTTTGTATGTAAAACTAATGTCAAAAACCTGGGAGTGACCATGTCGGAGGATCTCACCTTCAAGGATCATAACATTGTATCATTCGCATCTGCTAGAAAAAATAACAGGATGAATAATGAGAACCTTCAAAACCAGGGATGCCAAGCCCACGATGACACTTTTCAGATCTCTTGTTCTATCTAGGCCAGAATATTGCTGAACATTAACAGTACCTTTCAAGGCAGGTGAAATTGCTGACCTAGAAAATGTACAGAGAACCTTCATGGCTTGCATAACTGCAATAAACCACCTCAGTTACTGGGAACATTTGAAGTTCCTAACCCTGTACTCCATAGAATGCAGGAGGGAGAGATAATGATTATATACACCTGGAAAATCCTAGAGGGACTAGTACCAAACTTTCACACAAAAATCGCTCCCTACAAAAGCAAAAGACTCGGCAGACGATGCAACATCCCCCCCCAATGAAAAGTAGGGATGCCACTAGCATGACAAGAGACAACACAATAAGTGTCAGGGGCCCATTGAACAGTCTTGGGCCCCTGACACTGTTCAACTGCCTCCCAGCATACATCAGGGGGATTACCAATAGACCCCTGGCTGTCTTCAAGCAGGCGCTGAACAGGTACCTAAAGTCACTACCTGACCAGCCAGGTTGTGGTTCTTATATTGGATTATGTGCAGCCAGCAGTAACAGCCTGGTTTATCAGGCCCTGATCCACCATGAGGCCTGGTCACAGACCAGGCTGTGGGAGCGCTGACCCCCACAACTCCCCTAGGTATTGTTATTCTGCATGCAGTGTATTTTTTTTTTTAATACTTTTGGGTGTCTGGAATGAATTAATTGGATTTATGTTATTTCCTATGGGAAATATTGCTTCAGTTTTTGTCAAATTCGGTTTTTGTCAGACTTTCTGGAATGAATTAATGATGAAAACTGATGTTCCACTTTAGTGTGTAGATGTCTTTTGTGTCTTTCTTAATCCAGGTTTTAGTAAGAATAAAAGAGGAGAAGTTTGTCTTTAATGAATCTAAGAGTGCCAGGAGGTCATCATAGTGTTTACTTGGGGATCTAATATTGTAATTCCAAATTGTGATATTTCTGGCATTGCTGAGGACAGTCCTGGCTTCTGTTGCTGTGTAGTAAAGACAATTGCTTTTACAGTTTCAGTTCAGGGTTTGATGTTAGCTTTGAGCATTTGGGGTTAACTGATATACATATTTAAATGATGAATTACAGAAGGGTGGTAGGAGGTAATATTAATATCTGTAAAAAGGGGGTGATTGAACAGTTATGGTGTAAGTGTATATTGTTCCAGTGGATTATAAAACTTAACCCTTTCAGGGTTGACAGGCCCTGTCAGAGATTTGCTCTCAGGGTCGGCCAAATTTTGAAAAAAAAAAAATAAAAAATAGAGTTTATTTTTCTAAACATTATTGGCTAAACAAAAAATTTTTACCATCAATACTTACCGAGATATGGAGGCATGAAGTTTGCAAAAAGTGAACACCATCTGGTAACATCGCTAACTGCCATCACCCGGTAATCTTCTATTTACTTTTTTATGTACTATTTTCTATTATGTTTTAATTTTTCTTTTTCCAAGTAACTTTTTTGGCCTGTGAGACCAATATGATCAGTATTTTGTAAGTTATTTATTTTTCAGTACTACACAATAAGGGCGTAAACACTATTGTCATTGTTTTGTTTACAAATAATATTTACACAAACAAACAATATGAAATGTTGTTTATTACTACTTTTCTATATTTTATATACACATATACAATCACAGGGAATGTTTCTAGAAGTTCTGCAGCCTGTGGAAGTCTTTGAAACATGGTGTCATGCACAGTGCTGTTTTTACATTCCTCACACATAAAACGAGTGTCTCTGCATTGTTGTGGGCGTTTTCTTGTATGTGCACAGACGTAACACCTCTTCTGAACCTTTTTCTTGAAAGCAGTAGCAGACAGTTTTACCAGGAAGTGATCACCATGCTTCAAACGAGAAAGAAGTTGTTGAAAATTTGGTTGGCAGTCTGTTGCAGGTGTTCTTCCTTGGTACTTGAATACTATTTGTCTGATGACAGACAAACAGAATTTGCCGTATTGTGGTTTGTTTCTGGTCCTCATCTTATACATATAAGCATTCAACATGGAAATGTCCAGAAGATGGAAAAAGAGTTTTATGTACCACTTATAACTCTTGCAAACACAATCAGCAATCCCAATCTGCATGTCACATTTGTCCATGAATGCATATTGAGGGTGTAGTTCATCACAGCTGCAGGTTTTAGAATGGGTTCATTGCTTTCTCTATGCTTCCTGCCAGTGTCTGCCATTTCGTTAGGGTGAACTGATGACAACAGTGTGACATCTCGCTTGTCATGCCACCGAAATGCCATGATGTCATTGGCAGCAAATGCCTGCACCTCACCTCTACGAGTGTCAGCGTCAAACCTGGGCATATGTTTATGATTTTCATGCACTGTGCCACACACATCTGTCATGTTCACTCGCAAAAAATCACTGACTTAGGGGCTTGTGTACCAGTCTGTATATAATATATGCCCTTTACCAAGGTATAGTTCTATCATTCTTCTAACCACATCACCTGAGATGCCCAATAATTTCCTGGTATTTTGCAATGTATAATTTCCAGTGTACACAATAATATCCAATGCCAGACCACTGTAACAATCACAAAGTACAAACAACTTTATACCAAAGCGTTTCCTCTTGTTTGGTATGTACTGCTTGAAAGAGAGTCTTCCTTTGAACAGAATCAAAGGCTCGTCAATTACAAGCTTCCTGAAGGGATAAAAATACATATTGAATTTCTCTTTTAGATACACAAACACATGCCTAATCTTATATAACCTGTTGATTCTCTCAGGCCTGGTTTTGTCTGAGAAGTGAAGCATACGTAACATTAGCATGAATCATTATATCCCTGAAACCTGGGATTGCAATGAGGCGGTCTATTGACCAGTATGATTTGACACTGTGCTTATACACATGTGGCACAAGCATTTTTGTGGTAAAGAAAAGTTACATCTCAGCCACAGTTGTCTCCTTCCACTGGTGTAGATGTGATTTTGGTGAAAGTATTGTGTTTGCCATGGTGTAGTCGTAGTATGTGTTGCTTTCCATGACAATACTTTCCATCAAGGGTTCGTCAAAGAATTACACGAAACATTCAAGTTCAGTGGCATTGTTCCCAAGTGTACAGGATGGCCGTATACAACTTTGGCTGTCATCAAACTGTTGGGGATGTGGAACAAAATTGACAGCTTCCTGCCAATCCCAGGTGCGGTCTGCTGGTGGGTACTGGACAATGACAGGTGGTTGTGGTTGTGGAGGTTGTCGTTGTGGAGGTTGTGGTTGTGGAGGCTGGTGTGGTGGGTGGGTGGGGGATGGTGGCCTTTGTTGTAGATCAGCTGAGGCAGTGGCATGTGTGCCAGTGTGGGTGGCAGCGTGGGCCGCTGCTGCTGCCTCACACCCGGCACCACCACCACCATGCACATTTTCCATCCCAATTGCAACAGTATCATCGTCATTTTCACTGTCAGTTCCTGTTGTACAGCCACGGGATGTACTCCGAGATGTACTCCTTCCCCTTGGAATAGCATATGGCACACTACCAGAGCATATATCGCCATATTTACTGACGTTTCACTGGGGAATATTGCACTTTACTATCAATACTGGAACTAGTTTGAAGAGCTTGTAGTTCATAATTACTATCACTATCATCACAAATGCTCACATCTGAGTCTGGGATTTGGGAAAATAGGAGTTTCTTCTTTGATTCTTGTACAACTGAACGTAAACAAGACGGCCCAGCACCAGAGGTGGAAGGCTGTGGGTCGTCTGGGTTTTCCTCACTATTACCGATATTAGGGTCATTAGTTTCGGTCATCTTCACTGTCACTTAAATCTGTATTAAAACTGTTACTGGGGAACAAAAGTGCCCCAATTTGCCGAGGAGTGAGGAACTTCTTACCGCAAGGCATGGTGGACATTGTTTACAAAGATGGCATTCCCACAATGCACCACTGGGTCCCAGATTTTTTTTCTACCATGCACACCCACTTCACAGACCCATTCTCTCACATCTAGGCCTACCAGCCGTTTCCCACGAGATTTGATGGAGCTAGAATTTATGCGTACTAGCACGTCAAAAACCCCTGCACGTAAGCTGTACTAGTACGGCCGAAACCCTGAAAGGGTTAATAAACATATAGTGAAATAGTAGTAGTAAAATATAATGAACTATTAAGACTAGTTGCATCAATAGCACCTAACAGTTATTGCACTAATGCTATAATTAACTTTATACAGTAGACAGTAAAAGAATGTTTTTAAGCAGTACTACCTAACTTTGGATTGTATTGCACTATTATAGACTGCACACACTAGACAGTACAAAAAATATAGTTCTATATTAATGGAGTATGGTAAAAGATAATTACAAATATTAAAAACATAGAAATGTATATCTTTTTCTGCAAATAAGATGGTGATTTTGAAGTGTCTAACTAGAGTATAAACTATAAGGTAGTGATTGGTCAGCTTTGACAATACACTACTGTCAGATTGACGATATAGAAATGAGAATTAGGTTTTAAAAAAAATGATTGGATAAAAAGATAAGGGTTTCATAATACTAGTTTTGGAAGGTGGATATAAACTGCATTTTATTCTGACTCAGACCAGCATCACTTAGGAATATTTTAGTTCATGTTCAGTAGACATGAAATATCTCCAACCTGTTGATTCCTTCTTGACTGCAAGTTTTCATCCCTTGCAAAGCACTGGTGGATTTTTTGGTCTACTCATAGCTTTGTTAGTCTGTAGAGGAGAGTCTATCTTATTTTGGTCAGGCAGTCATTGATATAAACATCTGTTTTCATATTAATAGATGTTTTTAACAGTTCACTTCTTTTTGAACTAGAGTTGAACTTTAGTATCACTGATTTCTTCCCAGTTTGATAATGTATCACTTGACACTCCTTTATGT
This sequence comes from Cherax quadricarinatus, assembly GCF_026875155.1. Lineage (NCBI taxonomy): Eukaryota > Metazoa > Arthropoda > Malacostraca > Decapoda > Parastacidae > Cherax > Cherax quadricarinatus. Next base: position 22,894,588 of record NC_069475.1, on the reverse strand, counting down.
CATCACTAAGTATGTTGAGATGAAGATGGTCTTGGATAAGTTGTAAGATGGTTCGTTTATATGTTTCTTGAAATATAGTTAGTGGTAGAAGGTTGCAATTTACTACAATTGAGTCGGTTATTGTTGTTCAAAGTGGTCTTGAAAATTGTTCATAACACTTGTAATTTGTAAGTCCACTCTTGCTCTTTTGTTCTTCATGTTGGTATGTAGTTGGGTAACTTGATCTTTTAGACTATTGATGGTGTCCTCAGACTTGGCATGGGTGTTGCTCAGTTGTTCCGGTGCATTTAGTTTATGTTCTAAGAATTGTGATCTTGCCAAGGTACCGAGTGTTGGAGGTTTGTAGTTCTTAACTTTCCAGGTTAACATGTCATTAAGCATTTGAAGTTCCTACATTTCCTGAGTTAGCTTGATGATTGTTTGGTTCTGGATCCTAATGAGTTTACCTATTTCTAGGTCAGTAATGTTCATATCATCAAATCCATGGGAGGAATTATCTTGGATGTTTGTGGTGGCAGCCATTTTTGTTGTTGCCTGGTGAGTGTTGTGGGAGTGGGTGGTGAGGGTTGCGTCCTTCTGGCTGGCAGTGGGAGATGTTTTACTTGTAATGCTTTTCTCACCTGTGGTATTAGGGGTCTTTGGTTGGTTACTGGATCCTTCTTTGTTGCCCTAACCCCTGGCCATTGACAGTGGTTTCAGATGAACTGTAGGTGATGGGTAATGGAAAGATGTTGTGGAGTTTCACTTCGCCTGGCAGTGGGGTAGATGGTTGTGGTAACATGAGTCTTCTTGGTTGGTAATAATGTGTATTTCTGGGTGATTTCTGCAGTTGATTTATATCATTGTGGGTCTCCACACGTCAGTGTTATGTGGGTCTTTACTTGGCCATCACAATGTTGTTAGGAACCTCAGTTGAAAGAAAAATAGAAAAACAAGGATCTTGTTTCTACCTCTGCTGCCCCAGTTAGCGCTGATACACCCCCATTTTATGTTTGTCCTCCATTTGAGATTTAGCGTGTCAGCGTGCCTCGTTGAGCTCCGGGTTTTCTCGTGTTTTCACGGTCGCTCTTACGTGCTAGAACTTTAATTTGTGCCATCAATCCTATACGATTCATCCCTCTAGCGCCTGGAACCAATCTTGGGCGGAAAACATTATATACTGAGTCAAAAAAGGAGAATTAGTGTGCACCACCTAGCAGAGTTTACTGCCAGAGGGGAATCATAGGCCTGTGTCCCGTGTGAAAAAATAATAATAATTGAACTTTTCTTGTCAGAGGAAAGAAAGTCTCCCTGATAACATTGTGTATACTTAGTGTTATAGTGTATACTACAGTGGCTCCCTAGTATATAGATGATAAAGGCTAAAGTATCATTTGAAAACAGGTGAATTTGTAAATGAAGTGATAAGCCTATAGAGGCAGGTGCCAGAAGTCGCCAGAAACTTACCACAGAGGTCAGCTGTTTTAATAATCTTCTTGGCCTGCTAGTGTACTCTCATATAATCTAGTGATACCAGTGAATAGCAGAATACAGTGTTGTAGTAGCAACTAACCAGTATCATAATGGTACTTAGTGGAGTGGAGTGACTTTCATTATTTTCTTTTTTTTTGAAATACCAGACGTTACTGTGAATTTCATATAACCTGTAGTTACCAGGGGTTGCAATATACACAACGAGAAGCGTCCTTCCTCCAAAATTTCCACCAGTCAACTATAGTGATAATATAGCATTTATTGTGGTGGAGGCCAAAAAGAAAAACTAGAAAAGCTAGATACAGCGATTGATAAACAAGGGTTGAGGCTCGACCGTTCGTCACTGTAGGAGTTGCCAGCAGTCACCGGTTCTTCAACACGCAAGTTATACTTTTGTATCAATCAAATCACATATTACTCGGGTAAATAATTTTCAGTAGATCCTTCATGTGTTAGCCCAAATCACCGACCAGTATGTTTTAAATAAGTGACCCACTGATCAGATCAGACTGGCTCCGAACCCTCGACTGGACTGAACCCTCGACTGGTCCAAACCCTTGACCGGTTTCAAACGGATTCGTTGGACAATAAAGCAGACTGTAAACGGATAGGGTTGTAGGCGCCCTTATAAACACAAACAATAAATATAAAACAGGTAAACTCCAGGAGCGTACTCCGGTAAGCTGTCCTGATATACAAGTACAGTTAGAAATATAAATACAGATAGCTAGAGCTTTATTTAAGGAGGTTATTAATAGAGTATTCAAGAGGTTGCTAGTAGAATTACAGTAAATCAACCATTCAATTCATTATGAAGCAGTGTGTAGTCTGCAGTCAATCAAACAAACGGGCTTCCACATGGATAAATTGTCATTTTTGTGGAAATTGGTGTCATGCCCCTTGTGCAGATATCCAAGAACTAGCTACAAGCAGTATTAAAACAGGGAAGTGTTTTTGGGTATGCCCAAAGGAGATAAATCTGTGGACTAAAATCACAAGGGTATTAAAAGAGGATAACATCAAAGCTGCTTTCATAGACAACCTGGAAGCTTTCTACAACAGATGGGAACATAAAAAGTCTGGGCTGTATGGTACTGCCCTTGATACTGGCCAAGTAGTCAGAAACTGTAAGGCTGGAGGTGATGTCCTGGTAGTCAGTAAATGTGTGGCTGATAGTGCTGTCCTGGGAGACAGTAATGGTGAAGGTGGAGGTGCTGTCCAGTGAGACAGTAATGGTGAAGCTGGAGATTTTGTCCAGGTAGTCGGGAATTATACACAGGAAGGAATGCATATAAATGACCTCATAGGGGACAGGAGCCGTAGTGGGGAAACAAGTGTAGTCAAAGATAAGATAAAACCAATATTGCAAACTAGAAACACAACAGGAAATAGCAAACAAGAGAACTCCACTAGCAATAGTGAGGATATATTACCAAAAACAACTGGCGGGAGCTCCATTGTTGGTGCTAGGGAGGATAGGAATAAGACAGGTAAACATGCACCAACAGGGAATACAGTCACAGAAACCCAAGGCAAATAGAAACCAAGCCTGTGCACATACTATGCACTTGGTATCTGCAGACATGGGAAATCTGGAAAAACAGATGTGACATGCAACTATGACCACCCTAGAAAATGCCGTGCCCATATGACAACAGTACAGGAAAGACTGTGCTATAACTTAAATTGCCAGGCACACCATCTAAAGGGGACAAAAAGATACAAAACATCCAGGCCATGGGAAAACCTGGGTAGCCACAGCCACTCAAGAGGAAGAGGTCTTTTAGTGCCAGGAAGGAAAAAAAACTGGCAGGAAATGGCAGAAATTGTACACCATATCCAGTCATTCCTGGAGTGGAACCACAGTCGATGGCCTCCACTCCAAACCAACAGATACAGATACTAATGCCAGAAAAAAAATCCTTCCCCCAGTACCAACAATACCACCAGTCCGATGACATTCTTCTTTGCAAATATACAGGGTCTAAAGCCAGCAACAAACAACAAAATACCTTTCATCTGTGGACTGCTTGCAGAGGCAAAGGCAATGTTTGTGGCTTTCACTGAGACCCTCATAAAGGATCACTTGGACAACGAAATATGGATCCCAGGTTACAACCTATACAGATGTGACAGAGTGAACAGGCAAAAGGGGGGGGGGGTGGCCTGTTCATTGCAGAGTCACTTGTTCGCACAGAACTGCTTAATGCCTCAAATTATGTAGTGGAAGTTTTAGCAGTAAAGATCGAGAACCAAAACCTAGTCACCGTGGTAGTCTACAAGCCTCTGGATGCAACATCCCAGAAATTCCAGGAACAGCTGTTAAAAATTGACCACTGTCTGGAAAATCTACCAGCTCCTGCACCCAACCTCTTGCTCCTGGGGGATTTCAACTTAAGGCACCTAAAATGGAGGAATATAGCAAATAATATTGTTGCAGTAATAACACCAGGAGGCAGCTCTGATGAAAACTCACATTAACACGAGCTTTTAAATCTCTGCACAAAATTCAATTTAAACCAGCAAATAATAGAGCCTACTAGAATGGAGAATATACTAGACCTCATCTTCACTAACAATGATGATCTGATAAGAAATGTTGCCATATCAAAAACAATATACTTATATCACAACATAACTGAGGTTCAGACTTGTGTGTGCGGAGCCCCAGACCCACAAAATGAGATTAGTCATGAGGGAGCATTCACCAAATTCAACTTCAATAACAAAAACATAAAGTGGGACCAAGTAAACCAAGTCCTAACTGACATAAGCTGGGAAGATATACTAAGCAACACAGACCCCAACTTATGCCTAGAACAGATTAACTTGGTGGCACTCGATGTATGCACAAGGCTTATTCCTCTAAGAAAAAGGAGGAGTAGATGTAAAATAGAAAGAGACAGGCGCTCCCTTTACAGGCGACGGAAAAGAATAACAGAGCGGCTAAAAGAGGTCAATCTATCTGAAATGCATAGGGAGTCACTGGTAGAGAAATAGCAAACATCGAACTTAAGCTAAAGGAATCTTATGGGAGTCAGGAATCGTGGGAAGAACTAAAAGCCATAAATGAAATCGAAGGAAACCCAAAGTATTTCTTCTCCTATGCCAAATCAAAGTCGAGAACAACATCCACTATTGGGCCCTTACTTAAACAAGATGGGTCCTACACAGATGACAGCAAGGAAATGAGTGAGCTACTCAAGTCCCAATATGACTCAATTTTTAGGAAACCGCTAACCAGACTTAGAGTCGAAGATCAAAATGAATTTTTTATGAGAGAGCCACAGAATTTGGTTAACACAAGCCTATCTGATGTTATCCTGACGCCAAATGACTTCGAAAAGGCGATAAATGACATGCCCATGCAGTCTGCCCCGGGGCCAGACTCATGGAACTCCGTGTTCATCAAGAACTGCAAGAAGCCCCTATCACGAGCCTTTTCCATCCTATGGAGAGGGAGCATGGACATGGGGGTCGTCCCACAGTTACTAAAAACAACAGACATAGACCCACTCCACAAAGGGTGCAGTAAAGCAACAGCAAAGAACTACAGACCGATAGCACTAACATCCCATATCATAAAAATCTTTGAAAGGGTCCTAAGAAGCAAGATCACCACCCATCTAGAAACCCATCAGTTACACAATCCAGGGCAACATGGGTTTAGAACAGGTCGCTCCTGTCTGTCTCAACTATTGGATCACTATGACAAGGTCCTAGATGCACTAGAAGACAAAAAGAATGCAGATGCAATATATACAGACTTTGCAAAAGCCTTTGACAAGTGTGACCATGGCGTAATAGCGCACAAAATGCGTGCTAAAGGAATAACAGAAAAAGTCGGTCGATGCATCTATAATTTCCTCACTAACAGAACACAGAGAGTAGTAGTCAACAGAGTAAAGTCCGAGGCAGCTACGGTGAAAAGCTCTGTTCCACAAGGCACAGTGCTCACTCCCATCTTGTTCCTCATCCTCATATCTGACATAGACAAGGATATCAGCCACAGCACCGTGTCTTCCTTTGCAGATGACACCTGAATCTGCATGACAGTGTCTTCCATTGCAGACACTGCAAGGCTCCAGGTGGACATCAGCCAAATCTTTCAGTGGGCTGCAGAAAACAATATGAAGTTCAACGATGAGAAATTTTGATTACTCAGATATGGTGAACACGAGGAAATTAAATCTTCATCTGAGTACAAAACAAATTCTGGACACAAAATAGAGCGAAACACCAACTTCAAAGACCTGGGAGTGATCATATCGGAGGATCTCACCTTCAAGGACTCCACAACATTCACCCATCGCCTACTATTCGCCTACTATTCACCCGAAGCCACAGCCAATGGACAAGGGTCAGAACAATAAAAGAAGATCCAGTAACCAGCTAAGGACTCCTAACATCAAAGGTGAGAGCAGTAATAACACGAGGAAAACTTGTGGTACTGCCAGCCAGGACACAACCCTCATCACCCACCGGCACCACCACAACACACGACAGACAACAACAAACATGGCCGCCGCTACAGTCCAAGATATCTCCTTCCCAGTATTTGATGTCAAGAAGATCACCGACCCAGAAATAGCTAAACTCCTTATGATTCAGAACCAAAACGATCACCAAACTAACTCAAGAAATGCAGGAACTAAAGGCTAGCAATGCAGATTACCTCAACAAGATCACTGCTCTAGAACATAAACTAGACACTCTAGAACATAAAGCAACACCTACACCCGGTCCCTAGACACCATCAACACTCTATAAGACCAAGTCACCCTACTTACTACCAACATTACAGAGGAAAGAGCAAGAGTGGACCAACAACTTGCCAATGTCATAACCAACTTCCAAGACCATAATGACCAACAGCAGCTATCTGACGCTGTTGTAGTTAACAGCAAACATCTCCCACCCACAGTCACCCAAGAGACCTGCATGGAGACCACCCTACAACTTATCAAGGACCACCTTCGCCTTAACATACGTAGTGATGACCTAAAGGATTGCAAACCGATGGGCTACCAAGCAGGTAAAAAAAACAGTGCTGTTAAAATTCCAAACTAGCCTACAAAGAAACAACCTACTAAAAACATCTATTTCTATGAAAACTGATGTTTACGTCAATGAGTGCCTTACGAAAACAAGACAAAACCTTCTTTATCGGCTAAGAAAATTGTGCTATGCCCAAAAAATCCACCAGTGCTTTGTGAGGGATGGAAAAATAGCAGTTAGGAAACAGCCCACTGGGAAGAGATACTTCATCTCTACAGAACATGACCTTAAAACATTCCTAAGTGAGGCTGGACTAACAGAATCAGAGTAAAGTGCAGATAATACCCATAGTCCACCGTTAGTGTTATGTTGTCATAAATTTGTGCCCCCCTAAAATTCTAATACCCCAACTACTTTTGATTGTCATTGTTGTATTCAACGACCATTCTACCTCATAGTCTTAATTGTGTTTAATATCTACAGAATCTATCTCCTTTTTTACAACTTACCACATCACTGTTCCATCTTATTTTATTATAAACTAACCATAACTTGTCTTCAATAATTCTACCTCACTTTAAAAAATACTCACTTGCCAATTTTATTCTAAATCCCTATTATTGCCCAATTTTACTTTAAACTATATTGATCAAACTTATTGTAAACTTCTTTTATTGACCATTTTTATTCCATACTTTTTTAAACTAGGTATTTTCAACTACAACTTTTATATTATCCTGTCTACCATCTTACTAGCATATTATAACCAAGTCATTGCCATTTTTATTTTTATCATTTTTTTTATTATTCTTTTGCTACCTTAATTTGTGTATTTTATCCTGTCAATTTAAATCTAATTATACTCTAATTCTTGTAAACAACTTATATAAGACCTTAGTGCAATTACAATTGAGAGTCTTGTTCCTTTATTATATTATTAGATTAATCACAGTTTTACTCTAGCTCATTCTAGCTCAATACATAGTCAATACCAAATTCACTATACTAGACCATAGTGCAATTATTAGTGAGAGACTGGTGCTATTTGTAATTAGTATTTTTATATTATTAGACTAAACCTAGTTGTACTATAGCTCTTTCTAGCTCAATACATAGTCAATACCAAATTCACTATATTAAACCATAGTGCAATTACTTGTGAGAGACTGGTGCTATTTTTAATCTTTATTTTTATATTATTAGATTAAATTCAGTTGTACCATAGCTCATTCTAACTCAATACATAGTCAATACCAAATTCACTATATTAGACCATAGTGCAATTACTAGTGAGAGACTAGTGCTATTTTTAATTTGTATTTTTATATTATTAGATTAAACCTATTGTACTATAGCTCATTCTAGCTCAAAACATAGACTCCACAAAAGTCATTATTAGACCTTAGTGCAATTACAAGTGAGAGTCTTGCTCTATTTTTAATTTGTATTTTTATATTACTAGTTTATACCTAGTTGTACTTTAGTTCATTCCAGCACAACGCATAGACAACATCAACTTCATTATGTGTAGTAGTGACTATACCCTACATGACCAAAATACTCTAGCTATATACTTGTCCAAACTTCCTACCACTACAGATATCATTACTAGAACTCAACACACAACTCAGGATATAAATAACCATTATTTAAACCTAGAAGATGATTGATCACGTTGACCCTGATCTAAACCTCCATAATCTGACACCCAATCAAAACCTATTGGAAAGTAACTGCCTTTATTACACAGCATCACAAGCCACCACTATCCTAAACAATGCTAAAAGTCTATCAGTACTTAACTACAACATCAGGACCTTAAGCAAACACTATGATGACCTCCTAGCACTCCTTGAATCACTAAAGACACCCGTCTCCTGCATTATTCTTACTGAGACCTGGCTTAAGCAGGACATAATAGATATCTACCCTCTACTAGGATACACAGCAATTCACAACTGCAGACCAAACCAAGTTGGGGGTGGTATTGCAATCTATTACTCTAACCAATTATCTTGTCTTAGCACCACTTGCTTTAGTGATGAATATGGGGAATACATTTTTGCTAATTTTACTGTAAAAAACCTTAAGACGCCTATAACAATCGGTGCCATTTACGGATACTCACACAAACATCCCAAATTTCAGTGAGAAATTAAAGTCACTAATAACAAACAGACAAATGAATAAGCACCACCTTCTCTTAGCTGGAGACTTCAACATCAACCTTGGCTTACTAGATGATCAGCCTGTAACTGATCTCATCAACAATATGAACAACACACTTCTCATACCTACAATAACTAAACCAACCAGGCTCACTGAGACAAGTGCAACCATAATAGACCACATATGGACCAATATACTAGCCCCCCTTAAATCAGGATAATCACAGATAGCACTACAGACCACTACCCTACCTTCCTCCTGACAAACATTAGTAAACCACCACTTGAATACAACAGTCTCATTTAGACTCCATGACGAGGCCTCAGTAAGGAAGTTCACAGCTGACTTAGAGACTGTTGATTGGCCTACAGAATTCTCCAAGGCCAATGGTATTGATGACTGGACAGACATTTTTCTTAACAAATTACTTAGACTATACAACAAACATTGTCCTATAAAAACAAAACAGATCACAAACAAACGGCTTGGTTGCCCATGGCTAACCAGCACCATTCTGAAATCCATTGACAAGAAACACCAATATGAAAGCAATATAGACAGGGCTTAATACACAAAGATATTCTTAAACACTATTCATCAGCTCTCACCAAAGTAATAAAGAAAGCCAAACAACTATACTACTCCAGCAGATTCACAGACACTAGAGGAGATATAAAAAAGACCTGGAAAACACTCTCTCAGATTCTAGGGACCCACAAACTGAGAAAAGCCAAGAATATTGTCCTAACTAAACCTAATGAAACACCACTACATCCCACTGACACAGCTAACAAGATAAACGACTTCTTCTCAACCATAGGATCTAATCTCTCCAGTAAAATCCCACATACCAATGCCCATACTGGAGACTACCTAGATGGGAATTTCCCTAATTCCTTATATCTTGCACCAACTGAGCCCACGGAAGTCACTGAGATTATAAAGTCACTTAAAAATAACTCGGGCAATCTGTCTCATGTCCCACCACTACTGTACAAGCGAGCGGCCCATGTCCTTTCGCATGCTATTTCATTACTTTTTAACAAGTCACTAGAGACTAGCACCTTCCCGAAACTACTCAAGATGGCAAGGGTTACACCAATACATAAAGGTAGTGACCCTACAGACTTAAACAACTATAGGCCAATATCTAACTTACCATTGCTATCCAAAATCTTTGAGAAACTCGTGCACAGGAGACTGTATTCATTTATAACGGCTCAAAACATACTCAACCCCTGCCAATTTGGATTCAGGAAAAATAAAAGCACTACTGATGCAATCATAAAAATGCTAGATCTACTTTACACAGCATTGGAAAATAAGGAATATCCACTAGGAATTTTTATTGACCTAAGAAAAGCTTTTGACACAGTAGACCACGACATCCTACTCCACAGACTTGATCATTACGGTATGAGAGGCCATGAGCTTGCTTATTTCAAATCTTACATTACTAATAGGTATCAGTACGTCACCATTAAAGACACAGCATCAGCAACATGCCCACTTCATACTGGAGTTCCGCAGGGAAGTGTCCTTGGTCCCCTGCTCTTCCTCATATACATCAATGACCTTCCAAACGTATCCCAACACCTGAAACCCATTCTCTTTGCTGATGACACGACTTATGTCATCTCTCACCCTAATCTTGCCACCCTCAACACCATTGTGAATGAGGAGCTGATTAAAATATCGACTTGGATGACAGCCAATAAACTTACGCTTAACACTGACAAAACCTACTATATTATGTTTGGTAGCAGAGCAGGAGATGCACAAATTAACATTAAGATTGACAACACTCTAATTACCAGAAATAATGGAGGCAAATTCCTAGGCTTATAACTTGACAACAACCTGAATTTCAGCACCCATATCCAGCATATAACCGAAAAAGTATCCAAAATGGTTGGGATCCTCTCCAAGATACGATACTACATGCCGCAAAATGCCCTTCTCACACTATACCACTCACTTATTTATCCATACCTCACCTATGTTATTTGTGCTTGGGGATCAACTGCAGCAACACACCTAAAGCCAATAATAACCCAACAAAAAGCTGCAGTAAGAATAATCACTAAATCCCATCCCTGGCAACACGCCCCCCCACTTTTCATAGACCTAAACTTACTCCCAGTTCAGTACATCCACACTTACTACTGCGCAATCTACATCTACAGGGCCTTAAACTCTAATATCAACCTTGACCTAAAATGCTTTCTTGATAGTTGTGACAGAACCCACAGGCATAACACCAGACACAAGCATCTCTACGACATTCCCCGTGTCCGACTAAACCTTTACAAAAATTCAATGTATGTCAAAGGCTCTAAAATCTGGAATACCCTACCTGAGAACTCTAGAACTGCAGACACATTCATCACCTTCAAAACTACCATTAGAAAACATCTTATTTCCCTGATACACCCTGTCAACTAACTACACAAATACCACCTGGTGGTTCACACTTACACTCACTCACTCATTTGACTATAAACAGAAATATTAACCTCAATCTTAAAATAATGAATCCTGTGATACTCCAATACTGAAACTATGTACTGTGCCAAAACAAAAGCATTCACATTGCTAAACTCACAAAATAGTATTTAGTCACTTAGCCATAATACCAACTTACCTCATAATTTGTAATATTTTACAATTAAGAATAAAACTAAGTCTGCCCGAAATGCCTAGCCATGCTAAGCATTCTAGTGGTACACTCTATAATCACAATTTTACTACATGTAAACCACACAATAACCAAATTTCTGTAAACTCAGCATTGTAATCCTTATAGAGAATAAACTTTGAATTGAATTGAATAACATTGCATCAATCGCATCTGCTAGAAAAATGACAGGATGGATAATGAGAACCTTCAAAACGAGGGATGCCAAGCCCATGATGGCACTCTTTAGGTCACTTGTTCTATCTAGGCTGGAATTTTACTGCACACTAACAGCACCTTTCAAGGCAGGTGAAATTGCTGACCTAGAAAATGTACAGAGAACCTTCACGGCGTGCATAACGGAGATAAAACACCTCAATTACTGGGAGCACTTGAGGTTCCTGAACCTGTATTCCTTGGAGCGCAGGCGGGAGAGATACATGATTATATACACCTGGAAAATCCTAGAGGGACTAGTACCAAACTTGCACACGAAAATCACTCACTACGAAAGCAAAAGACTTGGCAGACGATGCAACATCCCCCCAATGAAAAGCATGGGTGTCACTAGCACGTTGAGAGACCATACAATAAGTGTCAGGGGGCCGAGACTGTTCAACTGCCTCCCAGCATACATAAGGGGGATTACCAACAGACCCCTGGCAGTCTTCAAGCTGGCGCTGGACAAGCACCTAAAGTCAGTTCCTGATCAGCCGGGCTGTGGCTCATACATTGGTTTGCGTGCAGCCAGCAGTAACAGCCTGGTTGATCAGGCTCTGATCCACCAAGAGGCCTGGCCACAGACCGGGCCGCGGGGGCGTTGACCCCTGGAACTCTCTCCAGGTAAACTCCAGGCACTCTCAGTGAGTGTTCGTTCTTCTGTCATGTAAAATTTTTCTAATAGTCACATCAACACTACATTTTATAAACAGTTTTATATTCTTCAATTTTTGCACACTAATTTCAGGAAAATAAAAAAAATCCCAGTTTCAATAAGCCTTCTAGCATAAGAGGGTTGTTTAGATTTCCTGCATGATTTTTTTTAAATGATCTTATTACATTAACTTTGGGGACATTTTCTTTTAGCCTTTTTGGGGTCCATCTCATAATATTATACCTTTGAAGCCAGTTGTGGGATGCAAAGAGTACGTAACCTTCATTCGGCGCATGTACACACCCTCATTAATAGGTTACCTCCCCAACCAGCAAACCAGATACTAAGGGTCAGATGATGGGGCCCTATCATCAGATCAGCATCTAGGTTCAGCCAATGAGAAGGTGGATCTGGCAATTGTGAAGGTGACGTGGCTACCGCTCACATTTTCACCCATGTCATTTCCATTCGAGAGCTGGTTGAAGCATGGTCTGTTCTCTAGTGGCATCAATTCTGCCTTGCTTACTGTGGCGTGCACTAACACCTATTGATGTACATAGTGCATATAGTGTACATAGTTCTGTTTATACTTGGTGAAGGATGATATAAGTCAAAGTTTTTCTGCTGTGTTTATTTTGCTCCCTTTACTCCCAGGATAACAGGCCTTTGAGTTCCTGGGTTATAATACAGTGGACCCCCGCATACCACACGCATCGCATACCGTACAATCTGCATACCGCTTGCTTTTTTCGCAAAAATTTTGCCTCGCATACCGCCCAAAAACCCGCTCACCGCCCTTCGTCCGAGACGCGTCCAATGTGCGGCCTGAGCCACGCTCACATGTTCCGCCTGTGGCATTGTTTACCAGCCAGCCTCCGCGGTAACATCCAAGCATACAATCGAAACATTTCGTATTATTACAGTGTTTTTAGTGATTTTTTCTGGAAAATAAGTGACCATGGGCCCCAAGAAAGCTTCTAGTGCCAACCCTACAGCAATAAGGGTGAGAATTACTATAGAGATGAAGAAAAAGATCATTGATAAGTATGAAAGTGGAGTGAGTGTCTCCTAGCTGGCCAGGTTGTATAATAAACCCCAATCAACCATCGCTACTATTGGTGGTACAGCTGCTGCTGTATCACCGTCAGCTGCTGCTGCACTGTCAGCTGCTGCTGCACTGTCAGCTGCTGCTGCACTGTCAGCTGCTGCTGCACTGTCAGTTGCTGCTGCACTGTCAGCTGCTTCTGGTGCTGTAGCATCGTCTGCTGCTGCTGTAGCATCGTCTGCTGCTGCTGTAGCATCGTCTGCTGCTGCTGTAGCATCGTCTGCTGCTGCTGTAGCATCGTCTGCTGTGCTGTAGCATCGTCTGCTGCTGCTGTAGCATCGTCTGCTGCTGCTGTAGCATCTTTCTGCTGCTGCTGTAGCATCGTCTGCTGCTGCTGTAGCATCGTCTGTTGCTGCTGTAGCATCGTCTGCTGCTGCTGTAGCATCGTCTGTTGCTGCTGTAGCTCGTCTGTTGTGCTGTACACCGTCAGCTGCTGCTGCTGCTGTAACCCCGTTGTTGGTGTGGCTTATTGAGAATACCAAGAAAACAATTAACCCAGAGGATTTGCCCCCCAGGATAACCAAAAAAGTCAGTGTCATCGAAGACTGTCTAACTTATTTCCATTGGGGTCCTTAATCTTGTCTCCAGGATGCAACCCACACCAGTCGACTAACACCCAGGTGAACAGGGAAAAATCCCTGGAACTAGTGCTCATATTGGTGAATTTAAAGCCAGCAAAGGTTGGTTGAGAGATTAAGAATCGTAGTGGCATACACAGTGTGATAAGGCCTGTTCTGGAAGAAAATGCCAAACAGGACCCACAGTACTCAGGAGGAAAAGGCACTCCCAGGACACAGTGTCTCATCAGTCATTGCTGCATCTTCAATAAAGGTAAGTGTTTATTTATTCTTCATTTAGTAGAGTAGTACATGCACAATATATTTCTGTGCATGTACTACTCTACTATTGTGCATGTATCCTTCTCTTTGTGTGTAGGAAAATGTATATTTCATGTGGTAAAATTTTTTTTTCATACTTTTGGGTGTCTTGCACGGATTAATTTGATTTCCATTATTTCTTATGGGGAAAATTCATTCGCATACCGAACATTTCGCATAACAATCAGCCCTCTTGCATGGATTAAAGTCGCTATGCGGGGGTCCACTGTACTAGTATTGGTTCCATAATTCTAGTGGCTTCCAATCTTGCTGAAGAAAGGTGGTAATCCTATATATGAGAGATTGGGTCTGTGTACAGTAAAAAAAAAAAATCCTACATCACTTAATGCATAATGAAGAATAAACAGTAACCATGTTTTTGGTGTAAAACAGCGACTTGGTAGTGTACAGTGGAACCTCGACCAATGGCTTTAATCCACTCCAGAGAGCTAGCCTTTAGTCAAATTACCTGTTAGTCAAAATAATTTTCCCCATAAGAAATAATGGAAATAGAATTAATCCATTCCAGACACCCAAAAGTATTAAACAAAATATTTTTTTTTTACATGAAATACAGTGGACCCCCGAGTTTCGTGATTAATCCGTTCCAGAGAGCCTGCCGAAAGTCGAAAATCACGAAACTCAAAACCATTTTCCCCATAAGAAATTATGGAAACAAACTTAATCCGTTGCAGACACCCAAAAATATTAAAATAAAATATTTTTTTTTCAAATTAACCCCTTCAGGGTCCAAGGCCAAAATCTGAAGTGGTGCTCCAGTGTCCAAGAAATTTAAAAAAAAAAAAAAAAAAATTATTTTTGTTACAGAATTAAAGAGCATATTTTTGTGAAGGTAATAATAAAAAAAAAAATTCTGATCAGTACTTACCGAGATACAGTGCCAAGAAGTTTGTCAAAAATGATGTGGTGGCGGCAACATCGATGAATTCCACATACGCGCATTACATTATTTTGCTGTTTTTACAGTTTTTTCTTTTCTTTTCCAATTTTTTTTTATTCCTACTAACATTTGGGGCCTGAGAGACCAATACTGTATATAATGTATATATATATAAACTCACTGTATTGAACACAATAACTGCACTAAAGTTATTATCATATTATTGTTTACCATTGTTGTTTATTACAATAAACATGCACACATCTTGTATAATACTAATGTTCTATCGTATATTTACATATTTACAATCACTGGACATGGTTTTAGAACTGCTGGAGCTTGTGGAACTCCTTGAAACAAGGCACCATGCACAGAGGCACCTTACATTCCTCACACACATAAACCGAGTGTCTTTGCGTCTTTGTTGCCGTCGTTTTGTTTGTGCACAGATGATGTATCTCTTCTGAGCAAATTTCTTCTGAGTTGAAGGAAGTTGTATTATGAAATGATCACCTTCCCTCCTCAAATGCTTGGGTATATCCTGAGTAATTAGAGGACCTTGTTGTATAGCAGGTGTTCTTACCTGGTTCTTCATTATGAGTTGTCTGACAACAGACAAACAAAATTCACCATATGGTGGCCTGTTGCCAATCTTTGTTTGGTACATATTATATGCATTGAGCATTGAAATGTCCATGAGATGGAAGAAAAGTTTCATGTACCACTTGTAACTCTTACGAACACAGTCAACAAAACCAATCTGCATGTCACACTTGTCAACCAAGCACATGTTTTGTGTATAATCAATCACTGTCACTGGTTTTCGAATACGTTCATTAGTCACTCGATCAACTTTGCCACTGTCTTGCATTTCATTACGGTGAATGGTTGTCAACAATGTGACATCTCGTTTGTCATGCCACCGTAATGCCATGATGTCATTGGCAGTAAACACCTGCACGTCATCACCACGAGCACCTGCGTTGAGCCTGGGCATATGTTTACGATTAGAACACACTGTGCCACACACATTTGTCTTGTTCACTCGCATGAAATCACTGAGTAATGGGCTTGTGTACCAGTTATCGGTATATAATGTATGCCCCTTACCATGATAAGGTGCCATCATGTTTCTCACTACATCACCTGAGATACCCAATAACATCTTGGTATCTTTCAATGTTTTACTACCCATTTATACAACAATATCCAACACCAGGCCACTGTCACAATCACAGAGTACAAACAGTTTTATATCAAAGCGTTTCCTCTTGCTCGGTATATACTGCTTGAATGACAGTCTACCTTTGAACAAAATCAAAGACTTTGAATGGATAAAAGTATATGCTGAACTTTTGTTTGAGATACATGAAAACATTTCTAATCTTGCTAGAAAAATGACAGGATGGATAATGAGAACCTTCAAAACTAGGGAGGCCAAGCCCATGATGACACTCTTCAGGTCACTTGTTCTATCTAGGCTGGAATATTGCTGCACTCTAACAGCACCTTTCAAGGCAGGTGAAATTGCCGACCTAGAAAATGTACAGAGAACTTTCACGGCGCGCATAACGGAGATAAAACACCTCAATTACTGGGAGCGCTTGAGGTTTCTAAACCTGTATTCCCTGGAACGCAGGAGGGAGAGATACATGATTATATACACCTGGAAAATCCTAGAGGGACTAGTACCGAACTTGCACACGAAAATCACTCACTACGAAAGCAAAAGACTTGGCAGACGATGCACCATCCCCCCAATGAAAAGCAGGGGTGTCACTAGCACGTTAAGAGACCATACAATAAGTGTCAGGGGACCGAGACTGTTCAACTGCCTCCCAGCAACACATAAGGGGGATTACCAACAGACCCCTGGCAGTCTTCAAGCTGGCACTGGACAAGCACCTAAAGGCAGTTCCTGATCAGCCGGGCTGTGGCTCGTACGTTGGTTTGCGTGCAGCCAGCAGCAACAGCCTGGTTGATCAGGCGCTGATCCACCAGGAGGCCTGGTCACAGACCGGGCCGCGGGGGCGTTGACCCCCGAAACTCTCTCCAGGTAAACTCCAGGTAATAACCTGTCACTTCTGTCAGGCCTGGTTTTGTCAGAGAAGTGCAACATACGTAAGAGTAAGATAAACCTGTTCACTGGTATGATTTCACTGAAGACTGGGGTAGAAATTAGCCAATCTGTGAACCAGTATGCTTTTATATTTTGCTTATAGACATGAGGCATAAGCATTATTATTGCAAAAAGCAAATACATTTCTGTAACAGTCGTCTCTTTCCACCTGTGTAGTCTTGACTGTGGTGATATGATTATATTTGCCATGGTGTACTCAAAATACTTATTACTTTCCCTGACAATAGTTTCCATCAATGGCTGGTCAAAGAATAATTCAAAGAATTCCAGTTCATTGGCCGTGGTTCCAAGGGGACAAGTAGGTAGAATTCCACTTTGAGAGTCATCAAAGTGGTGAGGCTTGGGAACAAAATTGGGATTTTGCAGCCAATCCCACATACGGTTTGCTGGTGGATACTGGACATCATACGCTGGTTGTGCAGGTGGTTGTGGTTGTGGTGGGCTGGTGGCTGACGCTCCGCTTTGTCCTTGAACTGACGAGTCAGCAGCATGGGTCCCACCCTTGGCTAGTCAGTCACGTTTGGCGGTGCCACTACCATCACCACTAACACCATCCACTGATGCCTGTGGTCTATCCATGCCAAGTGTAGCCACATCATCCTCACTATCACTACCTAAAACTGTTGTAGGGCCACGGGATGTACTCCAGGATGTACTCCGGGATGTACTCCGTCCCCTGGGCACGGCATAGGGTACACTACCCAAGCGCATGCGGTGGCGAACATACCGACGCTTCACTGGTGAATATGATTCCTCACTATCACTCCTCAAATGATCGTCGAGCACAATAAAATCACAATCCACATCACTATCATCATCATTACTGAAGTCAGAGGCCTGGCCACGCGAAAATATTAGTTTTCTCTTGCGTTGAGGAACAACCGACCGTGAGTCACGAGTGCCCACACCAGAGGTAGAAGGTTGAGGATCGTCAGAGTTTTCTGCACTATTATCGATATCCTGGTCATTCTTTTCGGTCACTAATTTATCAAAGCCGTAGAATTCGTCTTCATTTCCACTTCCATCAGTATCAGAGCTATCAGATAGGAAGATGAGAGTCCATATTTTCCTTGGAGTGAGAGCTGACTTGCGATGAGGCATGGTGAACAAGGGTAACTGAGCCGGCGTTCCCACAATGCTATGCGGGCGCCTAGATTTTTTGTTTATGGCACACACCCACCACGCAGACCCGTTCTCTCACATGTAGGCCTATGAGCGGTTTTGCGCTATATTTGACGGCGCTAGAATTTTAAGAACATAAGAACATAAGAACGAAGGAACACTGCAGAAGGCCTACTGGCCCATGCGAGGCAGGTCCAAGTCTCCTACCGGCTTAAGCCAAAGCACCCAACCTAACAGGTCAGGTCACATTGACTTAAGGGAGGAACACGGCAACCGACCTGTTAGCACAAGCTATCAGGTCTAACTCACACCCACCCACATCTACTCATGTATTTATCCAACCTATTTTTAAAGCTACACAACGTTCTGGCCTCTATAACGGTACTTGGGAGTTTGTTCCACTCATCCACAACTCTATTACCAAACCAGTACTTTCCTATATCCTTCCTGAATCTGAATTTTTCCAACTTAAAACCATTGCTGCGAGTCCTGTCTAGGCTAGATATTTTCAGCACACTATTTACATCCCCTTTATTTATTCCTGTCTTCCACTTATACACCTCAATCATATCCCCCCTAATTCTACGTCTTTCCAGAGAGTGCAGTTTCAGGGCCCTTAGTCTATCCTCATAGGGAAGGTTTCTGATACATGGGATCATCTTTGTCATCCTCCTTTGTACATTTTCCAGAGAATTTATATCCATTCTGTAATACGGTGACCAAAACTGTGCAGCATAATCTAAATGAGGCCTAACCAAGGATGTATAGAGTTGAAGAACAACCTGAGGACTCCTATTATTTATGCTTCTTGATATGAAGCCAAGGATTCTATTAGCTTTATTGCGAACACTTATGCACTGTTGTCTTGGCTTCAGATTACTGCTAACCAGAACTCCTAAATCTTTTTCGCAATCCGTAATATTAAGATCTACATTATTTAGTTTATATGTGGCATGGTTATTGTCCTGTCCAACATTTAGAACTTTGCATTTGTCTATATTAAACTGCATCTGCCACTTCTCCGACCACTGCATCAGTCTATTCAAATCTTCCTGGAGTGCTCGAATGTCCTCGTCAGAATGAATTCGACGGCCTATTTTGGTGTCATCGGCAAACTTGCCGATGTCGCTCTTTATGCCCTCATCTATGTCGTTTATGTAGATTGTGAACAGCAGGGGGCCCAACACTGACCCTGTGGAACACCGCTCGTAACGCTTCCCCACTCTGATTTCTCCCCATTTATGCAAACTCTCTGCTGCCTATTTGTCAACCATGCCTCTATCCAGGAAAAAATTTCTCTCCTATTCCATGTGCTTTAATTTTCCTCAATAGTCACTGATGTGGGACCCTGTCAAAAGCCTTACTGAAGTCCATATACACAATATCATATTCATTACCATGATCTACCTCCTCAAATACCTTAGTGAAAAAGTTAATAAATTCGTAAGGCAGGAACGCCCCTTTGTAAAACCATGTTGAGATTCGTTGATTAATTTATGCTTTTCAAGGTGGCTACGAACTGCCTCGGCAATTATTGATTCCATAAATTTTCCCACTATGGAGGTTAGGCTTATTGGTCTATAGTTCGAAGCTAAGGACCTGTCACCTGTTTTGAAAATAGGTATCACATTTGCCATTTTCCACTTATCTGGCACCATGCCAGTTTGTAGTGATATGTTGAAAAGATTAGCCAAAGGTGTGCTAAGCTCCTCTTTACATTCCTTTAGAACCCTTGCATACAGTTCATCAGGGCCTGGGGATTTGTTAGGTTTTAATTTATCTATTTGCCTAAGGACCATGTCACTTGTGACCCTAATGGTGCACAGTTTATTATCGTCCTGTTCTACATAATTTATCATTACTGGAATATCGCTGGTATCCTCCTGTGTAAAAACTGAGAGGAAGTATGTGTTAAAAATTCTACACATTTCCTTATCACTGTCAGTGAGCTGACCCGAGGAACTTTGAGTGGGCCTATCTTGTCCCTGATCTTACTTCTGTATACCTGAAAGAATCCTTTTGGGTTAGTCTTCGATTCTCTTGCAACTTTAACCTCATAATCTCTTTTTGCTTTTCTAATTCCCTTTTTTATTTCTCTCTTTAACTGAATATATCGATTTCTTAATTGCCCTCTCCTCTTTTGATTTGCCTATATATGCCTCTCTTTTGACCAATCAGATATTTTAATCTATTGTTCATCCATTTAGGATCAATTTTGTTTGATCTGATTTCCCTATTTGGAACATAATTTGACTGAGCAGCTAGAACTATGCCCTGGAAAGCATCATATCGGCAACCATCACCACCTACCTGACCCTTAGTCAGGTCATTCCAGTTCAGCCCACCTAAGTAATTTTTCAGTCCTATGAAATCAGCCAAGCGAAAGTCAGGGACGGAGACTAGATTGCCATTATTAGGGGAATTCCATGATATGTTAAAACTGAGTGATTTGTGATCACTCTCCCCAAGCTCATCATTAACCTCAAGATTATTAATTAGTGTTTCCCTACTGGCAAGAACCAAGTCAAGGAGGTTATTTCCCCTAGTTGGCTCTGTCACAAACTGTTTTAAAAAGCAATCCTGGATCGTATCAAGAAAGTCACCCGACTCTAAATTTCCTGTCAAATTGCTCCAGTCAATCTGTCTATAGTTAAATGAAGATTTTCATAATGAAAACAATCAGAAATTAAGTACATGCAGTTAAAAAAAATAATAACATTACACTTACCTTTACTGAAGACTTCTGCATGGATGGAAGAAGAATCTCCTTCCATTAGGACTTCAGGTACGAAGTCCATATCTGGGGTTACTTCCCTTATTTATTTTTTAAAGACACTGGGAACAACTTGAGAGTCACTGGACCCCTGTCGCACAAAATATCTGTCCAGAGAGGTCTGTTTCTGGTGTTTCTTTAGGATTTCCCTAAGGTGGGACACAGCACTGTCATTGTACATGTTGCCAATATGGCCTGCAACAGCTTTGTTATGGTGAAGTTCATCAATAAATGTTTGCACTTCAGTCCACTTTCGGTAATCCACACCAACAATAACCTCTCCACTTCTTCGAGGATTTGTGATATCCTTTTTGTCAGCATATCCACCCCTTTTGCAACAACAGCACACTTTATTTTCTTTCCTTTCACCACGATCGAAGTGATGGTTGAATTGGGCTTGCTATACATCCTGGCAAGCTCTGTAACACGCACTCAACTCTCATATTTTTCAATGATTTCCTTCTTGAATTCGATCATGTTCCTCACTTTCTTTACCAAAGGGCTTGCACTAGCTTTCCTTGGGCCCATGCTGATGTATTTAGCAGTTGTAATCACAAACAACAATGGATTATTATGTATGAACCCGCGGGGTGATGGTCACGTGTTGGTAAACAATGGCACACTGAGCGTGAATGGCATGGGTGACTGGCTTTGTGTGCACGGTGACGCTGAGGTCAGTGGTCAAGTGCGGTCATACCACTAAGCTTTTGGGAGTTAGCGTGGGCTGTTACCCATACCATGGCTTGTTGTAGTGCTTTAGAATCCCAGGTTCATGTGTTGAAAAAGGAGATTCTACTTCTTCAGGAGGAAAATAGGAAGCTGTAGCTTTGCATAGATGAGTTTGGGAGCGAGTGTGAGAAGGATTTAGCTGGTAAGGTAGGAATGGTCACCAGCAGTGATAGTGGCAGCAGCTTTAAGTGGCAAGTGGTTCACAGTTCAGGAAGAAGGAAGATGAGAGTTAATAGAGAAGATGTGAAGGTAGGAAATCGATTCTCTGTTCTTCAAGACAAGTGTACTTCAGTGGTTAGTGAGGTCGAAGGTACCACTGATTCCCCTGCTAATCAAGGTAAGAATATTTTAATAGTACAGTGGACCCCCGGTTCACGATACTAATCCATTCCTGAGAGCTCATCGTAAGCCAAAAATATTGGAAAGCGAATCAATTTTCCCCATAAGAAATAATGGAAATCAAATTAATCCATGCAAGACACCCAAAAGTATGCAAAAAAAAAAAACTTTTACCACATGAAATATTAAGTTTAACACAATAGAATAGTAATTACAATAGCAACAATAACAATAAATAACAATAAATAACGAAAGAATAATTGACACCTTTAATGAAGATCAGGTGATGATTGATGGGATGGGAGGAGGGGAGAGTGTGGATGGTGTTAGCATTTAGAAGGGGAATCCCCCTCCATTAGGACTTGAGGTAGCAAGTCCTTTTCCTGGGTTACTTCCCTTCTTCTTTTAATGCCACTAGGACCAGGTTGAGAGTCACTGGACTTCTGTCGCACAACATAACTGGCAGCCTCACCATGCCTAATCACACTATGTATACCACTACGATTATTAAATCTTTCAAACCAATCTTTGCTGGCCTTAAATTCACTCACATCACCACTAGTTGCAGGCAATTTTTTTACCAAATCCTCATGCAACTGCCTAGCCTTTTCACAAATGATTGCTTGAGAGATGCTATCTCCTGCTATCTGTTTTTCATTTATCCACACCAATAACAGTCTCTCAACATTTTCTAATGCTTGTGGTTGCTGTTTCGTAATCACAGTTGCACCTTTTGCAAGAACAGCTTCCTTGATTGCCGTTTTCTTGCTCACTATAGTAGAGATGGTTGATTGGGGTTTACTATACAACCTGACCAGCTCTGACACACGCACTCCACTTTCGTACTTTGCAATTATCTCTTTCTTCATTTCAACAGTTGTTAGCACCCTTGGTCTCGAAGGGTTGGCACTGGGAGCTTTCTTGGGGCCCATGGTGGCTTATTTTGCAAAAACAGGCACGAAAAACAGCAATAATATGGATAATATGGAATGTACTGAATGTATCCTTAGATGCGCGCACACTGGCTGGCTTGTAAACACTGGCACACACGGGGCAGTTCAGGCCACACATGGACACATCTCGTATGAACCACATGGCATACCGGGTTTTGTATCGGGAAGCGAGGCAAATTTTCTGCGATATAATGCATCGGTTACCGGATTTATCAGATACCGATAGCATCGCGAACCGGGGGTCCACTGTAGGCGATTCTAAGGTATGATATATGGACAGTGCATTTTGTAGCAGAGACAGGAAGGTCAGACAGAGTGTATCTTCCTGGAGCTGGTGTTGGCGACATAGTCAGCAGGTTGGATAATATTATGGCAGGTAATGGGAACAAGCCCATTATCTGTCTTAGTGCTGGGGGTAATGACATTGGGAAGGGCAGGAGAGAGGAGTTGCTGGATAAGTACAGGTCAGCCATAGAAGTAGTTAGGTCTAAGGGAGGGATCTCAAGTCGTATGTAGCATCTTGCCTAGAAAGGGAGTGGGCAATGAATGGATGTCTAGGGCAATTGGTATAAATTGCTGGCTAGACAGATACTGCAAGGAACTTGCAATCCCATTCATTGATAACTGGGACATTTTCTTTGGCAAACGTGATATGTATGCAAGGGATGGGGTTCATCTCTCTGGGGATGGAGTGGTTGCATTAGCCAATTCAATTGTGATGGTAATTGATGACTTGTCTAGGAATTTAAACTGATAGATTATAGAGGTATGAGTGTTTGTGGGAAACAATCAGGCTGCAGCATTAGGGTTAAAAATAGCAGTTATTACCGGGATACCTCAGGGATATGTTTTAAAGACAATATTCAAAATAAAGTTGCTAGTAATGGCAAATCAAATTTTAAGGTTTATTATACAAATAGTAGGAGTCTAAGAAATAAGATAGATGAGCTAAAATTACTTGCAAGTGTAGGTAATATAGATATTATTGGTATAACAGAGACCTGGTTCAACCTGAATGATAGAGAAATGCCTT
The DNA here is from genome assembly GCF_026875155.1 of Cherax quadricarinatus. Lineage (NCBI taxonomy): Eukaryota > Metazoa > Arthropoda > Malacostraca > Decapoda > Parastacidae > Cherax > Cherax quadricarinatus. The sequence goes on along the minus strand of NC_069475.1, from coordinate 22,870,424 downwards.
CTGAATGCAACATACAGGGTTATAAACTATTCCACACTGATAGGGTCAACAGGAAGGGTGGTGGTGTGACGATGTAAGTCAGAGAAAATTTAAATTGTTGTCTTAGACATGATATAAGATTAGAAACATCGAACACAGAATCGGTTTGGCTTCAGTTTCTCGAGAGTCGTGACAAATTAATTTTGGGTGTGATTTATAGGCCCCCAAACCTTGATAGGGAGTGCAGTAAGCTGTTATGGGACGAAATTCATAAGGCACCTAGATATGAAAATGTTGTGATAATGGGAGATTTTAACTTTAGACAAATTGATTGGAACAATATGACAGGAAATCTTGAGTCTAGTGACTTTCTTGATACGGTTCAGGATTGATTTTTAGAACAGGTTGTGACAGAACCAACTAGAGGAAACAATCTGCTTGACTTGGTTCTTGCCAACAAAGATTCACTAATTAATAATCTTGAGGTTAAAGATGAGCTCAGGGAAAGTGTTCACAAATCACTTAGTTTCAATATATCATGGAATAACCCAGATAACTGCAATCAAATCTCTGTCCCAGATTTTCGCTTGGCCGACTTCATGGGACTGAAAAATTACTTGGGTGGACTAAATTGGGATGTCCTAACTATGGGTCAGGTAGGTGATCTTGGTTGCCAATATGACGATTTTCAGAGTATAGGTCTAGCTGCCCAGACAACTTTTGTTCCGAGTAGGGAAATTAGATCTAACAAAAATGATCCCAAATGGATGAACAGTAGGTTAAAACATCTCATTGGTCAAAAGAGAGGTATATATAGGCGTATCAAAAGAGGGGATGAGCAGTTAAGAAATCAGTATATTCAATTAAAGAGATAAATGAAGAAAGGAATAAGAAAAACAAAAAGAGATTATGAGGCTAAGGTCGCAAGGGATTCAAAGACTAACCCAAAAGAGTTCTTTCAGGTATACAGAAGTAAGATTAGGGACAAGATTGACAAACTTAAGAGTAACTCTGGTCAGATCACTGACAGTGATAAGGATATGTGTGAAATTCTAAATACAGTGGTCCCTCGTTTTTCATAATTAATCCATTCCTGGAGCCGTTACTATAAACAAAATTTATGATTTATGAATCAATTTTCCCCATAAGAAATAATGTAAATACAATTAATCCGTTACTGACACCCAGAAGTATTAAAACAAAAAAAAATTTTACATGAAATATACATGTAGTACATAAACAATACAATGGAAATGATAAATGAAACATTAACAGCATAACACTTACCTTTATTGAAGATTCTTCTTAGTGTATGGGAGACTGGAGGAAGAGAGAGAGGGGATTGTTTATAGTTTGGAAGGAGAATCTCCTTCCAGCAACATCTCAGATACCAATTGCTTTTCTGGGGTTTCTTGTCTTCTCTGTTTCTTAATGCCACTAGGACCACCTTGAGAGTCAATGGAGTCCTGTAACAGCATAACACTTACCTTTATTGAAGATTCTTCTTAGTGTATGGGAGACTGGAGGAAGAAAGAGAGGGGATTGTTTATAGTTTGGAAGGGGAATCCCCTTCCAGCAACACCTGTTGACACTCTTCAGGTCACTTGTTCTATCTAGGCTGGAATATTGCTGCACACTAACAGCACCTTTCAAGGCAGGTGAAATTGCTGACCTAGAAAATGTACAGAGAACCTTCACGGCGCGCATAACGGAGATAAAACACCTCAATTACTGGGAGCACTTGAGGTTCCTGAACCTGTATTCCCTGGAATGCAGGCGGGAGAGATACATGATTATATACACCTGGAAAATCCTAGAGGGACTAGTCCCGAACTTGCACACGAAAATCACTCACTCAAAAGAAAAAGACTTGGAAAACGATGCAACATCCCCCAATAAAAAGCAGGGGGTCATACACGTTAAGGAAACCATAAAATAAGGTCAGGGGCCGAGACTTTCAGCTGCCCCCCCACATAAAAAGGGGGTTTTTCCCAACGCCCCCTGGCGCTTCAAGCGGGACTGGAAAAGACCTAAAGTTGGTTTCCTGACCAGCGGGGCTGGGGCTGTACGGGGGTTTGCATGCAGCCGCCAACACCTGGTTGATCAGGCTCTGATCCACGGGGGGGGGCCTGGTAAGCCCGGGCCCCGGGGGGGCTTTGCCCCCCAGAACTTTCCGGGTAACTCCGGGTAAAACTCTCAGGTACCAATTTCTTTTCTGGGGTTTTTGCTTCTCTTTTCTTAGTGCACTAGGCCCCCCTTTGTGAGTCAGGGGAGTCCTGTCTCCAAAATAACTGTGGAGAGAGCTCTGTTTCTGGCATCTCTTTAAATTTCCCCTAAATGGCCAGATTTGAATGAATGTTGCCATATGCTTGCAAAACCTTGTTAGGTGATGTTTCTCCATAAAGCCTTCCATCTTCCCCCACACATAAAAATCATTTTAATTTCTGAGAGGCACCCCTTTTTCCCTCTCTTCCCCTCCTCTGCAGCAAGATTTGAGCTGCAATGTGTTTCTTTTCCCTACTGAAGCTATTGCAGCCCCTCATTTAGTGTGCTCTTCATTGTGGTCTTCCCCCAATTCTTCCACATCCTCCAAACTCACGTCCAACCCCATGGAACTCCCCAGTGCCACGATTGATTTTACAACAGACATAGGCTCATCAGGGTCAGTCCCAAACCCTTCAAAATCCCCTTTGTAGACACATGTGGCCACAATTTTCTCCAAGCAGAGTTCAAGCCCTGGTAGTCACTCACTCCCAAGCGATACCTATAAGGGTTATGCAATGGAGGATGCTGAGTGTTCTCTCCAAAATTCCCTTGGGGTCAAGTGGTGTCTGGGGTCACAATCAAGCACCTGTGAACATTGCTTTTGTGTAGAGTTTTTTAAAGTTTGCAAGACCTGCTGGGTCCATGGGCTGGAGGAGAGGAGTGGTATTTGGGGGGCAAGAACTTTACTGTGATGAACCCAAACTCCTCGAAAATTAGGTCATCCAAGTTTGGAGGATGAGCAGGTGAATTGTCCATTACTAGCAGGCACTTGAGATCCAATTTCTTTCCAGGAGATACTCCTTCAAAACTGGGGCCAAAAACTTCATTAAACCCACTCGACGAAAATTTCCCTCGTGACCCATGCCTTACTATTAGATTTCCAAAAAAACACACAAATTTTACTCTTCATAACATTGTTTTCCTGAACAGTCTGGGATTTTCAGAATGGTACACTAGCAATGGCTTCACTTTAAAATCCCCACTAGCATTAGCACAGAACATTAGCATCAGCCTGTCTTTCATAGGCTTGGTCCTGGCATTGCCTTTCCTCTTGTGAAAGAGGTCCTCTTTGGCATTTTCTTCCAAAAGGGGCCTGTTTCGTCACAATTGAAAACTTGTTCAGGTTTCAGTCCTTCACCCTATATTTACTCCGGAAAATTCATGCACATATTTTTCAGCGCCTAGTGGTCTGATCGGGCAGCCTCACCATGCCTTAAACACTGTGTATGCCAGTACGGTTTTTAAATCTCTCAAACAAGCCTTTGATGGCCTTAAATTCACTCACATCACTATTTGCAGGCATTTTCTTTACCAAATCGTCATGCAACTGCCTAGCCTTTTCACAAATAATCGAAGTCATAAGAGTATCTCCTGCTAATTGTTTCTCATTTATCCACACCAATAATAACTTCTCAACCTCTTCGAGTACTGGTGATCTCATTTTTGTCAGCATAGTTACCCCCTTTGCAACAACAGCGACCTTGATTTCCTTTTTCTTGGCCACTATGGAACATAAGGTTGTGTAGGGTTTCTTATACATCCTGGCCAGTTCGGCCACACTTGTACCACTTTCGTATTGTTCAGTGATAGTTTTCTTAAATTCATTTGTATTTCTCACCTTCTTTACCACACACTAGGAGCTTTCTTTGGAGCCGTGGTAGCTTATTCAGTACTTGCAAGCACTAAAATAAATGGAATATTATGAAATATTTTGCTGGAGCATGTGAGGGAACCTTTGCTCCCTTGTAAACAATGCCAGACTGGCTGCCGCCACAGCTCACACCATGGGCACGCGTCCCGGACGAACTACGACTTGCTAGTCAACTTATGAAAAGCGAGTCCATGTTTATACGAAAATGCCCCTATGATTGGCGAAATTTACGATTGTCGGGAACTACAAAAAGCGAGGGACCACTGTACCTATTTCCTCTCAGTTTTCACCCAGGAAAATACTAATAATACTCCTGAAATAGTAGATTACGTAGAACAGGATGATGATGAACTATGTACGATTACGGTAACTAGTGACATGGTCCTAAGACAAATAGAAAGACTAAAATGTAAGAAATCCCTAGGTCCTGATGAACTGTTTGCAAGGGTGCTAAAGGAATGTAAAGAGGAACTTAGCATACCTTTGGCTAATCTTTTTAACATATCACTGCAAACTGGCATAGTGCCTGATATGTGGAAAATGGCGAATGTAATACCTATTTACATGGCAGGTTACAGGTCCTTGGCTTTGAACTATAGACCAATAAGCCTTACCTCCATAGTGGGAAAATTTATGGAATCAATAATTACCGAAGCAATTCGTAGCCATCTTGACAGGCACAGATTGATTAATGATTCTCAACACGGTTTTACAATGGGGCATTCCTGTCTTACGAATTTACTAACTTCTTTCACTAAGGTGTTTGAGGAGGTAGATCATGGCAATGAATATGATATTGTGTATATGGACTTCAGTAAGGCTTTCGATAGAGTTCCACACCAGAGGCTATTGAGGAAACTTAGGGCACACGGAATAGGAAGAGAAATTTTTTCCTGGGTAGAGGCATGGCTGACAAATAGACAGCAGAGAGTTTGCATAAATGGGGAGACATCAGAATGTGGGAACATCACTAGCGGTGTTCCTCAAGGGTCAGTGTTGGGCCTGTTGTTGTTCACAATTTACATAGACAACATAGATGAGGGAATAAATAGTGACATAAGCAAATTTGCTGACGACACCAAAATAGGCCGTCCAATTCATTCTAATGAGGACACTAGAGCACTCCAGGATGATTTGAATAGACTGATGCAATGGTCGGAGAAGTGGCAGGTGCAGTTTAATATTGACAAATGCAAAGTTCTAAATGTTGGACAGTTAAATAACCATGCCGCATGTCAACTAAATAATGTAGATCTTAATACTACCGATTGCGAAAAGGATTTAGGAGTTCTGGTTAGCAGTAACCTAAAACCAAGACAACAGTGCATTAGTGTTTGCAATAAAGCTAACAGAATTCTTGGCTTCATATCTAGAAGTATAAATAATAGAAGTCCTCAGGTTGTTCTTCAACTCTATATATCCTTGGTTAGGCCTCATTTAGACTATGCTGCTCAGTTCTGGTCACCGTATTACAGAATGAATATAAATGCTCTGAAAAACGTACAAAGGAGGATGACAAAGATGATCCCATGTATCAGAAATCTTCCCTATGAGGATAGACTGAAGGCCCTGAATCTGCACTCTCTCGAAAGGCGTAGAATTAGGGGGATATGATCGAGGTGTAAAATGGAAAACAGGAATAAATAAAGGGGATGTAAATAGTGTGCTGAAAATTTCCAGCCAAGACAGGACCCACAGCAATGGTTTAAGTTGGAAAAATTCAGATTCAGGAAGGATGTAGGAAAGTACTGGTTTGGTAATAGAGTTGTGGATGAGTGGAACAAACTCCCGAGTACAGTTATTGAGGCTAAAACGTTGTGTAGTTTTAAAAATAGGTTAGATAAGTACATGAGTGGGTGTGGGTGGGTGTGAGTTGGACCTGACTAGCTTGTGCTGCTGGGTCTGGTACAGTGCTCCATCCTTGAGTGGGGATGACCAGACTGGGTGGGTCATTGGGATAATCTGGTGGTGAGTCATTTGTCTAATCTCGGGGGGAGGGAATGGACCTGCTTCGCATGGGTCAGTAGGCCTGTTGCAGTGTTCCTTCTTTCTTATGTTCTTATGTTCCGGACGGTTGCCGAAACACAAGTTTTTCATGAAACTCGAGGCCAAATTTTTCCAAAAAAACTAGCCAAAGGTCGAATTTCACATAAGTCGAGGCTGCCGAAACTCGAGGGTCCTCTATGAAGAAATGAATGGTACATGGAAACTAAACAATAATTAAATGCCAGTTACCTTTATTGTTGAGATGTTGATGAATGATGTTCCAGCAGCAGGGGAGATTCTATTGTTTGGAAGGGGAATCCCCTTCCATAAAGACTTCATGTACCAAATCCTTTGCTGGGGTTACCTCCCTTCTTGGTTAGTTCATCGTCGTTCTGCACTAACTCTTCCACATCCTTGTCACAATCCTCCAACCCCATGGACTTCCCCAATGACACAATTGATTCCACAACTAGCATAGGCTCTTGAGGGTTATCCACAAACTCTTCAAAATCCATCTCTTGTACACATTGTGGCCACAGTTTTCTCCAAGCAGAGTTCAAAGTCCTGCAAGTCACTCCATCCCAATCCTTACCTGTAAGGTTTATGCAACTGAGGATATTGAAGTTGTCTTACCAAAACTCTCTTAGGGTCAGTTGAGTGTCTGATGTCACTTCAGAGCACTTTTGAAACACTCCTTTTGTGTAGAGTTTTTTAAAGTTTGAAATGACCTGCTGGTCCATGGGCTGGAGGAGAAGAGTTGTATTAGGAGGCAAAAATTTAACTTTTCTGAAGCTAAACTCCCGTGCAATTTGCTCTTGCAAATCGTGAGGATGAGCAGGAGGATTCATTGTCCATTATCAGGAGGCACTTGAGTGACAGTTTCTTTTCCAGGAGGTAATTTTTCACTGTAGGGTCAAACACACCATAAAACCAGTCCAGGAAAATTTCCTTAGTGACTCATGCCTTACTGTTTGATCTCTACATCACACACAAATTACCCTTGACGATATTGTTTTTCTTGAACACTCTGGGAGTGTCAGAGTGATACATGAGCAAAGGTTTCACTTTGTAATCACCACTAGCATTACTGTGTAACATAAGTGTGAGCCTGTCTTTCATAGGCTTCTGTCCTGGGAGTGCTTTTTCATCCTGAGTAATGTAGGTCCTGTTTGGCATTTTCTTCCAAAACAGGCCTGTTTCATCACAATTAAACACTTGTTCAGGTTTTAAGTTTTCAGTCTCAATGTACTTCTTGGAGTCCTGCACATATTTTTCAGCCGCTTTTTTGTGTGAACTGGCAGCCTCACCATGCCTTATCACACTGTGTTTACCACTATGATTCTTAAATCTCTCAAACCAGCCTTTGTTGGCCTTAAATTCATCAGTATCATCACTATTTGGAGGCATTTTCTTAATGAAATCATCATGCAACTGCCTTGCCTTTTCTCATATTATTGACTGAGAAACACTATCTCCTGATAATTGTTTTTTATTTATCCACACCAACAACAGTCTCTCCACCTCTTCAATTATTTGCAATCTCTGTTTTGAAAACATACTTGCACCTTTCGCAACAACAGCTTCTTTGATTGTGTTTCTGTTAGCAATGGTAGTAGTGATGGTTGAATGGGGTTTGTTACATAGCCTTTCCAACTCAGACATGCACACTCCACTTTCATATTTTTCAATGATCTCTTTTTTCATTTCCATTGTAATTCTCAACTTTTTTACCACAGGCTTGGCACTAGAAGCTTTCTTGATGCCCATGGTGGCTTATTTAGCAGTTACAATCTCTAAAAACACTGGAAGAATATAAAATATATTACAGGTACATGTGGGATCGACTGAAATGACTTGTAAACACTTGCGGTACATGGAGTCTTGGAGTGGCTGGGCCCGCTCAGGTCGCGCTCTGGCCACATGGACACGTCCGGGACGAAAGCCGTTAAGCAAGTTTTTCGGCATTGGTAGAGTAAATTTTTTGATGCCAAAGAGCGCCGTTGGTCAATTTTGGCATTAGTCAATGCCACTGTTGTTTGAGGGTCCACTGTTCATATGGATTTTATATTTATAGTCTCAGTTTCTTGGCCTCATTTGATACAATGGAAAATATTTTGTAGAATTAGAGGTTTCTGTAAGCTAAATTTCATTTCACTTGGGTTTGAGAGATTGAGATGGGGGATGATTGTCAATCATTTGCAGACTAAAAGTAGCTTGGAATTAAGTTCAAAGTAGTGGAAATGTCCAATTTTTCCCAATCTTCAAGAGTAAACAAATCATGTTGTGCGTCCAATACGCTTGCAACTGCTGGCTGTTAATAGGTCATGAATGGGTTGATATTAGTCAATAGTCAATTTTATTTCTTTGCAACTTAATACATTGAGATTATGTACAGTGGAACCTCAAATTTTGAACTTAATCCGTTCCAGAAGCTAGTTCAAAATTCGAAAAGTTTGAAAAGCGAAGCAATATTTTCCATAAGAAATAATGGAAATACAATTAATCCATTCCAGAAACCCAAAAATGTTTTCAAAAAAAATAAATGCATTTTATAGAGATTAATTATAGTTTTACATACACACAAATATAGTGTACAATTATGTATGTATTAAAAAATTAAAATAAACATGTAAAATAACATTTTTACTTGCCTTTATTGAAGACTGGTGATGGCATCTGGAAGACAGGGAGGAGGAGAGAGGGAGTTGGGGTTAATGTTTGGAAGGGGAATCCCCCTCCATAAGGACTTTAGGTATCAAAGCCATTTCTGGGGTTACTTCCCTTCTCTGTCTTTTAATGCCACTAGGACCAGCTTGAGAGTCACTGGACCCATGTCTCACAAAATAACTGTCTTCAGTCCTCTGTTTCTGGAAAGTCTTTAAGATTTCCCTAAAATGGGACATGGTTCTGTCACTGAACTTGTTGCAAAGATGTCTTGTTTCAGCTTCCTCAGGGTGGTACTTCTCCACAAACATTTGGACATCATTCCACTTGGCGCAAATCTCCTTAATCTTTAAATCAGCATGCAACTTCCTTGCCTTTTCACAAATAATCGTCTCTGAAACACTATCACCTGCCATTTCTTTATCCTTGATCCACACCAGCAACAACTTCTCAACCTGATCGATTGTCTGTGGTCTTTTTTTGGTTAGCATGTTAACACATTTTGCAACATCAGCTTCCATGATTTGTTCTTTCTTTGCCAGGATAGAAACGATGGTTGATTTGTTTTTCCCATACATCTTAGCAAGCACAACAAGTTTCACACCACTCTAATGCTTCTCCATTATTTCCTTTTTCACATCTATGGTGTTTCTCCTTTCTTTACCATGGGTACCACTAGCAAGTTTCTTTGGGCCCATGGTAGCTTATTTCACGGTCCCACAAGCAATGAATTAATCATAAAATGTTTGAATGAGAGTGCAGGTTAGTGTTCACTCATGCATCAACAAAACCAGACTGGGTCATGGCGCCTGCATGGGGACGTGGACAGAGTGGGCTGACGGACAGGTCCGGTACCCGGCAGTTCAAAAATAGGGACGAGTTCAATATTAGGGTCAAAATTGGTTCGAAAAGCAGTCAATTTTCGAAGTTTTTGATAAGCGATACATTTGGTATTTGAGGTTTCACTGTAATTACAGTAATGTGTTGCAGTGCAAAGAGAGCCACTATCATGTCTAGGCATTATGGGCAGACTTAATTTAATGGCTTAGTGACTACTTAATACTTAAGAAATTTATTGTAGTTTAAATTGTACAGTAGTTTCAATAGTACAATTATTATAATTATACAGTTGTATGAATTAGACCAAATCTTTTTTGTGTGTGAATAAAAATTTGAAATGAAAAGCAAGCATATTCAAAGAAGTTCCTGGAGAGGTGACGAATGAACAGAGAAAATGTTATTTTAGTGTCAGGAATGTCTTTCATTATTTATTCTGGACCCTATTTTGAAAATGGTTTTTCCTGAATTTTCTGTGAAATTTGAAAAATTAGTATTTTCTGATCACTTTATTGAGTAGTTGAAATAGGTAAATGGGCAGTTTTTTGTACTCAATCAATAGAATGAAAGGAATTCTAACGTCATAGCTATGAATTTGGTCAACTGGAAAGCTGGACCTCTTCAAGGGGGGCTCCTTGCCGTGGGGAAGAGGCTCTTGGTCTGAGGAATTAGACCTGTTGGTCTCCTTCCTCAGACAAAACCAAATTACCCTACAATCCCCCCTTCCCTATCCCATCCTCCCCTTTTTCCTTTCCTCCTCCTCCTCCCAACCCTTCCCTTTTACCCATCCTCTTTTTGGCTTCTGTGATTTTTCCCTAGGGCGCGCTGGTTCCTAGGTGGGGGAAAGGGTACCGGGGTCCATCCCATTCCGTTTAGGCTCTTGGCGGTGGCGTAGTTTGCCATGGAATCTGGATCACCTGGGGATGTCCCAATCCCTCTCCGGCATCCCGGAGGGTGGCTTTGGGTGTCTTTCGGGTGACAGGTATATCTCTGGAAGCCACCTTTCAGATTCCAGGGGTGGTAGGCCGAAGGAGGTATGCTTTGTGGCGGATATCCAGCTGCCCTCTCTTTTGTAAACCGAGGTAGCTCAGCAGATGTGAGGTTCCTATCCCAAATTTGCTGGTTTACGGGCATGAAGGGTAGGGTATGGCATGGGTTCCATGCGCTACTTGCTGTGCTGAGGTCCTCTTGGGCACGGAGGGAGATTTCTGGCCCTTTCATTCCTCCTAGGAACTATCCTTCCCCGGTCCCTCTATTTTTATTCTTTTTTTATTTTTATTTTATTTTCTTCTTTCTTTTTTTTCTTAAAAACAAAAAGAAAGAAGTAACCTAACCATGGAGTCCCACATCCATGACCCCGCTACCCCCGGGCCCCTTATTGTTACCGCACCCCATTCTGACCTCACCTCGTCTTCTGGCCACTCTTTGGACACTCCTAAGGCCCCTGTACCTCTTGCTGGTGCTGTTTCATTACCGGCTTCAGATGCCGGGGTTTCGAATGACTCCTTCGATTTGTCTGACCTCCACTCTCCTTTGACTATGCTTCCGGCCTCTCCCTCTACTGTGCGGCAATTTTCAAATTGCCAGCCCGTCCCACATCGGACCAACGCTGGACCCGCTTCTAAACACCAACGACAATCTCCTGATGATGTTACTTTGTTACCTTCCAATTTTCCTTGGAAAAGACTGACACATCATGCACTCCCTCTCCACACTCAGTTTCAGACCACACAATGGACTAAATTCTTTACTTTAAGACCGACTTCTTCTACTGGCTATCTTTCTGACCATAGTATTCCCAAAGTGCTCCTGCACCATATTAGTAGAGATATTTCCTTTCATGCTCTTAAGAGTGGTACATGCATCATCACAGTCCAGAATTCTACCCAAGCTCATGATCTCTCTCTTCTTTCACATATTTATACTTTTCCTATCACTATTGAAAAACATCATTCCCTCAATTCTTGTAGTGGTACTGTTATTCTCCCCCATACCATAGTCCCACAGAATTTCCAGACATGTGGCGATGACATTCTCGAACAGCTGGAACTCCAAGATCTCTCATTTCTCAAGGTAGACACTTATGTTCTTCCCGCCCGCGAGCGAAGACGATACCCTTGCAATGTGGCTCGTTTAACTTTTGACAGCCGTGAACTCCCATCCTCTGTTTATGTAGCAGGACATCAGTTACAAGTTCCGAAAGTGATCCCTACACCGCAACAGTGTAGAAATTGCTGGCGATTTGGCCACCCAGCAAAATATTGCAGATCTATTGCTGAATGCCCAGTCTGTAGTGCCGATGACCATTCTAACACTTCTTGCAGTCGACCTCCCTCATGCCTTAATTGTCATGAGGCTCACCCTAAGTACTCTCACCATTGCCAGGTCTACTTAAATGAGCGGGAAATTCGTTGCCTCAAAGAGGCAGAAGGTTTCCCTTATGCTATGGCAGTTTCTCATCTCCGCCTCCAAGGGAGACTACCCCAGGTTTCTTATTCTCGTGTTTCAAAACATCCCCCCACTTCTGGGGTCCCATCTTCTGCAGCCTCCTCTGTGGTTGCCACTCCCATAGTCACTCCTTTATCTAATCCTTTTGCTGTCCTGGGCTCAGATGTCCCTACTTCAACACCTCAGTCTGTCCTCACTTCTTTGTGTTCTCCCTCACAAACCCCGGTATCGATAAGACCTTGTACGACACCTCCTCACAATCGTTCTTCTAGTTCTCAGAAGTCCAAAAAATCTCCTTTAACCCCTATTTACTTTCATCCACCTCCACATTTTACCTTCCTGGTCTCTGTACCTGGGTCTTTCCCTTTTACTGCCTCTGTTACAAGTGTGGAGGTTCATCCTCCTCCTCATACTGTGCCTTCCTCCCCTGTTCCCATCCAAGTTTCTTCCTCTTCTGCCACCTCCCAGGTTTCTGCCTCTTCTGTCCGTTTCCACACTTCTCCAGTTCCCTCCACCCTTTTGCCCCCCCCACCTTGGTACAGTCCAATACAGTTCTGATCTTTACTCCAACTCCTCCTCCTTCCATCTCCGATATTGTCTCCCATACAACGTCTCTGAACTCCGAAATACTTGAACCAATCTCTGAATATATTGTAGAGACCAAACCATCAATGGACACTGATCCACCCTCTGTTCCTTCTCTTTCCTCTTCTCCATCAGCACAACTCCTTTCTTCACAGTTCACCATTACTTTGCTACTTGAACGTAGTCTGCTGCCACTGCATGTGGACTTTTCTAACCCCTCTAGTCCATAGGTACCCTTACCTGTGGATTCAGGTATCTTTATTGTTGCCAATCATGGCCTATTTACAGTGAAATATACGTGGCCTCATGGGTAATTGGGGTGAGCTTCAGATGTTGCTCTCCCAGTTTTCCCCTGTTGGTGTTTGCTTACAGGAACCAAAATTACACTCTGTCGTTATCTATCCCATCTCAGGCTATAATTTATTGTATTCGTCAGATCCTTTTCCAGATGGGACCTTTAATGAAAGTGCCCTTCTTCTATGCACTGATATTCCGTACCATCAGCTATTTGTTCGTACTTCACTGCATTACACAGCAGCCCATATCCACTTGCATAGGTGGTATACACTCTGTTCTTTATATCTCTCTCCTTCTTGGGCATTATCTGTCCTGGATACTGCCTTTCTTGTTTCGTCATTACCACCACCACTTCTGTTACTTAGCGAATTTAATGCCCATCATTTCCTCTGGGGGGTCTCACTGTGATTCCGGTGGTATTCAGTTGGAGGCTTTTCTTGCTACCCACCCCCTAAATGTTTTAAATACATATACTCACACCCATTTTGATCCTTGGACTCACACTCTCTCTTGCATCGATCTCTCAGTCTGCTCTTCCTCCACAGCATTAGACTTCACCTGGTCTGTTCTCCTGGATTTACATGACAGCAATCATTTCCCAATCATTCTTACTTCCCCTTCATATTCACCACCTCTTCGTAACCCACTCTGGCAATTTGATCAGGCAAATTGGAACCTTTACTTGCAACTAACTGTTTTTGTGAGGTTCCTGCTTTGTCTTCCATTGAGGAGCTTTTACACCTCTCCTCGTCCTCCTTTTTAACTGCAGCTTCTCATTCTATATCCCAAACTTCGGGCAGGGATTCTCAGAAATGCGTGCCTTGGTGGTCTCCTGCTTGTGCTCATGCAGTGCGTTTGAAGCACTGTGTGAGGCAGGTACAGGTACAATAGAACCATGGAGAAACTTCTTAATTTGAAGCAGAAGCGCGTGATCACTCGCCGTGCCATCCGTGACGCTAAACGCACTTGCTGGTGAGATTATGTCTCCACCATCATCTCTGCTTCCTCTATGAGTGTAGTCTGGAAAAAAGTACAAACATTGAGTGGTAAATATTCTCCTGACCCGGCTACTGTTCTGCGGGTTGCCGGTGTTGATATAGCAAACCCACTAGATGTTGCCAATGAAATTGGCAATCATCTGGTCCGTATTTCTCAGGGGCTCCATCTATGCCCCTTGTTTCTTTCCTCAAAGTCTGCCAGAGAATTAGCACCCTTGGACTTTTCTTCTCTCAGAGAAGAACAGTATAATGTGCCTTTTACACTTCAGGAACTTGAGGTAACACTCTCAGCTTGCTGATCTTCAGCAGCTGGGCCTGACGACATTCATATTTGTATGCTACAACATTTACGTCAGTCAGCCCTTGCAGTCCTATTACGCCTTTTCAATCTTATTTGGTCACAAGGAGTTCTTCCACAGCTGTGGAAATCTGCCATTTTTCTCCCTTTCCACAAACTGGGTACTACAGGACATGAAGCCTCCCACTATCATACCATTGCTCTTACCAGTGCAGTTTTCAAAGTTGTGGAATGCCTGGTAAATAGATGTTTAGAGTGGTATTTAGAGACACACAACAGTCTCTCCACTCATCAATATGGCTTTCATAAGGGCTGTTGTACCATAGACCCCTTACTACGCTTGGATACGTATTCATAATGCCTTTGCGAAAAACCACTTAGTTATTCCCATACTTTTTTGACCTTGAGAAGGCATATGACACAACTTGGAGGTATAATATTTTAGCCCAAGCCCACTCCTTAGGCCTGCAAGGCAATCTACAATCCTTCCTTCAGACCTTTTTAACTGACAGACATTTCCGAGTTGGGGTTAATAATGTGCTCTCTCCGGACTTTATTCAAGCAGAAGGTGTCCCCCAGGGATGTGTTCTGAGCACAACACTTATTCTCCTTGCTATAAATGATTTGGCCTCCAGTCTTCCATCAAATATTTGGTCATCACTCTATGTTGATGACTTCGCTATTGCCTGTGCAGGCGCTGACTCTCACCTCATAATAATTTCTCTCCAGCATGCGGTTGACCGTGTTTCCAATTGGGCCACCACACATGGGTTTAAATTTTCCAGTACCAAAACTCACCAAATTACTTTCACTTGATGCTCTGTCATCTCCAATCATCCTTTGTACCTCTATGGCTCCCCTATCCCTGAACATGATACAGTCAGGTTTCAAGGCCTCCTCTTTGACCATAGGTTATCCTGGAAACCTCACATTACCTCTCTGAAGGCAATTTGTCACAGCCGGCTGAACCTTCTTAAAACCCTTGCTCATCTTTCATTGGGAGCTGATCATCGAACTCTCCTTCACCTACATTCCACCCTCATTTTATTGAAACTTGATTATGGTGACCAGATCTATTCAGCGGCCTCTCCTGCTACTCTCTCTAGCCTTAACTCCAATCATCACCAAGGATTATGTTTATTACCTGGAGTTTACCTGGAGAGAGTTCCGGGGGTCAACGCCTCCGCGGCCCGGTCTGTGACCAGGCCTCCTTAGGTCAGTGTCCCAGGATGCGGCCCACACCAGTCGACTAACACCCAGGTACCCATTTTACTGATGGGGAACATAGACAACAGGTGGAAAGAAACATGTTCAATGTTTCTACTCTGGCTGGGAATCGAACCCAGGCCCTCACCATGTGAAGCGAGAGCATTAACCACCAGGCCACCAGAGCCTTGGTGCTTGTCGCTCTTCCCCTGTTGAGAGCCTCTATGCAGAAGCGAACGTTCCATCTTTATCTGATCGCCGTGATGTCCATTGCTTTTGCTATGTACGCTCTCATGATCTCCGCAATCCTTCCATTTATAGAATGGTTACCGATATCAGTAGACATTGTTTATTTGTTCGCCGCCTCTGTTTGCTCCATCCCTTCTCTCTTTGCCTACATTCGCTCTTGTCTTCTCTTCAATTACCACGTTTCTATGTTCTTGTAGCATCTCACTTTTCCCTAGCTCCCTAGGAAGTTCCAGCTGTTCGAGTCTGTTCTTTCTCTCTCCCTTGCTCGAAAGCCCAACTGTCTACGGTAGCTTCCCGCTCTCTTTTTCTTGACTACTTCCACTCCCATTCTCATGCCATTGCGGTGTACACAGATGGCTCTAAGTCTTCTGACTGTGTCTGATTCGCAGCAGTGTTTCCGGATAGCATCTTACGAGGGCATTTACTATCTTCGGCTAGTATTTTTACTGCTGAATTGTATACCATTCTTTGCAGCACTTATCCGTATTGCATCTATGCCTGTCATCATTTTTGGTTGTCTCTGACTCCCTTAGTGCTTTACAGGCTATACAGAAATTTGATACACCTCACCCCTTAGTCCTCCGTTTCCAACTTTGGCTACACCGCATCTTTACCAAGCATAAAGATATTGTTTTTTGTTGGGTCCCTGGTCATGCTGACGTACAGGGCAATGAACAGGCAGACACTGCTGCGCGGTCAGCAGTACATGACCTACCAGTTTCATATAGAGGTATTCCATTTACAGACTATTTTGCTGCAATAGCTACCCACCTTCACATGCATTGGCAACAACATTGGTCTACTCTGCTTGGTAACAAACTTCAATCTATTAAACTGAGTATAGGTTTCTGGCCGTCTTCTTGTCACAAGTGTGGAGGTTGGGAGACTACTCTCTCCCATCTTCGCATTGGCCATATTCGTCTTACTCATGGATATCTCATGGAGAGGCGCCCTGCTCTGCTCTGAGAATTGTCAGGTTTCATTATTGGTCAGCCACATTCTGTTAGACTGCCCACTTTATCAACGAGCACGCAGTATTTACCTCCGTCATCGTCTTCGCTCCACTGCTCTCTCTTTTCCTTCCCTTCTCGCTGATGGACGCACCTTTCATCCGGACTCTCTCATTGACTTTTTGACAACAATTGACTTACTTTACAAACTCTGATGATACCTTCAGTCCTTTCAACCTCAATCTCTTGCTGCCCTCTACGCCCGCACTATCCCCTGCCCTGCTGTTTTCTGTAACCTACTGATCATCCCTCCCCCCTACTGCCGCCCAATACCCTCACTTCCTTCCCTACCCTGCAGCGCTGTATAGCCCTTGTGGCTTAGCGCTTCTTTTGGATTATAATAAAGTGGACCCGCGGATAACGATCAGCTCCCAACTCAACCAATTATGTAAGTTTATTTTTGTAAGTGCTTTTGTAGGTGTATTTTTAGGGGTCTGAAATAGACTAATCTAATTCACAATATTTCTTATGGGAACAAATTCGGTCTATAACGGCACCTAAACAGACTTCTGGATTGAAATAATATCATTATGCGGGGGTCCACTGTAATATAATAATAATGGAAACCTGGAATTGTCCTAAATTAGGGCTGAAAAGAGGCAAAATCACTGATAAGTAAATATAGCATGACTACTAAATTTGTGAGAGTGTAATTCCAAAAGTTTTCTATCAAATTTTACGCTTTTGGTTTCATTACCTTTAGAAAAAGATTCTGCATCATTTCGTAAGGAAAATTTTTTTTTTTTTTTTTTTTTTTTGAAAAATCTTCAACCCTGAGAGCAGGTTTGAGAGCAGGGGTCACAACCTTTCCCAACCCTACCTCTTTCACACACCTACAACACAATAGTCTCTGACCTTTGTTTATTCCTTCTTTAACATAATTCATCCTGCAGTGCTCTATGACCTTTTCAGGTTTAGCACCTTGATTATATTACTGCTTCTCCTCACTCAACAACAGAGTTACGTTCCTAAGACCACATTGGTAAACAAATTTATCGCTAAGTGAGGTGCATAATATAATGATAGTGGGTTTGTGTCAGCCATGTTTGATATTGTTTTAATGTCACCTTTGCACCATTCATTACATTTCTGGTATATTTTTAAATGTTTATATAGTAGTGTACTGTATATTGTAATAAGCAGAATAGAGGAAATCAACTCTAATATATATTATTTAGGTATGCATACTGGTCAGAGAGTTCATTGTAAGTCCAAGTCGTCGGTAAACGAGTACATCACTAAGTGAGGAGAGGCTGTATTAATATTATTATACTCAAAGAATATAATAAAAATTAAAGATGTTTTTGTTGAAGTCATATTGTTTACTCAATTATTAGTTAACATAATTATTATACACAACTTGTGATTTATCTTGAAGATCTTTACAGATAAACATATAAGTGACAATTTTATTTAGTGAAGCATGTGACAATAGAGAAAAAAATCTTTTTTAGTTAAGTATGTTGTGTTGGTAATTGAGGAATATTGTACTATACTGACTTATGTTTCTGTTGCAGACGTATTTTGTGTAAGACTACCAGGTTGTGTCTTGCCAGACACTATATCTTCAGTACTTCAAGAAGCACCAGTGTAAGACTACCAGGTTGTATCTTGCAAGACACTATATCTTCAGTACTTCAAGAAGCACCAGTGTAAGACTACCAGGTTGTGTCTTGCAAGACACTATATCTTCAGTACTTCAAGAAGCACCAGTGTAAGACTATCAGGTTGTGTCTTGCAAGACACTATATCTTCAGTACTTCAAGAAGCACCAGTGTAAGACTACCAGGTTGTATCTTGCCAGACACTATATCTTCAGTACTTCAAGAAGCAGCAGTGTAAGACTACCAGGTTGTGTCTTCCCAGACACTATATCTTCAGTACTTCAAGAAGCAGCAGTGTAAGACTACCAGGTTGTATCTTGCCAGACACTATATCTTCAGTACTTCAAGAAGCAGCAGTTTAAGATTACCAGGTTGTGTCTTGCCAGACACTATATCTTCAGTACTTCAAGAAGCAGCAGTGTAAGTGTCTTCAACAACAATTGATATTGCAGACATATTTTATGGAAGACTACCAGGTTGTGTCTTGCCAGACACTATTTCTTCAGTACTTCAAGAAAGGCAACAGCTGTTCTTCGTGTGAATTTTTAACTAGCTATTACTAATTAAACAATTTTGATTTTGATATTGGGAATTCTATCAAAAAATGTATGGCAGTTAATTCTTTGAGGGTTTGTTTTGTAGTTCTATGACTTTTAAGCTGGGGTCCAAGCTGTAGTACTACATCATGAGCTCAGCTTACTCAGATAAGCTGTGAGTAGTAAATTTGGGCCTAAATGTGAGAGAATGCATCTACGTGGTAAGTGTACACCATATAAAACAAATCCTGCAGCATGCAGTGCATAATGAGAAAAAAGTGCAACTGTGTTTTTGGATTAAAACAGCAAATTTTTGGTGTATTTTCATTAGTTTTTTTATGGTAGCATTCACTGTTTCTTGGTCTCATTTGATTAAATAGAAGATGTATTACAGAAATGACTTTGATGGATTTTAGTACTGAAAATAGCTTGAAATTGAGTTCAGAGTAGTAGAAATGTTCTGTTTTTGCTGATATTAGAGGATAAACAATGACATCACGTGTGCAGTACACGTCAGCTGGTGGGTTTAATGTGTGCTGCTGAATGCACTGATATTATTTATACAATTATTACATTATTTAATAAAAGCAACTTTTCTATTTTTTAGTGTGCATAAAAATAATTTGTGAATAAAAAATCAAAATGAAATTCATCTGTAAAGCCTACAAATGTAACTAATAAGTAGTAGAAATGTTAGTTTAGTGCCAGGTTGCCTGCACTGATTATTCTGGACCCTATTTTGAAATTGTAATATTTTGAATTTTGTGTAAAATTGGCCATATTACCAATACCAGGTTGCCTGCATTGATTATTCTGGACCCTATTTTGAAATTGGAATATTTTGAATTTTGTGTGAAATTGGACATATTTCCAATTTCCAATCACTTTATTCGGAAGTTGAAATAGTTGAACTGGGCAATTTTATATGCTCAGTAGATAACATGGAACACATACTAGTAAAATAGCTAAGAATTTGGTCTAGTGGAACTATGTAATTGGCTAAAAACATGACTCAAAGTGGGCAAAATTGCCAATTCATAAATATTTCTGACACAGCAAAATTTAGAGGAGTATAACATCATCAATTCTTTATAAAATTATTTTATTTTATTACATTCAGAAAAAGATTCTCTACGATTTTCTAAGAAAAAAAAATTATTTTTTTAAACCCTGTGGGGAATTTTCAGACTGGGAGTCTGAACCCTCAAAGAGTCAGTAAAAGAATACAGAAAAATTTGTTTAAACACAATAGCAAATAATAATAATAATAATAATAATAATAATAATAATCATAATAATAATTATAATAATAATATTGTTGAGTGTATCTGCAGGGTTCTAGTACATATATTAATCTCTTAACACAAAACAAAAAATATGATAGTGTTTTAACAAATAATATTAACTTTAATAGTGCTCATAAGTAGGAAAAGTTTTGCCTAAATAAATCTTAACATGGGGATATGTTCGTAAGGAAAACCATGTGTTCAGTGTCCAAAATAGTTAAACAAAAAAATCATGAAATAGACATGTGAGTATATAAGGAAGATTAACTATACCACTGTTGTATGACTAAAATATTTTAAATAAAATACCTTCATTTAAAAAATATGGAAAAACATAAAGAACATAAATTATATCAATGTTCTGAGTGTCTGAAATGTTTTAGTAGAAAAGACAGTCTTGTGAAACATATGAGAGTACATACTGGAGATAAACCATATCAATGTTCTGAGTGTCTGAAATGTTTTAGTGAAAAAAGCAATCTTGTGATACACATGAGAGTACATACAGGAGATAAACCATATCAATGTTCTGAGTGTCTGAAATGTTTTAGTAGAAAAGACAGGCTTGTGAAACATATGAGAGTACATACAGGAGATAAACCATATCAATGTTCTGAGTGTCTGAAATGTTTTAGTGAAAAAAGCCATCTTGTGATACACATGAGAGTACATACAGGAGATAAACCATATCAATGTTCTGAGTGTCTGAAATGTTTTAGTAGAAAAAACAGGCTTGTGACACATATGAGAGTACATACAGGAGATAAACCATATCAATGTTCTGAGTGTCTGAAATGTTTTAGTGAAAAAAGCAATCTTGTGATACACATGAGAGTACATACAGGAGATAAACCATATCAATGTTCTGAGTGTCTGAAATGTTTTAGTAGAAAAGACAGGCTTGTGAAACATATGAGAGTACATACAGGAGATAAACCATATCAATGTTCTGAGTGTCTGAAATGTTTTAGTGAAAAAAAACTAATCTTGTGATACACATGAGAGTACATACAGAGATATAAACCATATCAATGTATTCGGAGTGTCTGAAATGTTTTAGTAGAAAAGACAGTCTTGTGAAACATATGAGAGTACATACAGGAGATAAACCATATCAATGTTCTGAGTGTCTGAAATGTTTTAGTGAAAAAAGCAATCTTGTGATACACATGAGAGTACATACAGGAGATAAACCATATCAATGTTCTGAGTGTCTGAAATGTTTTAGTAGAAAAGACAGTCTTGTGATACACATGAGAGTACATACAGGAGATAAACCATATCAATGTTCTGAGTGTCTGAAATGTTTTAGTGAAAAAAGCTATCTTGTGATACACATGAGAGTACATACATAAGATAAACCATATCAATGTTCTGAGTGTCTGAAATGTTTTAATCACAAAAGCAGTCTTGTGACACACATGAGAGTACATACAGGAGATAAACCATATCAATGTTCTGAGTGTTTGAAATGTTTTAATCAAAAAAGCCATCTTGTGATACACATGAGAGTACATACAGGAGATAAACCATGTCAGTGTTCTGAGTGCTTGAAATGTTTTAGCAAAAAAAGCAGTCTTGTGAAACATATGAGAGTACATACAGCAGATAAACCATATCAATGATCTGAGTGTCTGAAATGTTTTAGTGAAAAATGCAATCTTGTGACACACATGAGAGTACATACTGGAGATAAACCATATCAATGTTCTGAGTGTTTGAAATGTTTTACTGAAAAAAGCAATCTTGTGACATGTGTGTGAGTACATACAGGAGATAAACCACATCAATGTTTTGAGTGTGTGAAATGTTTTAATAAAAAATGCAGTCTTCTGACACACATGAGAGTACATGCAGGAGATAAACCATTTCAATGTTCTGAGTGCCTGAAATGTTTTTATCAAAAAAGCCATCTTGTGACACACATGAGAGTACATACAGGAGATAAACCATATCAATGTTCTGAGTGTCTGAAATTTTATCAAAAAAGCCATCTTGTGAAAACACGAGAGTACATTCTTCTTTTCAACAAACTGGCAAATATCCCACTGAGGTAGGGTGGCCCAAAAAAGAAAAAACATAAGTTTCTCTTTTAAAATTTAGTAATTTATACAAGAAAGGGTATACTAGCCTCTAGTAGTAAATAAGCAAGAGTAAGAACTAGAAAGAAATAGAAGAAACCCAGATGGTGATATATTATATGCTTGTACAATATGTGTAGTGTGATCTAAGTGTGAAGCAGAAGTAGCAAGACGTACCTGAAAATCATTGCATGTTTAATGAGACAGAAAATGAGAGTACATACCGGAGATAAATCATATCAGTGTTTCTGAGTGTCTGAAATGTTTTAATCAGAAAAACAGTCTTGTGACACACATGAGAGTACATACAGGAGATAAACCATATCAATGTTCTGAGTGTCTGAAATGTTTTATCAAAAAAGCAGTCTTGTGAGAATAAAAGAGTACATTCAGAGATAAAGCATGTTAGTTTTAATGTTTCAGGAATATTTTAGTTATGAACTCATCAGAATATATAAAAGGGATATAACCCTAAACAGTGTTTAGAGTGAATATATGTTAATGAAATGTCAGTCATATAAGTTCATAGAGGATAAGTTGTATTAAGTTCAGAATGCTTATATATTTTAAAAAAGATCACCCTTGTGTACTCATGAGAGCTAATATAGAGTATAAAAAATATATATACAGTGGACCCCCGAGTTTTGTGATTAATCCGTTCCAGAGAGTCTGCTGAAAGTCGAAATTGCCGAATGGCGAAACCATTTTCCCCCATAAGAAATAATGAAAGTAAAATTAGTCCATTTCAGACACCCAAAAATATTAAAATAAAATATTTTTTTTTTCAAATTAAATAAAGATTTACATACTGAAAACAATTAGAAATAAAGTACATAAAAATAAAAAATAATAATATTACACTTACCTTTACTGAAGACTTCTGGGTGGATGGAATATGGGAGGAGAGGATAGGAGGAAGATGTACACTATTGTTTGGAAGGAGAATCTCCTTCCTTATCTGGGATTACTTCCCTTCTTTGTTTTTTAAAGACACTGGGAACAACTTGAGAGTCACTGGACCTCTGTTGCACAAAATATCTGTCCAGAGAGATCTGTTGAAGAAGGCACCTTCCTCCATCTCTCTTCCTCCTCCTCCTCCTCTGGAGCAGTTTCCTGAGCTGTGATCTCTTGCTGTTGCAGGTGAGCCTCTTCAATGGGGGCTCCTTGGCGTGGTGAAGAGGCTCTTGGTCTGAGGAATTAGACCTGTCGGTCTTCTTCCTCAGACCGAACCTAATTACCCCCCAAATCTCCCCTCCCCTATCCCATTCCCATCCTCCCCACCGCCCTTTTTCCATCCTCCATCCTCCCCACCCCTCCCTTTTGCCCTTCCTCTGTTTGGCCTTTGGGATTGCTCCCACAGGCGCACTAGTTCCTAGGTAGGGGAAAGGACACCGGGGTCCATCCCATTCTGCTGAGGTTCTTGGTGGTGGCACAGTTTGCCATGGAATCTGGATCGCCTGGGGATGTCCCGATCCCTCTCCAGTATCCCGGAGTAGCTTTGGGTGTCTTTCGGGCGATGGGTGTATCTCTCAAAGCCACCTTTTGGATTCCAGGGGTGGTGGCCGAAGGAGGTATGCTTTGTGGTGGATATCCGGCCGCCCTCTCTTTTGTCCACCGAGGTAGCTCGGCAGATGTGAGGTTGCTATCCCAGATTGCTGGTTTACTGGCATGAAGGGTAGGGTATGGCATGGGTTCCATGCTGCATCTGCGCTACTAGCGGTGCTGAGGTCCTCTTGTGCACGAAGGGAGATTTCCGGCCCTTTCATTCCTCCTGGGAACTATTCCTCATCGCTCCCCCCATTTTTTAATTCTTTTTTTTTTATTTTTATTTTCATTTCTTCTTTCTTTTTTGTTCTTAAAAACAAAAAGCAAAGGAGTAACCTAACCATGGAGAACCCAATCCATGAACCCACTACCCGCCGGCCCCTTCTTGATACCGCACCCCATTCTGACCCTGCCCTGTGTTTAGACAACTCTTCGGACACTCCTGATGCCCCTGTACCTCTTGCTGGTGCTGTTTCCTCACCCGCTTCAGGTACTGGGGCTTCGACTGACTCCTTCGATTTGTCTGAACTCCGCTCTCCTTTGACTATGCTTCCGGCTTCTCCCTCTACGGTATGACAATTTTCGAATCGCCCGCCCATTTCATGCCGGACCAACTCCGGTCCTACTTCTAAATGCCAACGTCAATCTCCTGATGATGCTCCTTCGTTACCTTCCCATTCTACTTGGAAAAGACCAACACATCAAGCACTCCCTCTCCACGCTCAGTTTCGGACCACACAATGGACTAAATTCTTTACTTTAAGACCGACTTCTTCTTCTGCCTACCTTTCTGACCATAGTATTGGCAAAGCACTCCTGCATCATGTTGGTAGAGATATTTCATTTCATGCTCTCAAGAGTGGTACGAGCATCGTCACTGCCCAGAATGCTACCCAAGCTCATGATCTTTCTCTCCTTTCGAATATCGATACTACTCCTATCACTATTGAAAAACATCTTTCTCTCAATTCTTGTAGTGGTACTGTCATTCTGCCCCAACCAAATGTCCAACAGAATTTCCAGTCATGTGGCAATGACATTCTTGAACAGCTGGAAACTCCGGGATCTCCCAATCCTCAAAGTAGACACTTATGTCTTCCTCCCCAGGGCGGAGACATTACCCTTGCAATGTGGCTCGTTTAATTTTTGACAGCCGGGAAACTCCCGTCCTCTGTATATGTGCGGGACATCGGTTACGAGTTCGAAAGGTGATACCTACACCACAACAGTGTAGAAATTGCTGGCGTTTTGGTCACCCAGCGAAATATTGCAGATCTATGGCCGAATGCCCAGTCTGTGGTGCCAACGACCATTCTAATACATCTTGCAGTCAACCTCATCTTGCCTAAATTGTAATGAAGCTCACCCTTCGTACTCCAGCCGTTGCCAGGTCTACTTAAATGAAAGTGAAA
The DNA here is from genome assembly GCF_026875155.1 of Cherax quadricarinatus. Lineage (NCBI taxonomy): Eukaryota > Metazoa > Arthropoda > Malacostraca > Decapoda > Parastacidae > Cherax > Cherax quadricarinatus. The sequence continues at coordinate 22,845,487 of NC_069475.1, read as the reverse complement.
TCTGTTGCCTCAAAGAGGCAGAAGGTCTCATTTATGCTATGGCAGTTACTCATCTCCGCCTCCAAGGAATACTACCCCATGCTTCTTATTCTCTTGTTTCCAAAGATCCCCCCACTTCTGGGGTCCCATCTTCTGCAGCCTCCTCTGTTGTTACCCCTCCCATAGCCACTCCGGCATCTAATCCTTTTGCTGTCCTTGGCTCTGATGTCCCGACTACAACTCAGTCAGTTCTCACATCTTTGCGTCCTTCCTCACATGCCCCAGTATCGACAAGACCTCATTCGAAACCTAATACAAATCGCCCCTCTACTTCTCAGAAGTCCAAAAAATCCACATTGCTCAAATCTTCTTTGCCCCTTCCTTCCCTTCTTCCACCTCCAAACTTTACCTTTCCAGTCTCTGTACCTAGTTCTTCCCATCTCTCTGGCTCTATTACAAGTGTGGGATTTTACCCTTCTCCTCGTACTATGCCTTCCACCCCCGTCCCTCCCAAGTTTCTCCTCTTCTGCCACCTCCCAGGTTTCTGCCTCTTCTGTCCCCCCCCCACACTTCATCTCCAGTCCCTTACACTCTTCTCTCCCCCTCTACTTTGGTACAGTCAATTACTGTCCCAATCTTTACTCACCCTCCTATCTCCAACATGGTCTCACATACATCGTTGAATTCAGAAAAACCCTTTAAGCCATTTCAGAATATATTGCGGGGAATAAACCCTTTAATGGACACTGATTCACTTCCTGTTCCTTCTCTTCCCTCTCCTCTATCTTCACAACCCCATTCTTTGCAACGCTCCATTCCTTCGCTGCTTGAACGTCTTCCAGTGCCACCACACATTGACTTTTCTAACCCCTCTAGTCCGTAGGTGCCTTTACCTACAGATTCCTGGTATTTTCTTCATCGCCAATCATGGCCTATTTACAGTGGAATATCCGCAGCCTCAGGGGTAATTGGGGTGAGCTTCAGATGTTGCTTTCCAGATTTTGCCCTGTTGGTACTTGCTTACAAGAACCAAAATTACACTCGGCTGTTTTCCAACCTATCTCAGGCTATAATTTATTGTATTCTTCTGATCCTTTCTCAGATGGGACCTTTAATGAAAGTGCCCTTCTTCTATGCAATGATATTCCGTGCTGTCAGCTATTTGTCCATACCTCACTGCATTACACTGCAGTCCGTATCCACTTCGATAAGTGGTTTACAATATGTTCTTTATATCTCTCTCCTTCTCGTGCATTTTCTATCACAGACTTTGCCTTTCTTGTTTCATCCTTACCACCACCACTTCTGTTACTGGGTGATTTTAATGCCCACCATTTCCTCTGGGGGGAGGGTCTCATTGTGACTCACGTGGCATCCAGTTGGAGGCTTTTCTCGCATCTCACCCCCTCCATGTTTTAAATACGGGTACTCCCACCCATTTTGATCCTCGTACTCATACTCTCTCTTGCATCAATCTACCTGTCTGCTCTTCCTCCACTGCACTAGACTTCACCTGGTCTGTTCTACTGGACTTACATAACAGCGATCATTTTCTAATCATTCTTACTTCTCCTTCCTATTCACCACCTTTCCGTAGCCCTCGCTGGCAATTTGATCGGGCAAACTGGGATCTTTACTCACACCTCACTGCTTTTAGTGAGGTTCCTTCTTTATCCTCCATTGATGAGCTTCTTCTCGACATCAGTTTATACCGCATCTTCTCATTCTGTACCCCAAACTTCAGGCAGGCATTCTCAGAAGTGCGTGCCTTAGTGGTCTCCTGCTTGTGCTCGTGCAGTACGTTTGAAACGTGCTGCACGGGGCAGGTACCAGTACAATAGAACCGCTGAGAAACTTCTTGATTTTAAGCAGAAGCGTGCGATCGCTCGCCTTGTCATCCGTGAAGCTAAACACACTTGTTGGCGAGACTATGTTTCCACCATCACCTCTGCTTCTTCTATGAGTGCAGTCTGGAAAAAAATGAGGAAATTGAGTGGTAAATACTCTCCTGACCCGGCTCCTGTTCTACGGGTTGCTGGTGTTGATGAAGCAAACCCTCTCGATGTTGCCATTGAACTTGGCATACATCTGGTCCATATTTCCCGGGGGCTCCATCTATGCCCCTCATTTCTTTCCTCAAAGTCTGCAAGAGAGTTAGTACCCTTGGACTTTTCTTCTCTCAGAGAAGAACAGTATAATGTGCCTTTTACACCTCAAGAAATAGAGGCAACGCTCTCAGCTTGCTGATCATCGTCAGCTGGGCCTGACGACATTCATATTCGTATGTTACAACATTTACGTCAGTCAGCCCTTGTAGTCCTCTTACACCTCTTCAATCTTATTTGGGAACAAGGAGTTCTTCCCCAGCTGTGGAAATCTGCCATTGTTCTCCCTTTCTGCAAACCGGGTACTACAGGACATGATGCCTCCCACTATCGTCTCATCGCTCTTACTAGCACAGTTTGCAAAGTGATCGAACGTCTCGTAAATCAACGTGTAATGTGGTATTTAGAGACACACAACAGTCTCTCCGCTAGTCAATATGGGTTTTGTAAGGGTCGTTCTACCATAGACCCCTTACTATGCTTGGATACGTATGTTCATAATGCCTTTGCGAATAATCACTCAGTTACTGCCATATTTTTTGACCTTGAGAAGGCATATGACACAACTTGGAGGTATAATATTTTGACCCAGGCCCATTCCTTAGGCCTCCGAGGCAATCTACCATCCTTCCTTAAGAGCTTTTTAGCTGACAGACATTTCCGTGTTCGAGTCAATAATGTTCTTTCCCTGGACTTCGTCCAAGCTGAAGGTGTCCCTCAGGGATGTGTTCTAAGCACAACACTTTTTCTCCTTGCTATAAATGATTTGGCCTCTATTCTCCCACCCAATATTTGGTCATAACTCTATGTTGATGACTTCGCTATTGCTTGTGCAGGCGCTGACTGTCATCTCATTGCAGTTTCTCTCCAGCATGCGGTCGACCGTATTTCCACTTGGGCCACCACGCATGGGCTTAAATTTTCAAGTACAAAAACTCACCAAATTACTTTCACTAGACGCTCTGTCATCTCCGATCATCCTTTTTATCTCTATGGCTCCCGTATACCCGAACGTGATACAGTCAGGTTTCTAGGCCTTCTCTTTGACTGTAGGTTATCCTGGAAACCTCACATTACCTCTCTGAAGGCAACTTGTCACAGCCGGCTAAACCTTCTTAAAACCCTTGCTCATCTTTCCTGGGGAGCTGATCGTCGAACTCTGCTTCGCCTACATTCAGCCCTCGTTTTATCGAAACTCTTTTATGGTGACCAGATTTATTCCGTGGCCTCTCCTGCTACTCTCTCTAGCCTTAACTCTATCCATCTCCAAGGATTACGTTTGTGCCTTGGTGCTTTTCACTCTTCCCCTGTTGAGAGCCTCTATGCAGAAGCGAATGTTCCATCCTTGTCTGATCGCCATGATGCTTATTGCCTTCGCTATTATGTGAGCTCTCACGATCTCCACAATCCTTCCATTTATAGAATGGTCACCGATATTAGTAGACATTATTTATTCATTCACCGTCCCTGTTTGCTCAGTCCCTTTTCTCTTTGCCTACATTCACTCTTGTCTTCCCTTCAGTTACTACCTTTATATGTTCATGTAGCATCTCACTTTTCCCTACCCCCCTGGGAAGTTCCAGCTGTTTGGGTCTGTTCTTTCTCACTCCCTTGCTCGAAAGCTCAACTGCCTACGGTGGCTTCCCGCTCTCTTTTTCTTGACCACTTCCACTCTCATTCTCATGCCACCGCTGTGTACACAGATGGCTCTAAGTCTTCAGACGGTGTCGGATTCACAGCAGTGTTTCCAGACAGCGTCGTGTGGTGGCATTTACTATCTTCGGCTAGCATTTTTACTGCTGAACTGTATGCCATTCTTGCAGCACTTACTTGTGTCACATCTATGCCTGTGTCATCATTTGTGGTAGTCTCAGACTCCCTTAGTGCTCTAGAAGCTATACGATAATTTGATACATCTCAACCCCTAGTTCTCCGGATCCAACTTTGGCTATGCCGTATCTCTACGAAGCATGAGGATATTATTTTTTGTTGGGTCCCTGGTCATGTCGACGTACAGGGCAATGAACAGGCAGACACTGCTGCGCCGTCAGCAGTACATGACCTACCAATTTCCTATAGGGGTGTTCCATTTCTGGACTATTTTGCTGCAATAGCTACCTACCTTCACACCCGTTGGCAACAACATTGGTCAACTCTGCATGGTAACAAACTTCATTCTATTAAACCGAGCATAGGTTACTGGCCATCTTCTTGTCATCAGTGCCGTGGTTGGGAGACCACTCTCTCCCATCTTCGCATTGGCCACACTCGTCTTACTCACGGGTATCTCATGGAGAGGCACCCTGTACCTCTCTGTGAGCAGTGTCAAGTTCCAGTATCGATTAGCCACATTCTGTTAGACTGCCCTCTGTATCAACGAGCACGCAGAATTTACCTTCAATGCCGTCTTCGTTCTACTACTCTCTCTTTATCTTCCCTTCATGCTGATGGACCCTCCTTTAATCCTGACTCTCTCATTGACTTCTTGACAACGACTGATTTACTCCACGAACTCTGATGATGATACCTTATGCACTCCCCTCAGCCCTTTCTAGCTCACTCTCTAGCTGCCCTTTCACCATCCACTGCTCAGCTGTTATCCATAACCTATTACTCATCCACCTCCCTTTGGCCACCTGATGCCCTCGCTTCCTTCCTGCCATGCAGCGCTGTATAGCCCTTGTAGCCTGTATATTGCAGAGTCACTTGTTTGCACAGAACTGCTTAATGCCTCAAATGATGTCGTGGAAGTTTTAGCAGTAAACATCGAGAACCAAAACCTAGTCATTGTGGTAGTCTACAAGCCTCCTGATGCAACATCCCAGCAATTCCAGGAGCGGCTGTTAAAAATTGACCACTGGAAAATCTTCCAGCTCCTGCACCCAACATCTTGCTCCAGGGGGATTTCAACTTAAGGCACCTAAAATAGAGGAATATAGCAAATAATATTGTTGCAGAAATAACACCAGGAGGCAGCTCTGATGAAAACTCACACTCACACGAGCTTTTAAATCTCTGCACAAAATTCAATTTAAACCAGCAAATAATAGAGCCTACTAGACTGGAGAATACACTAGACCTCATCTTCACTAACAATGATGATCTGATAAGAAATGTCACCATATCAAAAACAATCTACACAGATCACAACATAATTGAGGTTCAGACATGTATGCGTAGAGCCCCAGACCGACATAATGAAATTAGTCACAAGGGAGCATTCACCAAATTCAACTTCAATAAAAAAAGCATAAAGTGGGACCAAGTAAACTAAGTCCTAAACGATATAAGCTGGGAAGATATACTAAGCAACACAGACCCCAACTTATGCCTGGAACAGATTAACTCGGTGGCACTCGATGTATGCACAAGGCTTATTCCTCTAAGAAAAAGGAGGAGTAGATGTAAAATAGAAAGACAGGCGCTCCCTTTACAGGCGACGGAAAAGAATAACAGAGTGGCTAAAAGAGGTCAATATATCTGAAATGCGTAGGGAGACACTGGTCAGAGAAATAGCAAACATCGAACTTAAGCTAAAGGAATCTTATAGGAGTCAGGAATCGCGGGAAGAACTAAAAGCCATAAATTAAATCGAAAGAAACCCAAAGTATTTCTTCTCCTATACCAAATCAAAGTCGTGAACAACGTCCAGTATTGGGCCCTTACTTAAAAAAGATGGGTCCTACACATATGACAGCAAGGAAATGAGTGAGCTACTCAAGTCCCAATATGACTCAGTTTTAGCAAGCCACTAACCAGATTGGGAGTCGAAGATCAAAATTAATTTTTTTTATGAGAGAGCCGCTGTATAATCCTCCGGGTTTAGCGCTTCCCCATTGGTTATAATAATAATAATAATATGAGAGAGCCACATAATTTGGTTAACACAAACCTATCTGATGTTATCCTGATGCCAAATGACTTCGAACAGGCGATAAATGACATGCCCATGCACTCTGCCCCAGGGCCAGACTCATGGAACTCCGTGTTCATCAAGAACTGCAAGAAGCCCCTATCACGAGCCTTTACCATCCTATGGAGAGGGAGCATGGACACATGGGTCGTCCCACAGTTACTAAAAACAACCCCACTCCACAAAGGGGGCAGTAAAGCAACAGCAAAGAACTACAGTCCAATAGCACTAACATCCCATATCATAAAAATCTTTGAAAGGGTCCTAAGAAGCAAGATCACCACCCTTCTACAAACACATGAGTTACACAACCCAGGGCAACATGGGTATAGAACAGGTCGCTCCTGTCTGTCTCAACTATTGGATCACTACGACAAGGTCCTTGATGCACTAGAAGACAAAAACAATGCAGATGTAATATATAGAGACTTTGCAAAAGCCTTCGACAAGTGTGACCATGGCGTAATAGCGCAAAAAATGCGTGCTAAAGGAATAACAGGAAAAGTCGGTCGATGGATCTATAATTTCCTCATTAACAGAACACAGAGAGTAGTAGTCAACAGAGTAAAGTCCGAGGCTGCCACGGTGAAAAGCTCTGTTCCACAAGGCGCAGTACTCGCTCCCATCTTGTTCCTCATCCTCATATCTGCCATAGACAAGGATGTCAGCCACAGTACCATGTCTTCCTTTGCAGATGACACCCGAATCTGCATGACAGTGTCTTCCATTGCAGACACTGCAAGGCTCCTGGCGGACATCAACCAAATCTTATAGTGGGCTGCAGAAAACAATATGAAGTTCAACGATGAGAAATTTCAGTTACTCAGATATGGTAAACACAAGGAAATTAAATCTTCATCAGAGTACAAAACAAATTCTGGCCAGAAAATAGAGCGTAACACCAACGTCAAAGACCTGGGAGTGATCATGTTGGAGGATCTCACCTTCAAGGACCATAACATTGTATCAATCACATCTGCTAGAAAAATGAGAGGATGGATAATGAGAACCTTCAAAACAAGGGATGCCAAGCCCATGATGACACTCTTCAGGTCACTTGTTCTATCTAGGCTGGAATATTGCTGCACGCTAACAGCACCTTTCAAGGCAGGTGAAATTGCTGATCTAGAAAATGTACAGAGAACCTTCACGGCACGCATAACGGAGATAAAACACCTCAATTACTGGGAGCACTTGAGGTTCCTAAACCTGTATTCCCTGGAACACAGGTGGGAGAGATACCTGGAGTTTACCTGGAGAGAGTTTCGGGGGTCAACGCCCCCGCGGCCCGGTCTGTGACCAGGCCTCCTGGTGGATCAGCGCCTGATCAACCAGGCTGTTGCTGCTGGCTGCACGCAAACCAACGTACGAGCCACAGCCTGGCTGATCAGGAACTGACTTTAGGTGCTTGTCCAGTGCCAGCTTGAAGACTGCCAGGGGTCTGTTGGTAATCCCCCTTATGTGTGCTGGGAGGCAGTTGAACAGTCTCGGGCCCCTGACACTTATTGTATGGTCTCTTAACGTGCTAGTGACACCCCTGCTTTTCATTGGGGGGATGGTGCATCGTCTGCCAAGTCTTTTGCTTTCGTAGTGAGTGATTTTCGTGTGCAAGTTCGGTACTAGTCCCTCTAGGATTTTCCAGGTGTATATAATCATGTATCTCTCCCTCCTGCGTTCCAGGGAATACAGGTTTAGAAACCTCAAGCGCTCCCAGTAATTGAGGTGTTTTATCTCCGTTATGCGCGCTGTGAAAGTTCTCTGTACATTTTCTAGGTCGGCAATTTCACCTGCCTTGAAAGGTGCTGTTAGAGTGCAGCAATATTCCAGCCTAGATAGAACAAGTGACCTGAAGAGTGTCATCATGGGCATGGCCTCCCTAGTTTTGAAGGTTCTCATTATCCATCCTGTCATTTTTCTAGCAGATGCGATAGATACAATGTTATGGTCCTTGAAGGTGAGATCCTCCGACATAATCACTCCCAGGTCTTTGACGTTGGTGTTTCGCTCTATTTTGTGGCCAGAATTTGTTTTGTACTCTGATGAAGATTTAATTTCCTCATGTTTACCATATCTGAGTAATTGAAATTTCTCATCGTTGAACTTCATATTGTTTTCTGCAGCCCACTGAAAGATTTGGTTGATGTCCGCCTGGAGCCTTGCAGTGTCTGCAATGGAAGACACTGTCATGCAGATTCGGGTGTCATCCGCAAAGGAAGACACGGTGCTGTGGCTGACATCCTTGTCTATGTCGGATATGAGGATGAGGAACAAGATGGGAGCTAGTACTGTGCCTTGTGGAACAGAGCTTTTCACCGTAGCTGCCTCGGACTTTACTCTGTTGACGACTACTCTCTGTGTTCTGTTAGTGAGGAAATTATAGATCCATCGACCGACTTTTCCTGTTATTCCTTTAGCGCGCATTTTGTGCGCTATTACGCCATGGTCACACTTGTCGAAGGCTTTTGCAAAGTCTGTATTTATTACATCTGCTTTCTTTTTGTCTTCTAGTGCATTTAGGACCTTGTCGTAGTGATCCAGTAGTTGAGACAGACAGGAGCGACCTGTTCTAAACCCATGTTGCCATGGGTTGTGTAACTGATGGGTTTCTAGATGGGTGGTGATCTTGCTTCTTAGGACCCTTTCAAAGATTTTTATGATATGGGATGTTAGTGCTATTGGTCTGTAGTTCTTTGCTGTTGCTTTACTGCCCCCTTTGTGGAGTGGGGCTATGTCTGTTGTTTTTAGTAACTGAGGGACGACCCATGTGTCCATGCTCCCTCTCCATAGGATGGAAAAGGCTCGTGATAGGGGCTTCTTGCAGTTCTTGATGAACACAGAGTTCCATGAGTCTGGCCCTGGGGCAGAGTGCATGGGCATGTCATTTATCGCCTGTTCGAAGTCATTTGGCGTCAGGATAACATCGGATAGGCTTGTGTTAATCAAATTTTGTGGCTCTCTCATAAAAAATTCATTTTGATCTTCGACTCTCAGTCTGGTTAGCGGCTTGCTAAAAACTGAGTCATATTGGGACTTGAGTAGCTCACTCATTTCCTTGCTGTCATCTGTGTAGGACCCATCTTGTTTAAGTAGGGGACCAATACTGGACGTTGTTCTCGATTTTGATTTGGCATAGGAGAAGAAATACTTTGGGTTTCTTTCGATTTCATTTATAGCTTTTAGTTCTTCCCGCGATTCCTGACTCCTAAAGGATTCTTTTAGCTTAAGTTCGATGCTTGCTATTTCTCTGACCAGTGTCTCCCTACACATTTCAGATATATTGACCTCTTTTAGCCGCTCTGTTATTCTTTTCCGTCGCCTGTAAAGGGAGTGCCTCTCTCTTTCTATTTTACATCTACTCCTCCTTTTTCTTAGAGGAATAAGCCTTGTGCATACATCGAGTGCCACCGAGTTAATCTGTTCTAGGCATAAGTTTGGGTCTGTGTTGCTTAGTATATCTTCCCAGCTTATATCGGTTAGGACTTGGTTTACTTGGTCCCACTTTATGTTTTTGTTATTGAAGTTGAATTTGGTGAATGCTCCCTCGTGACTAGTCTCATTTTGTCGGTCTGGGGCTCCACGCATACCTCAATTATGTTGTGATCTGAGTATATTGTTTTTGATATGGTGACATTTCTTATCAGATCATCATTGTTAGTTAAGATGAGGTCTAGTGTATTCTCCAGTCTAGTAGGCTCTATTATTTGCTGGTTTAAATTGAATTTTGTGCAGAGATTTAAAAGCTCATGTGAGTGTGAGTTTTCATCAGAGCTGCCTCCTGGTGTTATTACTGCAACAATATTATTTGCTATATTCCTCCATTTTAGGTGCCTTAAGTTGAAGTCCCCCAGGAGCAAGATGTTGGGTGCAGGAGCTGGAAGATTTTCCAGACAGTGATCAATTTTTAACAGCTGTTCCTGGAATTGCTGGGATGTTGCATCCGGAGGCTTGTAGACTACCACAATGACTAGGTTTTGGTTCTCGACCTTTACTGCTAAAACTTCCACTATGTCATTTGAGGCATTAAGCAGTTCTGTGCAAACAAGTGACTCTGCAATGTACAGGCCAACCCCCCCCTTTTTGCCTGTTCACTCTGTCACATCTGTATAGGTTGTAACCTGGGATCCATATTTCGTTGTCCAAGTGATCCTTTATGTGGGTCTCAGTGAAAGCCGCGAACATTGCCTTTGCCTCTGCAAGCAGTCCATGGATAGTTTAGTTTAATATGTTTATTATGCACTCCATACCCATCCTGTGGGCGGTAGTCAAAAGATTACAGAGGTACATAATTGGTCCAATGACTGGACTCCAAAGTTTTGATAGCTGAGCAAGTTACAAAGGTAATGAACTAGATCTGGTCATAATCATGACCAAGTTACAAAGGTAATGAGCTCCAGGTAGAGCTGGTCACACTCATGAATAATTGCAAAGGTAATGAATCATAAACACATTAATCATGAGAATTTACAAAGGTAATGAGCTCCAGGTAGAGCTGGTCAAAATCATGACAAGTTTCAAAGGTAATGAATGATAAACACGTTATCACATGATTACAATCATAGACAAATTACAGAGTAATGAGCAGTTAACAAACATAGCAGGGAATTCATCCATTGCCCCAACAACAGATGTTGCTAGGTGCCTGTCTCTCCTCGGCAGACAGCCATTGCAAACAGCAGCAAGTTGCCCCGGGATCTGCTGCTTGCATGAGCACCATCGACCCCCCCAAGAGGTCCAAGAAGCCAGTGGCTCCGTTAGCAGCCCGATGGAGAGCTGTCCTAGGGACATGGCAACGTCCTGGTGGACGCCAAGTTGACTGAAGATCCCAGGCCCTCGTGTGCACGGATGTTGAAGCTTGAGGAACTGAGTACACACTGCCTGTGGCACACCTGACAGCTGCCTCGCGGTCGAACTCCACGATGCTGTCCCTGTAGTAGAAGTTCTGGAGCCCGGCACTCCCTGCAGTGCCATCGCTGACATCGTGGGTTAGGGAGAAGTACCCTCTATAGATGGGGTGGCGCTGGGAGTTGGGTGGGTGAGGCGGGGAGACGGGCAGGGCGAGGCGTTATGAGAGGGTCACTGTTTACTACACACGCCCTCCCCCTCCCCCCCAGCGGAGAGGGGGGGAGGCGCTGACTGGTCCTGACTCAACAACACCAAACCTGCACAACACTTCAACTATTTACGCTGAAACGATGCACTGGGAAGTCCGTTCGCTGCTCTGGTATCTTCTCAAAGCATTCACACTGAGTTCTGTTAAGTAGGGACCTGGTCAGCCTCTTTGACCAGGAGCTATCCTTGAAAATCCCGCAGCTAGCCCGCTACACAACCCGCCGCGTCGGCCATGTTGGCTGTGTCGAGTCCACGGATGAAAGGTATTTTGTTGTTTGTTGCTGGCTTTAGACCCTGTATATTTGCAAAGAAGAATGTTATCGGACTGGTGGTATTGTTGGTACTGGGGGGGGATTTTTTTTCCGGCATTAGTATCTGTATCTGTTGGTTTGGAGTGGAGGCCATCGACTGTGGTTCCACTCCAGGAATGACTGGATTTGGTGTACGATTTCTGCCATTTCCTGCCAGTTTTTTTTCCTTCCTGGCACTAAAAAACCTCTCCCTCTTGAGTGGCTGTGGCTACCCAGGTTTTCCCATGGCCTGGGTGTTTTGTATCTTTTTGTCCCCTTTAGATGGTATGCCTGGCAATTTAAGTTATAGCACAGTCTTTCCTGTACTGAAGAGGTACACATTTCAGGGTGAAAAAGCTTACAGGAAGGGAGTTTGCATTTTCCTGTTGTCATATGGGCATGGCATTTTCTAGGGTGGTCATAGTTGCATGTCCCATCTGTTTTTCCAGATTTCCCATGCCAGCAGATACCAAGTGCATAGTATGTGCACAGGCTTGGTTTCCGCTTGCCTTGGGTTTCTGTGACTGTATTCCCTATATTCCCTGTTGGTGCATGTTTCCCTGTCCTACTTCTATCCCACCTAGCACCAACAATGGAGCTCCCACCAGTTGTTTTTGGTAATTTATCCTCACTATTGCTATTGGAGTCCTCTTGTTTGCTATTTCCTGCAGTATTTCTAGTTTGCAATATTGGTTTTATCTTATCTTTGACTACACTTGTTTCCCTACTATGGCTCCTGTCCCCTATGAGGTCATTTATATGTATTCCTTCCTGCTTATAATTCCCGACTACCTGGACAAAATCTCCAGCTTCACCATTTCTGTCTCCCAGGACAGTATCTCCAGCTTCACCATTTCTGTCTCCCAGGACAGCACCTCCAGCTTCACCATTACTGTCTCCCAGGACAGCACCTCCAGCTTTACTATTACTGTCTCCCAGGACATCACCTCCAGCCTTGCAGTTTGTGACTACATGGCCAGTATCAAGGGCATTACCATTCAGCCCAGACTTTTTATGTTCCCATCTGTTGTAGAAAGCTTCCAGGTTTTCTATGAAAGCAGCTTTGATGTTGTCCTCTTTTAATACCCTTGTGATTTTAGTCCACAGATTTTCCTCATTTGGGCATACACAGAAACACTTCTCTGTTTTAATACTGCTTATAGCTAGTTCTGGGATATCTGCACAAGGGGCGTGACACCAATTTCCACAAAAATGACAATTTATCCATGTGGAAGCCCGTTTGTTTGACTGACCACAGACTACACACAGCTTCATAATGATTTGAATGGTTGATTTACTGCAATTCTACTAGCAACCTCTTGAATATTATATTATTTTATTTTATTATTTTATTATCACACTGGCCGATTCCCACCAAGGCAGGGTGGCCCGAAAAAGAGAAACTTTCACCATCATTCACTCCATCACTGTCTTGCCAGAAGGGTGCTTTACACTACAGTTTTTAAACTGCAACATTAACACCCCTCCTTCAGAGTGCAGGCACTGTACTTCCCATCTCCAGGACTCAAGTCCGGCCTGCCGGTTTCCCTGAATCCCTTCATAAATGTTACTTTGCTCACACTCCAACAGCACGTCAAGTATTAAAAACCATTTGTCTCCATTCACTCCTATCAAACACGCTCACGCATGCCTGCTGGAAGTCCAAGCCCCTCGCACACAAAACCTCCTTTACCCCCTCCCTCCAACCCTTCCTAGGCCGACCCCTACCCCGCCTTCCTTCCACTACAGACTGATACACTCTTGAAGTCATTCTGTTTCGCTCCATTCTCTCTACATGTCCGAACCACCTCAACAACCCTTCCTCAGCCCTCTGGACAACAGTTTTGGTAATCCCGCACCTCCTCCTAACTTCCAAACTACGAATTCTCTGCATTATATTCACACCACACATTGCCCTCAGACATGACATCTCCACTGCCTCCAGCCTTCTCCTCGCTGCAACATTCATCACCCACGCTTCACACCCATATAAGAGCGTTGGTAAAACTATACTCTCATACATTCCCCTCTTTGCCTCCAAGGACAAAGTTCTTTGTCTCCACAGACTCCTAAGTGCACCACTCACTCTTTTTTCCCTCATCAATTCTATGATTCACCTCATCTTTCATAGACCCATCCGCTGACACGTCCACTCCCAAATATCTGAATACGTTCACCTCCTCCATACTCTCTCCTTCCAATCTGATATTCAATCTTTCATCACCTAATCTTTTTGTTATCCTCATAACCTTACTCTTTCCTGTATTCACCTTTAATTTTCTTCTTTTGCACACCCTACCAAATTCATCCACCAATCTCTGCAGCTTCTCTTCAGAATCTCCCAAGAGCACAGTGTCATCAGCAAAGAGCAGCTGTGACAACTCCCACTTTGTGTGTGATTCTTTATCTTTTAACTCCACGCCTCTTGCCAAGACCCTCGCATTTACTTCTCTTACAACCCCATCTATAAATATATTAAACAACCACGGTGACATCACACATCCTTGTCTAAGGCCTACTTTTACTGGGAAAAAATTTCCCTCTTTCCTACATACTCTAACTTGAGCCTCACTATCCTCGTAAAAACTCTTCACTGCTTTCAGTAACCTACCTCCTACACCATACACTTGCAACATCTGCCACATTGCCCCTCTATCCACCCTGTCATACGCCTTTTCCAAATCCATAAATGCCACAAAGACCTCTTTAGCCTTATCTAAATACTGTTCACTTATATGTTTCACTGTAAACACCTGGTCCACACACCCCCTACCTTTCCTAAAGCCTCCTTGTTCATCTGCTATCCTATTCTCCGTCTTACTCTTAATTCTTTCAATTATAACTCTACCATACACTTTACCAGGTACACTCAACAGACTTATCCCCCTATAATTTTTGCACTCTCTTTTATCCCCTTTGCCTTTATACAAAGGAACTATGCATGCTCTCTGCCAATCCCTAGGTACCTTACCCTCTTCCATACATTTATTAAATAATTGCACCAACCACTCCAAAACTATATCCCCACCTGCTTTTAACATTTCTATCTTTATCCCATCAATCCCGGCTGCCTTACCCCCTTTCATTTTACCTACTGCCTCACGAACTTCCCCCACACTCACAACTGGCTCTTCCTCACTCCTACAAGATGTTATTCCTCCTTGCCCTATACACGAAATCACAGCTTCCCTATCTTCATCAACATTTAACAATTCCTCAAAATATTCCCTCCATCTTCCCAATACCTCTAACTGTCCATTTAATAACTCTCCTCTCCTATTTTTAACTGACAAATCCATTTGTTCTCTAGGCTTTCTTAACTTGTTAATCTCACTCCAAAACTTTTTCTTATTTTCAACAAAATTTGTTGATAACATCTCACCCACTCTCTCATTTGCTCTCTTTTTACATTGCTTCACCACTCTCTTAACCTCTTTCTTTTTCTCCATATACTCTTCCCTCCTTGCATCACTTCTACTTTGTAAAAACTTCTCATATGCTAACTTTTTCTCCCTTACTACTCTCTTTACATCATCATTCCACCAATCGCTCCTCTTCCCTCCCGCACCCACTTTCCTGTAACCACAAACTTCTGCTGAACACTCTAACACTACATTTTTAAACCTACCCCATACCTCTTCGACCCCATTGCCTATGCTCTCATTAGCCCATCTATCCTCCAATAGCTGTTTATATCTTACCCTAACTGCCTCCTCTTTTAGTTTATAAACCTTCACCTCTCTCTTCCCTGATGCTTCTATTCTCCTTGTATCCCATCTACCTTTTACTCTCAGTGTAGCTACAACTAGAAAGTGATCTGATATATCTGTGGCCCCTCTATAAACATGTACATCATGAAGTCTACTCAACAGTCTTTTATCTACCAATACATAATCCAACAAACTACTGTCATTTCGCCCTACATCATATCGTGTATACTTATTTATCCTCTTTTTCTTAAAATATGTATTACCTATAACTAAACCCCTTTCTATACAAAGTTCAATCAAAGGGCTCCCATTATCATTTACACCTGGCACCCCAAACTTACCTACCACACCCTCTCTAAAAGTTTCTCCTACTTTAGCATTCAGGTCCCCTACCACAATTACTCTCTCACTTGGTTCAAAGGCTCCTATACATTCACTTAACATCTCCCAAAATCTCTCTCTCTATTCTGCATTCCTCTCTTCTCCAGGTGCATACACGCTTATTATGACCCACTTCTCGCATCCAACCTTTACTTTAATCCACATAATTCTTGAATTTACACATTCGTATTCTCTTTTCTCCTTCCATAACTGATCATTTAACATTACTGCTACCCCTTCCTTTGCTCTAACTCTCTCAGATACTCCAGATTTAATCCCATTTATTTCCCCCCACTGAAACTCTCCTACCCCCTTCAGCTTTGATTCGCTTAGAGCCAGGACATCCAACTTCTTTTCATTCATAACATCAGCAATCATCTGTTTCTTGTCATCCGCACTACATCCATGCACATTTAAGCATCCCAGTTTTATAAAGTTTTTCTTCTTCTCTTTTTTAGTAAATGTATACAGGAGAAGGGGTTACTAGCCCATTGCTCCCGGCATTTTAGTCGCCTCATACGACACGCATGGCTTACGGAGGAAAGATTCTTTTCCACTTCCCCATGGACAATAGAAGAAATAAAAAAGAACAAGAGCTATTTAGAAAAAGGAGAAAAACCTAGATGTATGTATATATATATATGCATGTGCGTGTCTGTGAAGTGTGACCAAAGTGTAAGTAGGAGTAGCAAGATATCCCTGTTATCTAGCGTGTTATGAGACAGAAAAAGAAACCAGCAATCCTACCATCATGCAAAACAGTTACAGGTTTTTGTTTCACAGTCATCTGGCAGGACGGTAGTACTTCCCTGGGTGGTTGCTGTCTACCAACCTACTACCTATAATATTATATTAATAACCTTAAATGAAGCTCTAGCTATTTGTATTTCTGTTTCTAACTCTTTTTGTATATTGGACAGCTTACCTTCACGTTCCTGATTTTTAATGTTTGTGTTTATAAGGGCGCCTACAACCCCATCCGTTTACGGTCTGCTTTATTGTCCAACGAAACTGTTTGAAACCAGTCCCGGGTTCGGACCAGTCAAGGGTTCGGACCAGTCAAGGGTTCGGACCAGTCGATCTGCTCTGATCAGTGGGTCACTTATTTAAAACATACTGGTCGGTGATTTGAGCTAACACATGAAGGATCTACTGGAAATTATCTACCCGAGTAATATGTGATTTGACTGATACAAAAGTATAACTTGTGTGTTGAAGAGCCGGTGATATCTGGCAGCTCCTACAATGACGAACGGTCGACCTCCTTGTTTATCAATCGCTGTATCTGGCTTTTCTATTTTTTTTTTTCCGTCTCCACCACAATAAATCCTATATTATGACTATAGTTGACTGGTGCAAATTTTGGAGGAAGGACGCTTTTTCTGTAGTAATAATTGCTTCTCGTTGTGTATATTGCGACCGCTGGTAACTACAGGTTATATGAAATTCACAGTAACGTCTCGTATTTCAAGAAAAAGAAACTAATGAAAGTCACTCCACTCCACTAAGTACCATTATAATACTGGTTAGTTGCTACTACAACACTGTATTCTGCTATTCACTGGTATCACTACATTATATGCGAGTACACTAGCAAGCCAGGAAGATTATTAAAAACAGCTGACCTGTGGTAAGTTTCTGGCGACTTCTGGCACCTGCCCCTATAGGCTTATCACTTCATTTACAAATTCACCTGTTTTCAAATGACACTTTAGCCTTTATCATCAATATACTAGGGAGCCACTGTAGTATACACTATACACTATGTATACTCAATGTTATCAGGGAGACTTTCTTTCCTCTGACACGAAAAGTTCAATTATTATTATTTTTTTCCACACGGGACACAGGCCTATGATTCCCCTCTGGCAGTAAACTCTGCTAGGTAGTGCACACTAATTTTCCTTTTTTTTCTCAGTATATAATGTTTTCCGCCCAAGATTGGTTCCAGGCGCTAGAGGGATGTATCGTATAGGATTGATGACACAAATTAAAGTTCTAGCACGTAAGAGCGTCCGTGAAAACACGAGATAACCCGGAGCACAACGAGGCACGCTGACACGCAAGACAAGCAAGACAAGCAAGATACGTGATTATATACACCTGGAAAATCCTAGAGGGATTAGTACCGAACTTGCATACGAAAATCACTCGCTACAAAAGCAAAAGACTTGGCAGACGATGCAACATCCCCCCATTGAAAAGCAGGGGTGTCACTAGCACGTTAAGAGACCATACAATTAGTGTCAGGGGCCCGAGACTGTTCAACTGCCTCCCAGCATACATAAGGGGGATTACCAACAGACCCCTGGCAGTCTTCAAGCTGGCACTGGACAAGCACCTAAAGTCGGTTCCTGATCAGGTGGGCTGTGGCTCGTACGTTGGTTTGTGTGCAGCCAGCAGTAACAGCCTGGTTGATCAGGCTCTAATCCACCAGGAGGCCTGGTCACAGACCGGGCCACGGGGGCGTTGACCCCCGGAACTCTCTCCAGGTAAACTCCAGGTAGCGCTTCTTTTTGTTAATAATAATAATAATAATAATGTTGCAGATGAGGTTCTTGCAGCTCTTCAGTGGTTAGCTCTTCCCTGTGGTCCTCCACCAATTCTTCCACATTCTCACCACTCACCTAAAACCCCAGGGATATCCCAATGCCACAATAAATTCCACAACTGGCATAGGCTCCTTAGGGTCAGCCCCAAACCCTTCAAAATCCCTCTCTTGTACACATTCTGGCCACAATTTTCTCCAAGCAGAGTTCAAAGTCCTGGAAGTCACTCCCTCCCAAGCCTTACCTATAAAGTTTATGTAATTGAGAATATTAAAGTGATCTTTCCAGAACTCTCTTACGGTCAATTCAGTGTCTGAGGTTACTTCAAAGCACTTTTGAAACACTGCTTTGGTGTACAGTTTTTTGAAGTTTGAAATGACCTGCTGGTCCATGGGCTGGAGGAGAGAAGCTGTATTAGGGGGCAAGAACTTTACCGTGATGAAACTAAACTCCTCCACTATTTGCTCTTCCAAATCTAGAGGATGAGCAGGAACATTGTCCATTACCAAGAGGCACTTGAGTGGCAGTATATTTTCCAGGAGGTATTTCTTCACACTGGGGCCAAACACTTACCTGGAGACCTGGAGAGAGTTCCGGGGGTCAACGCCCCCGCGGTACGGTCTGTGACCAGGCCTCCTGGTGGATCAGAGCCTGATCAACCAGGCTGTTACTGCTGGATGCACGCAAACCAACGTACGAGCCACAGCCCGGCTGATCAGGAACCGACTTTAGGTGCTTGTCCAGTGCCAGCTTGAAGACTGCCAGGGGTCTGTTGGTAATCCCCTTTATGTATGCTAGTGACACCCCTGCTTTTCATTGGGGGGATGTTGCATCGTCTGCCAAGTCTTTTGCTTTCGTAGTGAGGGATTTTCGTGTGCAAGTTCGGTACTAGTCCCTCTAGGATTTTTCAGGTGTATATAATCATGTATCTCTCCTCCTGCATTCCAGGGAATACAGGTTCAGGAACCTCAAGCGCTCCCAGTAATTGACGTGTTTTATCTCCGTTATGCGAGCCGTGAAGGATCTCTGTACATTTTCCAGGTCAGCAATTTCACCTGCCTTGAAAGGTGCTGTTAGTGTGCAGCAATACTCCAGCCTAGATAGAACAAGTGACCTGAAGAGTGTCATCATGGGCTTGGCATCCCTCGTTTTGAAGGTTCTCATTATCCATCCTGTCATTTTTCTAGCAGATGCGATCGATACAATGTTATGGTCCTTGAAGGTGAGATCCTCCGACATGATCACTCCCAGGTCTTTGACGTTGGTGTTTCTCTCTATTTTGTGGCAAGAATTTGTTTTGTAATCTGATGAAGATTTAATTTCCTCATGTTTACCATATCTGAGTAACTGAAATTTCTCATCGTTGAACTTCATATTGTTTTCTGCAGCCCACTGAAAGATTTGGTTGATGTCCGCCTGGAGCCTTGCAGTGTCTGCAATGGAAGACACTGTCATGCAGATACTGGTGTCATCTGCAAAGGAAGACACGGTGCTGTGGCTGACATCCTTGTCTATGTCATATATGAGGATGAGGAACAAGATGGGAGCAAGTACTGTGCCTTGTGGAACAGAGCTTTTCACCGTGCCTGCCTCGGACTTTACTCTGTTGGCTACTACTCTCTGTGTTCTGTTAGTGAGGAAATTATAGATCCATCGACCGACTTTTCCTGTTATTCCTTTAGCACGTATTTTGTGCGCTATTACGCCATGGTCACACTTGTCGAAGGCTTTTGCAAAGTCTGTATATATTACATCTGCATTCTTTTTATCTTCCAGTGCATTTAGGACCTTGTCGTAGTGATCCAATAGTTGAGACAGACAAGAACGACCTGTTCTAAACCCATGTTGCCCTGGGTTGTGTAACTGATCGGTTTCTAGATGGGTGGTGATCTTGCTTCTTAGGACTCTTTCAAAGATTTTTATGAAATGGGATGTTAGTGCTTTCGGTCTCTAGTTCTTTACTGTTGCTTTACTGCCCCCTTTGTGGAGTGGGGCTATGTCTGTTGTTTTTAGTAACTGTGGGACGACCACCGTGTCCATGCTCCCTCTCCATAGGATGGAAAAGGCTCGTGATAGGGGCTTCTTGCAGTTCTTGATGAACACGGAGTTCCATGAGTCTGGCCCTGCGGCAGAGTGCATGGGCATGTCATTTATCGCCTGTTCGAAGTCATTTGGCATCAGGATAACATCAGATAGGCTTGTGTTAACAAAATTCTGTGGCTCTCTCATAAAAAATTCATTTTGATCTTCGACTCTCAGTCTGGTTAGTGGCTTGCTAAAAACTGAGTCATATTGGGACTTGAGTAGCTCACTCATTTCCTTGCTGTCATCTGTGTAGGACCCACCTTGTTTAAGTAGGGGCCCAATACTGGACGTTGTTCTCGATTTTGATTTGGCATAGGAGAAGAAATACTTTGGGTTTCTTTCAATTTCATTTATGGCTTTTAGTTCTTCCCGCGATTCCTGACTCCTATAAGATTCCTTTAGTTTAAGTTCGATGCTTGCTTTTTCTCTGATCAGTGTCTCCCTACGCATTTCAGATAGATTGACCTCTTTTAGCCGCTCTGTTATTCTTTTCCGTCGCCTGTAAAGAGAGCACCTGTCTCTTTCTATTTTACATCTACTCCTCCTTTTTCTTAGAGGAATAAGTCTTGTGCTTACATGAAGTGCCACCAAGTTAATCTGTTCTAGGCATAAGTTGGGGTCTGTGTTGCTTAGTATATCTTCCCAGCTTATATCGGTTAGGACTTGGTTTACTTGGTCCCACTTTATTTTTTTGTTATTGAAGTTGAATTTGGTGAATGCTCCCTCATGACTAATCTCATATTGTCGGTCTTGGGCTCTGCACATACATGTTTGAACCTCAATTATGTTGTGATCTGAGTATATTGTTTTTTATATGGTGACATTTCTTATCAGATCATCATTGTTAGTGAAGATGAGGTCTAGTGTATTCTCTATTCTAGTAGGCTCTATTATTTGCTGGTTTAAATTGAATTTTGTGCAGAGATTTAAAAGCTCGTGTGAGTGTGAGTTTTCATCAAAGATGCCTCCTGGTGTTATTACTGCAACAATATTATTTGCTATATTCCTCAATTTTAGGTGCCTTAAGTTGAAATCCCCCAGGAGCAAGATGTTGGGTGCAGGAGCTGGAAGATTTTCCAGACAGTGGTCAATTTTTAACAGCTGTTCCTGGAATTGCTGGGATGTTGCATCCGGAGGCTTGTAGACTACCACAATGACTAGGTTTTGGTTCTCGACCTTTACTGCTAAAACTTCCACTACATCATTTGAGGCATTAAGCAGTTCTGTGCAAACAAGTGACTCTGCAATGTACAGGCCAACCCTCCCTTTTGCCTATTCACTCTGTCACATCTGTATAGGTTGTAACCTCTGATCCATATTTCGTTGTCTAAGTGATCCTTTATGTGGGTCTCAGTGAAAGTCGCGAACATTGCCTTTGCCTCTGCAAGCTGTCCACGGATGAAAGGTATTTTGTTGTTTGTTGCTGGCTTTAGACCCTGTATATTTGCAAAGAAGAATGTCATCAGACTGGTGGTATTGTTGGTACTGGGGGGGATTTTTTTTCTGGCATTAGTATCTGTATCTGTTGGTTTGGAGTGGAGGCCATCGACTGTGGTCCCACTCCAGGAGTGACTGGATTTGGTGTACAATTTCTGCCATTTCCTGCCAGTTTTTTTTCCTTCCTGGCACTAAGAAACCACTCCCTCTTGAGTGGCTGTGGCTACCCAGGTTTTTCCATGGCCTGGATGTTTTGTATCTTTTTGTCCCTTTTAGATGGTGTGCCTGGCAATTTAAGTTATAGTGCAGTCTTTCCTGTACTGAAGAGGTACACATTTCAGGGTGAAAAAGCTTACAGGAAGGGAGTTTGCATTTTCCTGTTGTCATATGGGCACGGCATTTTCTAGGGTGGTCATAGTTGCACGTCCCATCTGTTTTTTAAGATTTCCCATGTCTGCAGATACCAAGTGCATAGTATGAGCACAGGCTTGGTTTCCATTTGCCTTGGGTTTCTGTGACTGTATTCCCTGTTGATGCATGTTTACCTGTCTTATTCCTATCTTCCCTAGCACCAACAATGGAGCTCCCACCAGTTGTTTTTGGTAATATATCCTCACTATTGCTAGTGGAGTCCTCTTGTTTGCTATTTCCTGTTGTATTTCTTGTTTGCAATATTGGTTTTATCTTATCTTTTGACTACACTTGTTTCCCCACTACGGCTCCTGTTCCTTATGAGGTCATTTATATGCATTCCTTCCTGCACATAATTCCCGACTACCTGGACAAAATCTCCAGCTTCACCATTACTGTCTCCCAGGACAGCACCTCCAGCTTCACCATTACTGTCTCCCAGGACAGCATCTCCAATTTCACCATTACTGTCTCCCAGGACAGCATCTCCAACTTCACCATTACTGTCTCCCAGGACAGCATCTCCAGCTTCACCATTACTGTCTCCCAGGACAGCACCTCCAGCTTCACCATTTCTGTCTCCCAGGACAGCACCTCCAGCTTCTCCATTACTGTCTCCCAGGACAGCACCTCCAGCTTCACCATTACTGTCTCCCAGGACAGCACCTCCAGCTTCACCATTACTGTCTCCCAGGACAGCACTATCAGCCCCACATTTACTGACTACCAGGACATCACCTCCAGCCTTACAGTTTCTGACTACATGGCCAGTATCAAGGGCAGTACCATTCAGCCCAGACTTTTTTGTTCCCATCTGTTGTAGAAAGCTTCCAAGTTGTCTATGAAAGCAGCTTTGATGTTATCCTCTTTTAATACCCTTGTGATTTTAGTCCACAGATTTTCCTCATTTGGGCATTCCCAAAAACACTTCCCTGTTTTAATACTGCTTGTAGCTAGTTCTTGAATATCTGCACAAGGGGCGTGACACCAATTTCCACAAAAATGAAAATTTATCCATGTGGAAGCCCGTTTGTTTGATTTATTGCAGACTACACACAGCTTCATAATGATTTGAATGGTTGATTTACTGTAATTCTACTAGCAACCTCTTGAATACTCTATTAATAACCTCTTTAAGTAAAGCTCTGGCTATCTGTATTTCTATTTCTAACTGTACTTTTATATCAGAACAGCTTACTGGAGTATGCTCCAGGAGTTTGTTTTATATTTATTGTTTGTGTTTATAAGGTTGCCTACATCCCTATCCATTTACAGTCTGCTTTATTGTCCAACGAATCCGTTTGAAACCAGCCAGTCGAGGGTTCGGTCCAGTCGAGGGTTCCTAACCAGTCTGATCTGATCAGTGGGTCACTTATTTAAAACATACTGGTCGGTGATTTGGGCTAACACATGAAGGATCTACTGGAAAATTCTTCCCGAGTAATATCTTATTTGATTGATACAAAAGTATAACTTGCATGTTGAAGAAACCGGTGACTGCTGGCAACTCCTACAGTGACGAACGGTCGAGCCTCAACCCTTGTTTATCAATCGCTGTATCTAGCTATTCTAGTTTTTCTTTTTGGCCTCCACAATAAATGCTATATTATCACTATAGTTGACTGGTGGAAATTTTGGAGGAGGGACACTTTTTCTGTAGTAATAATTGCTTCTCGTTGTGTATATTGCGACCGCTGGTAACTACAGGTTATATGAAATTCACAGTAATGTCTGGTATTTCAAGAAAAAGAAACTAATGAAAGTCACTCCACTCCACTAAGTACCATTATAATACTGGTTAGTTGCTACTACAGCACTGTATTCTGCTATTCACTGGTATAACTAGATTATATGCGAGTACACTAGCAGGCCAGGAAGATTATTAAAACAGCTGACCTGTGGTAAGTTTCTGGCGACTTCTGGCACCTGCCTCTATAGGCTTATCACTTCATTTACAAATTCACCTGTTTTCAAATGACACTTTAGCCTTTATCATCTATATACTAGGGAGCCACTGTAGTATACACTATAACACTATGTATGCACAGTGCTATCAGGGAGACTTTCTTTTCTCTGACAAGAAAAGTTCAATTATTATTATTTTTTCACATGGTACCCAGGCCTATGATTCCCCTCTGGTAGTAAACTTTGCTAGGTAGTGCACACTAATTCTCCTTTTTTGACTCAGTATATAATGTTTTCCGTCCAAGATTGGTTCCAGGCACTAGAGGGATGTATCGTATAGGATTGATGACACAAATTAAAGTTCTAGCACGTAAGAGCGACCGTGAAAACTCGAGAAAACCCGGAGCACAACAAGGCACGCTGACACACACACACGCACACGCACACCCCCCTTGCGACCCATGCCTTACTGTTAGCCTTCCACATCACACACAAATTACTGTTGGTGACACTGTTTTTCTTGAACACTCTGGGATTTTCAGAGTGATACATGAGTAAAGGCTTCACTTTGTAATCCCCAATAGCATTACTACAAAACATGAGAGTAAGCCTATCCTTCATAGGCTTTTGTCCTGGAAGTGCCATTTCCTCTTGCGTGATGTAGGTCCACTTTGGCATTTTCTTCCAAAAGAGGCCTGTTTTGTCACAAACACTTGTTAGGGTTTGAATTCCCAAGTGTCTATGCACTCCTTAAACTCCTGTACAAGCTTCTCAGCTGCTTTTTTGTCAGAACTGACAGCCTCACCATGCCTTATCACACTGTGAATGCCACTACACTTTTTATCTCTCAAACCAACCTTTGCTAGCCTTAAAATCACAAGCATAACCACTTGTTGCAGGCATTTTCTTTATGAGATCGTCATGCAACTGTCTTGCCTTTTCACATATTATTGACTGCATAATCGATTTCTTGGTTTTCCACACCAACACAACAATAACCTTTCCACTTCTTTCTTCTTCAAGGGGGGCTCCTTGGCATGGTGAAGAGGCTCTTGGTCTGAGAAATTAGACCTGCCGGTCTCCTTCCTCAGACAGAACCTAATTACCCCCCAATCCCCCCTTCCCTATCCAATCCTCCCCATCCTCCCCTTTTTCCTTTTCTCCTCCTCCTCCCCACCCCTTCCTTTTGCCCTTCCTCTTTTTGGCTTTTGTTTTTTTTTTTTTCCCACAGGCGCACTAGTTCCTGGGTAGGGGAAAGGGTACCGGGGCCCATCCTATTTTGTTGAGGCTCTTGGTGGTGGCGTAGTTTGCTGTATAATTTGGATCACCTGGGATGTCTTAATCCCTATCCGGTATCCCGGAGGGTGGCTTTGGGTGTCTTTTGGGCGACGAGTGTATCTCTGGAAGCCACCTTTCAGATTCTGGGGTGGTGGCCAAAGGAGATATGCTTTGTGGTGGATATCCAGCTGCCCTCTCTTTTGTCTACAGAGGTAGCTCAGCAGATGTGAGGTTGCTATCCTGGATTTCTGGTTTACTGGCATGAAGGGTAGGGTATGGCACAGGTTCCATGCTGCATCTGTGCTACTTGCGGTGCTGAGATCCTCTTGGGCACAGAGGGAGATTTCTGGCCCTTTCATTACTCCCAGGAACTATCCCTCCCTGGTCCCCCCTTTTTTTATTCTTTATTTTTATTTTTATTTTATTTTATTTCTTTTTTTTCTTAAAAACAAAAAGAAAGAAGTAACCTAACCATGGAGTCCCAAATCCATGACCCCGCTACCCCCGGGCCCCTTATTGTTACCGCACCTCGTTCTGACCTCGCCTTGTCTTTTGACCACACTTTTGGCACTCTTAAGGCCCCTGTACCTCTTGCCTGGAGTTTACCTGGTGCTGGTGCTGTTTCATCACCCGCTTCAGGAGCCGGGGTTTCGACTGACTCCTTCGATTTGTCTGACCTCCACTCTCCTTTGACTGTGCTTCCGGCCCCTCCCTCTACGATGTGGCAATTTTTGAATCGCCAACCCGTCCCACGTCAGGCCAACTCTGGTCCCACTTCTAAATGCCAGCAACAATCTCCTGATGTTGTTACTTTGTTACCTTCCCATTCTACTTGGAAAAGACCGACACATCATGCACTCCGTCTCCACACTCAGTTTTGGACCACACAATGGACTAAATTCTTTACTTTAAGACCGACTTCTTCTACTGCCTATCTTTCCGACCATAGTATTGGTAAAGCGCTCCAATGCCATGTAGGTAGAGATATTCCCTTTCTTGCTCTTAAGAGTGGTATGCGCATCATCACAGTCCAGAATTCTACCCAAGCTCATGATCATTCTCTTCTTTCACATATCGTTAATATTCTTATCACTATCGAAAAACATCATTCCCTCAATTCTTGTAGTGGTTCTGTTATTCTACCCCATACCATATTCCAACAGAATTTCGAGACATATGGCAATGACATTCTCGAACAGCTGGAACTCCAAGATCTCCCAATTCTCAAGGTAGACACTTGTGTTCTTCCTGCCCACGTGCAAAGACGATACCCTTGCAATGTGGCTCACTTAACTTTTGACAGCCATGAACTCCCATCCTCTGTTTATGTAGCAGGACATCGGTTACAAGTTCGGAAAGTGATCCATATGCTGCAACAGTGTAGAAATTGCTGGTGATTTGGCCACCCAGCAAAATATTGCAGATCTATAGCTGAATGCCCAGTCTGTGGTGCCGATGACCATTCTAATTCATCTTGCAGTCAACCTCCCTCTTCCCTTAATTGTCATGAGGCTCACCCTTCGTACTCTCGCCGTTGCCAGGTCTACTTAAATGAGCAAGAAATTTGTTTTCCCAAAGAGGCAGAAGGTCTCCCTTATGCTATGGCAGTTTCTCATCTCCACCTCCAAGGGAGACTACTCCGTGTTTCTTATTCTCATATTTCAAAATGTCGTCCCACTTCTATGGTCCCATTTTCTGCAACCTCCTCTCTGGTTGCCAGTCCCATAGTCACTCTTGCATCTAATTCTTTTGCTGTCCTGCCTCTTCAAGGGAGGCTCCTTGTTGTGGTGAAGAGGCTCTTGGTCTGAGGAATCAGACCTGTCAGTCTTCTTCCTCAGACTGAACCTAATTACCCCCCAATCCCCCCTTCCCTATCCCATCCTCCCCATCCTCCCCTTTTTCCTTTCCTCCTCCTCCTCCCCACCCCTCCCTTTTGTCCTTCCTCTTTTTGGCCTTTGGGATTTCTCCCACAGGCGCGCTAGTTCCTAGGTAGGGGAAAGGATACCGGGGTCCATCCCATTCCATTGAGGTTCTTGGCAGTGGCATAGTTTGCCGTGGAATCTGGATTACCTGGGGATGTCCTGATCCCTCAATGGTATTCCAGTGCAGCTTTAGGTGTCTTTCGGGCGACGGGTGTATCTCTGGAAGCCACCTTTTGAATTTCAGGGGTGGTGGATGAAGGAGGTATGCTTTGTGGCAGATATCTGGTTGCCGTCTTTTTTGTCCACCAAGGTAGCTCGGCAGATGTGAGGTTGCTATCCCGGATTGCTTGTTTACTGGCATGAAGGGTAAGGTATGGCACGGGTTCCATGCTACATCTGCGCTACTAGCGGTGCTGAGGTCCTCTTGGGTGCAGAGGGAGATTTCGAGCCCTTTCATTCCTCCTGGGAACTATTCCTCCCCGCTCCCCCCTTTTTTTTATTCTTTTTTTATTTTTATTTTCTTTTCTTTCTTTTTTTTTTCTTAAAAACAAAAAGCAAAGGAGTAATCTAACCATGGAGAACCCAAACCATGAACACACTACCTCTGGGCCCCTTCTTGATACCACACCCCATTCTGACCCTGCCTTGTTTTTTGACCACTCTTCAGACTCTCCTGATGCCCCTGTACCTCTTGCTGGTGCTGTTTCCTCACCCTCTTCAGGTACTGGGGCTTTGACTGACTTCTTTGATTTGTCTGACCTTCACTCTCCTTTGACTATGCTTCAGACCTCTCCCTCTACGGTGCGGCAATTTTTGAATTGCCAGCCCATTTCACACCGGACCAACTCTGGTCCTACTCCTAAATGCCAACGTCAATCTCCTGATGATGCTCCTTTGTTACCTTCCCATTCTAGTTGGAAAAGACCGACACGTCATGCAATCCCTCTTCACGCTCAGTTTCAGACCACACACTAGACTAAATTCTTTACTTTAAGACTGACTTCTTCTTCTGCCTATCTTTCTGACAATAGTATTGGCAAAGCGCTCCTGCGTCATGTTGGTAGAGATATTTCATTTCATGCTCTCAAGAGCGGTATGCACATCATCACTGTCCTGAATGCTACCCAAGCTCATGATCTTTCTCTCCTTTCGAATATCGATACTACTCCTATCACTATTGAAAAACATCTTTCTCTCAATTCTTGTAGTGGTACTGTTATTCTACCCCATACCATAGTCCAACAGAATTTCCAGTCATGTGGCAATGACATTCTTGAACAGCTGGAACTCCAGGATCTCCCAATCCTCAAAGTAGACACTTATGTCCTTCCTGCCCGGGGGCGGAGACGTTACCCTTGCAATGTGGTTCGTTTAACTTTTGACAGCCGAGAACTCCCATCCTCTGTATATATCGCGGGACATCGGTTACAAGTTCGAAAGGTGATCCCTACACCACAACAGTGTAGAAATTGCTGGCGTTTTGGACACCCAGCAAAATATTGCAGATCTATAGCCGAATGCTCAGTCTGTTGTGCCGACGACCATTTTAATACATCTTTCAGTCATCCTCCATCTTGCCTTAATTGTAAGGAAGCTCACCCTTCGTACTCCCGCCGTTGCCAGGTCTACTTAAATGAACGTGAAATCCATTGCCTCAAAGAGGCAGAAGGTCTCTCTTATGCTATGGCAGTTACTCATCTCTGCCTCCAAGGGAGACTACCCTGTGTTTCTTATTCTCGTGTTTCCAAACATCCCCCCACTTCTGGGGTCCCATCTTCTGCAGCCTCCTCTGTTGTTACCCCTCCCATAGCCACTCTGGCATCTAATCCTTTTGCTGTCCTTGGCTCTTATGTCCCGACTACAACTATGTCTGTTCTCACATCTTTGCGTCCTTCCTCACAAGCCCCAGTATCGACAAGACCTCGTAAGACACCTAATACCAATCGCCCCTCTACTTCTCAGAAGTCCAAAAAATCCACATTGCTCAAATCTTCTTTGCCCCTTCCTTCCCTTCTTCCACCTCCGCACTTTACCTTTCCAATCTCTGTGCCTAGTTCTTCCCCTCTCGCTGGCTCTTTTACAAGTGTGGAGATTCACCCTCCTCCTCATACTATGCCTTCCACCCCCGTCCCCTCCCAAGTTTCTCCCTCTTCTGCCACCTCCCAGGTGTCTGCCTCTTCTGTCCCCCCCACACCCACACTTCATCTCCAGTCCCTTGCACTCTTCTGTCCCCCTCTACTTTGGTACAGTCCATTACTGTCCCAGTCTTTACTCACCCTCCCCCTTCTAACTCCATTATGGTCTCCTATACATCTTTGAATTCAGAAACACTTGAAGCCATTTCAGAATATATTGCAGAGACTAAAACTTCAATGGACACTGATTCACTTCCTGTTCCTTTTCTTCCCTCTCCTCCATCTTCACAACCCCATTCTTCACAACGCTCCATTCCTTCGCTGCTTGAATGTCTTCCAATGCCACCACACATTGACTTTTCTAATCCCTCTAGTCCGTAGGTGCCTTTCCCTATGGATTCCTGGTATTTTCTTCATTGCCAATCATGGCCTATTTACAGTGGAATATCTGCGGCCTCAGGAGTAATCAGGGTGAGCTTCAGATGTTGCTTTCTAGGTTTTCACCTGTTGGTGCTTGCTTACAAGAACCAAAATTACACTCTGCTGTTTTCCAACCTATCTCAGGCTATAATTTATTGTATTCTTCTGATCCTTTCTCAGATGGGACCTTTAATGAAAGTGCCCTTCTTCTATGCACTGATATTTCGTACTGTCAACTATTTGTCCATACCTCGCTGCATTACACTGCAGCCCGTATCCACTTGAATAAGTGGTTTACAATATGTTCTTTATATCTCTCTCCTTCTCGAGCATTTTCTATCCCAGACTTCGCCTTTCTTGTTTCGACATTACCTCCACCACTTCTGTTACTTGGTGATTTTAATGCCCACCATTTCCTCTGGGGGGAAAGTCTCATTGGGACTCACTTGGCATCCAGTTGGAGGCTTTTCTCGCCTCTCACCCCCTTCAAGTTTTAAATACGGGTACTCCCAACCATTTTGATCCTCGTACTCAAACTCTCTCTTGCATCGATCTATCAGTCTGCTCTTCCTCCACTGCACTAGACTTCACCTGGTCTGTTCTACCGGATTTACATGACAGGGATAATTATCCAATCATTTTTACTTCTCCTTCCTATTCACCAACTTTGCGTAGCCCTCGCTGGCAATTTGATCTGGCAAATTGGGACCTTTACTGGCAACTCACTGCTTTTAGTGAGGTTAATTCTTCATCCTCCTTTGATGAGCTCCTACACCTTTTCTCGACGTCAGTTTATGCAGCAGCTTCTCATTCTGTACCCGAAACCTCAGTCAAGCATTCTCAGAAGTGTGTGCCTTGGTGGCCTCCTGCTTGTGCTCGTGCAGTACGTTTGAAACGCGCTGCATGGGGCAGGTACCAATACAATAGAACCAATGAGAGACTTCTTGATTTTAAGCAGAAGCGTGCGATCGCTCTCCGTGTCATCCGTGATGCTAAACGCACTTTCTGGCTAGACTATGTCTCCACCATCACCTCTGCTTTCTCTATGAGTGCAGTCTGGAAAAAAGTGAGGAAATTGAGTGGTAAATACTCTCCTGACCCAGCTCCTGTTCTACGGGTCGCTGGTGTTGATGTAGCAAACCCTCTTGACGTTGCCACTGAAATTGGCACTCATCTGGTCCGTGTTTCCCGGGGGCTCCATCTCTGTCCCTCGTTTCTTTCCTAAAAGTCTACCAAAGAGTTAGTACCCTTGGACTTTTCTTCTCTCAGAGAAGAACAGTATAATGTGCAATTTTACACTTCAGGAACTGGAGGCAACGCTCTCAGCTTGCCGATCATCGGCAGCTGGGCCTGACGACATTCATATTCGTATGTTGCAACATTTACATCAGTCAGCCCTTGTAGTCCTCTTACACCTCTTCAATCTTATTTGGTCACAAGAAATTCTTCACCAGCTGTGGAAATCTGCCATTTTTCTCCCTTTCCAAAATCCGGGTACTACAGGACATAATGCCTCCCACTATCATCCCATTGCTATTACTAGTGCAGTTTGCAAAGTGATGGAACGTCTGGTAAATCGACATTTAATGTGGTATTTAGAGACACACAACAGTCTCTCCGCTAGTCAATATTGCTTTCGTAAGGGCCGTTCTACCATAGACCCCTTACTACACTTGGATACGTATATTCATAATGCCTTTGTGAATAATCACTCAGTTATAGCCATATTTTTTTGACCTTGAGAAGGCATATTACACAACTTGGAGGTATAATATTTTGGCCGAAGCCCACTCCTTAGGCCTCTAAGGCAATCTGCCATCATTCCTTAAGAACTTTTTAACTGACAGACATTTCCGTGTTCGAGTCAATAATGTTCTTTGCCCAGACTTCGTCCAAGCTGAAGGTGTCCCTCAGGGATGTGTTCTGAGCACAACACTTTTTCTCCTTGCTATAAATGATTTGGCCTCTGTTCTCCCACCCAATATTTGGTCATCACTCTGTGTTGATGACTTCGCTATTGCTTGTGCAGGCGCTGACTGTCATCTCATTACAGTTTCTCTCCAGCATGTGGTCGACCGTGTTTCCACTTGGGCCACCATGCATGGGTTTAAATTTTCCTGTACCAAAACTCACCAAATTACTTTCACTAGACGCTCTGTCATCTTCGATCATCCTCTGTATCTCTATGGCTCTCGTATCCATGAACGTGATGCAGCCAGGTTTCTAGGCCTTCTCTTTGACTGTAGGTTATCCTGGAAACCTCATATTACCTCTCTGAAGGCAACTTGTGACAGCCGGCTAAACCTTCTTAAAACCCTTGCTCATCTTTCCTTGGGAGCTGATCGTCGAACTCTGCTTCGCCTACATTCAGCCCTCGTTTTATCGAAACTCGATTGTGGTAACCAGATTTATTCGGCGGCCTCTCCTGCTACTCTCTCTAGCCTTAACCCCATCCATCACCAAGGATTACGTTTATGCCTTGGTGCTTTTCACTCTTCTCCTGTTGAGAGCCTCTATGCAGAAGCGAATGTTCCATCCTTGTCTGATCGCCGTGATGCCCATTGCCTTCGCTACTATGTACGCTCTCACGATCTCCACAATCCTTCCATTTATAGAATGGTCACCGATATTAGTAGACATTCTTTATTTGTTCGCCGCCCCTGTTTGCTCCATCCCTTTTCCCTTCGCCTACATTTGCTCTTGTCTTCCCTTCAGTTACCACCTTTATATGTTCATGTAGCATCTCACTTTTCCCTACCCCCCTGGGAAGTTCCAGCTGTTCGGGTCTGTTCTTTCTCACTCCCTTGCTCGAAAGCCCAACTGCCTATGGTGGCTTCCCGCTCTCTTTTTCTTGACCACTTCCACTCTCATTCTCATGCCATCGCTGTCTACACAGATGGCTCTAAGTCTTCAGACGGTGTCGGATTCACAGCATTGTTTCCGGACAGCGTCGTGCGGGGGCATTTACTATCTTCGGCTAGTATTTTTACTGCTGAATTGTATGCCATTCTTGCAGCACTTATTCGTATCGCATCTATGCCTGCGTCATCATTTGTGGTAGTCTCAGACTCCCTTAGTGCTCTAGGGGCTATATGAAAATTTGATACATCTCACCCCCTAGTTCTCCGTATCCAACTTTGGCTACGCCGTATCCCTACCAAGCATAAAGATATTGTTTTTTGTTGGGTCCCTGGTCATGTTGACGTACAGGGCAATGAACATGCAGGCACTCCTTCGCGGTCAGCAGTACATGACCTACCAATTTCCTATAGAGGTGTTCCATTTCTGGACTATTTTGCTGCAATAGCTACCCACCTTCACACCCATTGGCAACAACGTTGGTCAACTCTGCTCTGTAACAAACTTCATTCTATTACACCGAGCATAGGTTACTGGCCGTCTTCTTGTCATCATTGCCGATGTTGGGAGACCACTCTCTCCCGCCTTCACATTGGCCACACTCATCTTACTCATGTGTATCTCATGGATAGGCACCCTGTTCCTCTCTGTGAGCAGTGTCAAGTTCCAGTATCGATTAGCCACATTCTGTTAGACTGCCCTCTCTATCATCGAGCACGCAGAATTTACCTCCAACATCGTCTTCGTTCTACTACTTTCTCTTTACCTTCCCTTCTTGCTGATGGACACTCCTTTAATCCTGACTCTCTCACTGACTTCTTGACAACGACTGATTTACTCCACAAACTCTGATGATACCTTTTGCACTCTCCTCAGCCCTTTCTAGCTGAGTCTCTTGCTGCCCTTTCACCATCCACTGCCCCGCTGTTATCAGTAACCTATTACTCATCCATCTCCCTTTTGCCACCTGATGCCCTTGCTTCCTTCCTGCCCTGCAGCGCCATATAGCCCTTATGGCTTAGCGCTTCTTTTTTATTATAATAATAATTTTGCTGTCCTGGGCTCAGACATCCTTACTTCAACACCTCAATCTGTTCTCACTTTGTGTTCTCCCTCACAAACCCCGTTATCGATAATATCTCTTACGACACCTTGCTGTCGTCCCTCTACTTCTCAGAAGTCTAATAAATCTCCTTTAACCCCCTCCTTCCATTCATCCACCTCCACATTTTACCTTCCAAGTCTTTGTACCTGGGTCTTCCCATTTCACTGGCTCTGTTATAAGTGTGGAGGTTCATCCTCCTCCTCATACTATGCGTTCCTCCCGTCTCCTCCCAGGTTTCTTCCTCTTCTGCCACCTCCCAGATTTCTGCCTCTTTTGTCCCCTCCCACACTTCTCCAGTTCCCTCCACCTTTTTGCCCCCCCCTACCTTGGTACAGTTCATTACAGTTCCAATCTTTACTCAAACTCCTCCTCTTTCCATCTCCAATATTGTCTCCCATACAACATCTCTGAACTCCAAAACACTTGAAGCAATCTCCGAATATATTGCAGAGAACAAACCATCAATGTACACTGATCCACCCTCTGTTCCTTCTCTTTCCTTATCTTCATCTGCACAACTCCTCTCTTCACAATGCACCATTCGTTCGCTGCTTGAACGTTTTCCTTTGCCACTGCAAGTGGACTTTTCTAATCCTTTTAGTCCTTTGGTACCCTTACCTTCGGATTTCAGGTATCTTTATCGTTGCCAATCATGGCCTATTTACAGTGGAATATATGCGGCCTCAGGAGTAATCTGGGTGAGCTTCAGATGTTACTCTCCCAGTTTTCCCCTGTTGATGTTTGCTTACAGGAACCAAAATTACACTCTGCTGTTATCTATCCCATCTCAGGCTATAATTTCTTGTAGTCTTCAGATCCTTTTCCTGATGGGATTTTTAATAAAACCACCCTTCTTCTATGCACTGATATTCGCACCATCAGCTATTTGTTCGTACTTCGCTGCATTACACAGCAGCCTGTATCCACTTGCATAGGTGGTATACACTCTGTTCTTTGTATCTCTCTCCTGCTCGGGCATTATCTATCCCAGATATTGCCTTTCTTGTTTCGACATTACCCCCACCACTTCTGTTACTTGGCGATTTTAATGCCCATCATTTCCTCTGGGGGTGTCTCAGTGTAATTCCTGTGGCATTTAGTTAGAGGCTTTTCTTGCTACCCACCCCCTCCATGTTTTAAATACAGGTACTCACACCTATTTTGATCCTCGGACTCATACTCTCTCTTGCATCGATCTCTCAGTCTGCTCTTCATCCACCGCATTAGACTTCACCTGGTCTGTTCTCCTGGATTTACATGAGAGTGATCATTTCCCAATCATTATTACTTCTCCTTCATATTCACCACCTCTTTGTAACCCATGCTGGCAATTTGATCAGGCAAATTGGAACCTTTACTCACAACAGTTTTTTGTGAGGTTCCTTCTTCGTCCTCCATTGATGAGCTTTTACACCTCTTCTCGTCCTCCGTTTTAGCCGCAGCTTCTCATTCTATACCCCAAACTTCGGGCAGGTATTCTCAGAAATGCATGTCTTGGTGGTCTCCTGCTTGTGCTCATGCAGTATGTTTGAAATGCGTTATGTGGGGCAGGTACCGGTACAATAGAACCACAGAGAGACTTCTTTATTTTAAGCAGAAGCGTGCGATCGCTCACCGTGTCATTCGTGATGCTAAACGCACTTGCTGGCGAGATTATGTCTCCACCATCACCCCTGCTTCCTCTATGAGTGCAGGCTGGAAAAAAGTACGAAAACTGAATGGTAAATATTCTCCTGACCTGACTCCTGTTCTACGAGTTGCCGGTGTTGATACAGCAAACCCACTAGATGTTGCCGATGAAATTGGCAATCATCTTGTCTGTATTTCTCAGGGGCTCCATCTATGCCCCTCGTTTCTTTCCTCAAAGTCTGCCAGAGAGTTAGCACCCTTGGACTTTTCTTCTCTCAGAGAAGAACAGTATAATGTGCATTTTATTCTTCAGGAACTGGAGGCAACACTCTCAGCTTTCCGATCATCGGCAGCTGGGCCCGACAACATTCATATTCGCATGCTACAATATTTACATCAGTCAGCCCTTGCAGTCCTATTACGCCTTTCCATTCTTATTTGGTCACAAGGAGTTCTTCCACAGCCCCTTTATATGCAGAGTATTTCAAGCAAACTTAAGATTAACTTAGGATTAATAAGGCAATAACTGTGTTGCCATTGTAAATATGGTCATTAGGTTAGTTACAATGAATACAAGAAAACTGAATAGTATTCTTTTCATTTGCTCTATATGGTTTTAATTAATTTGGTAGAGAAGAATTACAGTTTTGAGATAGCATAAAAAATACATTATTACAGTTTAACATTGCAGAGTATTTCGGGCATACAGCATCCTTAAATCCATTAACTCAAAGCACCAATATAAAAAACAGTACAGAATGGGTCAGATAATTAGAGAACAGTCTGAACATTACTCATCCACTCTTACCAGCCTGATAAGGTCTAAAAAATTGTATTATGAAAAAAGATTACATAACATCAAAGGTGATACGAAAAAGACCTGGAAAACCCTAGATGAAATTCTAGGAACTAAAAGGATATTAAAAAACAAAACAATCAAATTAACAAAATCAGATGAACCCCTACTCCTGCCAACTGAAACAGCAAACAGACTCAATGTTTTCTTCTCCACCATAGGAAAGAACCTAACAAGCAAAATCGCAAGCTCAAACACCCGTCCATCAGACTACCTCACGGGCATCTACCCAAATACACTATTCCTAGCTCCTACCAACCCAACAGAAGTCTAGCTAATCATCAACAGTCTTACCCTTTCAGGGTCCACAGGGCCTCTCAGAGACTTGTTCTCAGGGTCCCCCATATTTCAAAAAAAAAAAAATTCTTATGAAAAGATAGTGAATCTTTTCCCAGTCATAATGACATGAAAAGTATGAAATTTGATGGAAAACTTACAGAATTATGCTCTCGCGAAGTTAGTGAACTCGACGATGTTCACGCATCGGCGATTTTGCCCACTTTGAGCCCTATTTTCAGCCAATTCTAATGTACTAGTCGACAAAAGTCATAACTATTTCGCTAGATCTCCATTTTTTCTATCTAATGAGTGCAAGAAACCACCAATTTACCAATTTCAACTATCCAATACAGGACTCACAATTTAGCAATTTTGCCAATTTCACACAAATTTCAAAAGCTGCCAATTTCCAAATAGGATCCAGAATAAACAAGAAAGACATTCCTGGCACTAAAATAATATTTTCTCTGTTCATTAGTCACGTCCCTACGCGCATTTTACATTCTTTTGCTTTCCATTTTGATTTTTTGTTCTCACAAAAAATAAAATATTTACTGTTTTCCAGACTACTTCATTAGTGTAGAAATAGTATAAATAATATTGGCGCACTTGTGAAAGAATATTAGACTCACCAGTTGATGTGTATTGGACGCTTAGCATGATTTGTTTACTTTTGAACTTTGTTAAAAATCGATCATTTCTGCAAATTTGAGCTCAATTTCAAGGTACTTTTTATTATAAAACCAGTCAATATCATCTCAATTTCTGTAATTTGTCTTCCATTTTATGCAATGAGACCAGGAAAACTAGAATACAACAATAAATACCTTACGAAAATACAGTGCAAAAATCACTGTTTTAATCCAAAAACACGGTCAAAGTTTTTTTTTCTCATTATGCACTGTGTGCTGCAGGATTTTTTTATACTGTGCACACTGACCATATAGACCCATTCTTTCATATGTAGGCCTACCAGCTTTCTCTCACTAGATTTGAAGGCGCTAGAATTTATGAGTACTAGTACATCAAGGACCCTGATGCGTAAGCCATACTAGTATGGCCGAAATCCTGAAAGGGTTAAAAACAAGGCAGGAGACATAAACAGTTTGCCAACTTTCATGTATAACAAAACTTCTCAAATATTGCCACCAATTATTGCAAAGGTGGAGGCTCGACCGTTCGTCATTGTAGGAGTGCCAGCAGTCACCGGCTCTTCAACACGCAAGTTATACTTTTGTATCAATCAAATCACATATTACTCGGGTAGATAATTTCCAGTAGATCCTTCATGTGTTAGCTCAAATCACCGACCAGTATGGTTTAAATAAGTGACCCACTGATCAGATCAGATAGACTGGTCCGAACCCTTGACTGGTCCGAACCCTTGACTGGTCCGAACCCTTGACTGGTCCAAACCCTGGACTGGTTTCAGACGGTTTCGTTGTGCACCACCTAGCAGGTTATTAATAGAATATTCAAGAGGTTGCTAGTAGAATTGCAGTAAATCAACCATTCAAATCATTATGAAGCTGTGTGTAGTCTGTGGTCAGTCAAACAAACGGGCTTCCACATGCATAAATTGTCATTTCTGTGGAAATTGGTGTTACGCACCTTGTGCAGATATCCAAGAACTAGCTACAAGCAGTATTAAAACAGGGAAGTGTTTTTGGGTATGCCCAAATGAGATAAATCTGTGGACTAAAATCACAAGGGTATTAAAAGAGGTCAACATCAAAGCTGCTTTCATAGAAAACCTGGAAGCTTTCTACAACAGATGGGAACATAAAAAGTCCGGGCTGAATGGTACTGCCCTTGATACTGGCCATGTAGTCAGAAACTGTAAGGCTGGAGATGATGTCCTGGTAGTCAGTAAATGGGGGGCTGATAGTGCTGTCCTGGGAGACAGTAATGGGGAAGCTGGAGGTGCTGTCCTGGGAGACAGTAATGGTGAAGCTGGAGGTGCTGTCCTGGGAGACAGTAATGGTGAAGCTGGAGATGCTGTCCTGGGAGACAGTAATGGGGAAGCTGGAGATGCTGTCCTGGGAGACAGTAATGGTGAAGCTGGAGATTTTGTCCAGGTAGTCGGGAATTATACGCAGGAAGGAATACATATGAATGACCTCATAGGGGACAGGAGCCATAGTAGGGAAACAAGTGTAGTCAAAGATAAGATAAAACCAATATTGCAAACTAGAAATACCGCAGGAAATAGCAAACAAGAGGACTCCACTAGCAATAGTGAGGATATATTACCAAAAACAAATGGTGGGAGCTCCATTGTTGGTGCTAGGGAGGATAGAAGTAAGACAGGGAAACATGCACCAACAGGGAATACAGTCACAGAAACCCAAGGCAAACGGAAACCAAGCCTGTGCACATACTATGCACTCGGTATCTGCTGGCATGGGAAATCTGGAAAAACAGATGGGACGTGCAACTATGACCACCCTAGGAAATGCCATGCCCATATGACAACAGGAAAATGCAAACTCCCTTCCTGTAAGCTTTTTCACCCTGAACTGTGTACCTCTTCAGTACAGGAAAGACTGTGCTATAACTTAAATTGCCAGGCATACCATCTAAAGGGGACAAAAAGATACAAAACATCCAGGCCATGGGAAAACCTGGGTAGCCACAGCCACTCAAGAGGGAGAGGTTTTTTAGTGCCAGGAAGGAAAAAAAACTGGCAGGAAATGGCAGAAATCGTACACCAAATCCAGTCATTCCTGGAGTGGAACCACAGTCGATGGCCTCCACTCCAAACCAACAGATACACATACTAATGCCGAAAAAAAAATCCCCCCCCAGTACCAACAATACCACCAGTCCGATAACATTCTTCTTTGCAAATATACAGGGTCTAAAGCCAGCAACAAACAACAAAATACCTTTCATCCATGGACTGCTTGCAGAGGCAAAGGCAATGTTCGCGGCTTTCACTGAGACCCACATAAAGGATCACTTGGACAACGAAATATGGATCCCAGGTTACAACCTATACAGATGTGACAGAGTGAGCAGGCAAAAGGGGGGGGTTGGCCTGTACATTGCAGAGTCACTTGTTTGCACAGAACTGCTAAATGCCTCAAATGATGTAGTGGAAGTTTTAGCAGTAAAGGTCGAGAACCAAAACCTAGTCAATGTGATAGTCTACAAGCCTCCGGATGCAACATCCCAGCAATTCCAGGAACAGCTGTTAAAAATTGACCACTGTCTGGAAAACCTTCCAGCTCCTGCACCCAACATCTTGCTCCTGGGGGATTTCAACTTAAGGCACCTAAAATGGAGGAATATAGCAAATAATATTGTTGCAGTAATAACACCAGGAGGCAGCTCTGATGAAAACTCACACTCACGCGAGCTTTTAAACCTCTACACAAAATTCAATTTAAACCAGCAAATAATAGAGCCTACTAGACTGGAGAATACACTAGACCTCATCTTCACTAACAATGATGATCTGATAAGAAATATCACCATATCAAAAACAATATACTCAGATCACAACATAATTGAGGTTCAGTCATGTATGCGCGGAGCCCCAGACCGACATAAGGAGATTAGTCACGAGGGAGCATTCACCAAATTCAACTTCAATAACAAAAACATAAATTGGGACCAAGTAAACCAAGTCCTAACCGATATAAGCTGGGAAGATATACTAAGCAACACAGACCCCAACTTATGCCTAGAACAGATTAACTCGGTAGCACTCGATGTATGCACAAGGCTTATTCCTCTAAGAAAAAGGAGGAGTAGATGTAAAACAGAAAGAGACAGGCGCTCCCTTTACAGGCGACGGAAAAGAATAACAGAGCGGCTAAAAGAGGTCAATATATCTGAAATGTAGGGAGACACTGGTCAGAGAAATAGCAAGCATCGAACTTAAGCTAAAAGAATCCTTTAGGAGTCAGGAATCGCGGGAAGAACTAAAAGCCATAAATGAAATCGAAAGAAACCCAAAGTATTTCTTCTCCTATGCCAAATCAAAATCGAGAACAACGTCCAGTATTGGGCCCCTACTTAAACAAGATGGGTCCTACACAGATGACAACAAGGAAATGAGTGAGCTACTCAAGTCCCAATATGACTCAGTTTTTAGCAAGCCGCTAACCAGACTGAGAGTCGAAGATCAAAATGAATTTTTTATGAGACAGCCACAAAATTTGATTAACACAAGCCTATCCGATGTTATCCTGACGCCAAATGACTTCGAACAGGCGATAAATGACATGCCCATGCACTCTGCCCCAGGGCCAGACTCATGGAACTCTGTGTTCATCAAGAACTGCAAGAAGCCCCTATCACGAGCCTTTTCCATCCTATGGAGAGGGAGCATGGACACGGGGGTCGTCCCACAGTTACTAAAAACAACAGACATAGCCCCACTCCACAAAGGGGGCAGTAAAGCAACAGCAAAGAACTACAGACCAATAGCACTAACATCCCATATCATAAAAATCTTGAAAGGGTCCTAAGAAGCAAGATCACCACGCATCTAGAAACCCATCAATTACACAACCCAGGGCAACATGGGTTTAGAACAGGTCGCTCCTGTCTGTCTCAACTATTGGACCACTACGACAAGGTCCTAAATGCACTAGAAGACAAAAAGAATGCAGATGTAATATATACAGACTTTGCAAAAGCCTTCGACAAGTGTGACCATGGCGTAATAGCGCACAAAAATGCGTGCTAAAGGAATAACAGGAAAAGTCGGTCGATGGATCTATAATTTTTCCTCACTAACAGAACACAGAGAGTAGTCGTCAACAGAGTAAAGTCCGAGCAGCTACGGTGAAAAGCTCTGTTCCACAAGGCACAGTACTCGCTCCCATCTTGTTCCTCATCCTTATATCCGACAAAAGACAAGGATGTCAGCCACAGCAACCGTGTCTTCCTTTGCAGATGACACCCGAATCTGCATGACAGTGTCTTCCATTGCAGACACTGCAAAGCTCCAGCAGACATCAACCAAATCTTTCAGTGGCTGCAGAAAACAATATGAAGTTCAACGATGAGAAATTTCAATTACTCAGATATGGTAAACATGAGGAAATTAAATCTTCATCAGAGTACAAAACAAATTCTGGCCACAAAATAGAGCGAAACACCAACGTCAAAGACCTGGGAGTGATCATGTCGGAGGATCTCACCTTCAAGGACCATAACATTGTATCAATCGCATCTGCTAGAAAAATGACAGGATGGATAATGAGAACCTTCAAAACTAGGAGGCCAAGCCCATGATGACACTCTTCAGGTCACTTGTTCTATCTAGGCTGGAATATTGCTGCACACTAACAGCACCTTTCAAGGCAGGTGAAGTTGCCGACCTAGAAAATGTACAGAGAACTTTCACGGCGCGCATAACGGAGATAAAACACCTCAATTATTGGGAGCGCTTGAGGTTCCTAAACCTGTATTCCCTGGAACGCAGGAGGGGGAGATACATTATTATATACACCCTGGAAAATCCTAGAGGGGCTAGTACCGAACTTGCACACGAAAATCACCCACTAAAGAAAGCAAAAGACTTGGGAGACGATGCACCATCCCCCCAATGAAAAGCAGGGGTGTCACTAGCCTTAAAGACCATACAATAAGTTCAGGGGGGCCCCAGACTGTTCAACTGCCTCCCACACACATAAGG
>NC_069475.1:22787047-22802977 GCF_026875155.1 Cherax quadricarinatus | reverse complement strand
GGAAAAATGAGTAGCTACTCAACCCCAATTGACTCAGTTTTTAGCAAGCCGAAAACCAGACTAGAGTCCAAATCAAAATGAATTTTTTATGGAAGCCAAAAATTTGTTTTAACAAACCTATCCGAGTTATCCAAACGCCAAAATGATTTCGAACAGGGATAAATGACATCCCCCATCATTCCCCCGGGGCCAGACTCATGGAACTCTGTGTTAAACAAGAACTCAAAAGCCCCTATCACACCCTTTTTCCCTCCAGGGGAAGGGAGCAAGGGACAGGGGGGTTTGTCCACAGTTACTAAAAACAACAGACATAGCCCCACCCAAAAAGGGGGGCAAAAAAGCAACAGCAAAGAACTACAACCAATACATAAACACCCAATAAAAAATTTTTAAAAGGGGTCCTAAAAGCAAGATCACCACCCCCCCTAGAAACCCCATTTCACAACCCGGGGCAACAGGGGTTTAGAACAGGTCGCTCTGTCTGCCCTAAACTATTGGACACTACAAAAGGGTCCTAAATCACTAAAGACAAAAAGAATACAGATTAAAAAACAGACTTTCAAAACCCTTTTCGACAATGGCCAGGCTAATAGTGCACAAAATCGGCTAAGGAATAACAAAAAGTGGGGTCGATGGTCAAAAAATTTTCCTCATAACAAACACAGAAGTATCTAAACAAGTAAAGCCGGGGCAGCTCTGAAAATCTTTTTCCAAAGGCCATACCCCGCCCCTCTTTTTCCCTCATCCTCAATCCGACATAGAAAAGGATGTAGCCACAGCACGGTCCCCTTTTTGCGATGACACCCTAATCTGCATGACAATGTCTTCCATTGAGACACTGCAAACCCAGGGGGACATAAACCAAATCTTTCAGTGGGGTGCAGAAAACAAAATAAGTTCAACATGAGAAAATTTTAATTACCAATATGGAAACATGAGGGAAAAAAATCTTCTCAATACAAAAAAAATTCGGGCCCCAAAATAAGCGAAACACCAACGTCAAGGGGGGGGAGTGATCATGTCGGAGAACTCACCTCAAGGCCCTAACATTGTATCAACGCATCTGCTAGAAAAATGACAGAGGATAAGAGAAACCCTTTAAAACTAGGGAGGCCAAGCCCATGATGACCTCTTCAGGTCACTTGTTTTTATCTAGGGTGGGAAAATTTTCTGCACATAACAGCACCTTTCAAGGCAGGTGAAATTGCCGACCTAAAAATGTACAGAGAACTTTCACGGGCCCAAAACGGGGATAAAAAAACCTCAATTATTGGGAGCGCTTGAGGGTTCCAAAAACGTATTCCTGGAACGCAGGAGGGAAAGAGATCATATTATATACACCTGGAAAAAACCCAAGGGGGATTTATTACCGAATTTTGCACAACCGAAAACCCACTCCCCCTACGAAACAAAAGACTTGGCAACATGCACCACCCCCCCAATGAAAAGCGGGGGTGCACGGGCAGTTAAGAGACCATACAATAAGGGGTCAGGGGCCCGAAAACGTTCAACCCTTTCCCAGCAAACATAAGGGGGTTTTACCAACAACCCCTGGCATTTCCTTAAAAGCGGGCACTGTACAAGCACCTAAAGTAAACCCCCCGGATCAGCCGGGCTGTGGCTCGTATTTTGGTTTTGCGGCAGCCAGCAGCAACAGCCGGGTTTTGGATCAGGCTCTGTTTCCACCGGGAGGCCTGGCCCACAGCCCGGGGCCGCGGGGGCTTTGGGCCCCCCGGGAAAATCTCTCCGGGAAAAACTCCAGGTAATCCCTTTTTGGCTAATCTTTCCCGAACAAAATCACAAACAAACGGGCATAGTGCCTGATAAGGGGGAAAAGGCGAATGTAATCCCCTTTTTACATGGCAGGAAAACAGGTTTTGGTTTTTGAACAATAACCAATAACCTTACCTCCTTAGTGGGAAAATTTTTTGGAATCAAAAAATTTTGAAAGAAATTTTCTTTAGCCATCTTGACAGGCAAAATTTTTGTTAAGGGATTCTCAACCCCGGTTTTTTAAAAAAGGGGGCGTTCCTGTCTTATAAATTTACTAATTTCTTTTAAACTAAGGTTTTTTGAGAGGTAGATCATGGCAATGAATATGATATTGTGAAAGGGAACTTCAGAAAGGGTTTTTCGATAGATTTTTCCCACACTAGAGGCATTGGGGAAACTTAAGCACACGGAATAGGGGGAAAAATTTTTTTTTCCTGGGAAAGGGGCATGGCTGACAAATAGACAGCAGAGTTTTGCATAAATGGGGAGAAATCAGAAGGGGGGAAAGTCCAACGGTTTTCCTCGGGGGTCCAGTTTTGGGGCCCTTTTTGTTTTTTTCACAATTTACATAAAAAACATAATGGGGGAAAATTAAATAGGGGACATAAGCAAATTTCCCTGATAAACCCCAAAATGGGCCCAATCCGGGTTCATTCAAA
Source organism: Cherax quadricarinatus (assembly GCF_026875155.1). Classification (NCBI taxonomy): domain Eukaryota; kingdom Metazoa; phylum Arthropoda; class Malacostraca; order Decapoda; family Parastacidae; genus Cherax; species Cherax quadricarinatus. The sequence continues at coordinate 22,800,545 of NC_069475.1, read as the reverse complement.
TGAAAACTTGGGCACTCCAGATGTTTTGAATAGACGATGCAATGGTCGGGAAGTGGCGTCCCAGTTTAATACAGGGGAAACCCCCCGTTTTAAAAAAATCACCTCCCAAAAAACCAATTTTTAAATGTATTTATGCTTTTTCTTTGAAACATGAATTTTTGGGGGGGGTCTGAAATGGACAAAACCCAAACTTCACAATTTTCCCTTATGGGAAAAAATTTCCGTCAGTACTTTGCCCCCCAAACCAAAATTTCCCTGGAATGAAAAAATATTGTTAACGGGGGGTCCACTGTATTGGAAAATCAAATTTTCCTAAATTTTTTTGACAGTTAAATAACCATGCCACATTAAACAAAATAATTTTGGGATTTTAACCCTTTGACTGTTTCGGGCCCCCTTTCCGGAAACTGCCCTTTCAAATGTCCCCCAAAATTTAAATTTTTCGAAAAAAAAAAAATTTTTTATTTTTCCTTAAAAATGAAAAAAGGGGTTAAAGGGATTATTTTTTTTTTTGAGGGTTTTGTTTTTTTTTTTTTTAAAGGGGTTTCCCAAAAATAAAAAAATTTTTATTCCCAAAAACCATAATTACCAATTTTTTGAAAACCCCCAAAAAAAATAAAATTTTTTTTCAGAAAATTTTAAAAACCCTAAACGGGGCCACGGGCCCTCATCCTAAAATTTTGGTTTCTTGTAATTTAAAAAGGTTTTTGTTTTTTTCCCCAAAAAAATTTTAAAATTTTTTAAAAACTTTAAATAAAACCTGTGAACCAAATTTTTTAATCAACTTGTTTCATAAACACATGGTTGTTTCCCCCCCACAATAAAACACAACTTTTTAATTACAAAAAAATTTGTTTACAAAATTTTAAAAAAACAAAAAAATTTCAAAAGTTTTTTTAAATTCCCCTTTTGGGTTCTAAATTTTTTTCCCTTACCCCCTAAAACCCCAGGGTCTCACATTTGGAAACTCTTAAAACTTGGTGTCATACACAGTGGTGTTTTACACTCTCACAATAAAACAGGTGCCCATACAAAAGTGGTGTTTTTACACTCTCACACAAAAAACATGGTGCAACACAGGGGTGTTTTAAAACTTTTTACACATAAAAAAAGGTTGTCATACCAGTGGTTTTTTAAAACCACTCTCACACAAAAAAACATGGTGTCATACAAAGGGGTGTTTTTACACTTTTTACAAAAAAAACCCAATGGGCCCTTTACACAGTGGTGTTTTACACTCTCACACATAAAACAGGGTTGTCATACACAGTGGTGTTTTAAACTCCCCACACATAAAACAGGGTGTCATACAAAAGGGGTTTTTTAAAACACCCCAAACACATAAAACAGGGCCCATACAAGGGGTGTTTTTAAACCCCCTCACACAAAAAACATGGTTTCATACACGTGGTTTTTTACACTCTCCACATAAAACATGGTGCATACAAAAGGGTTTTTTAAACACCCCTCACACAAAAAAACCCATTGGGGGTCTTTTTGGGACAGGGGTGTTTTAAAACTTTTTTAAAAACACTTTTTAAAACATTGGGTTTGTTTTTAACCACATTTGGGGTTGGATTTTTACCACTTTCATAAAACCAACATAAAACTTTTTAGTTTTTCCAATAACACATTTGGTTTTTTACCACTTTACACTTTTTAAAACCCCATTGGTTTTTCATACCCACAGTGGGTTTGGGTTTTTCCCACCCCCCTTCACCCCCCCCCCCCCCTTTTTTTAAACCCCTTTTTCCCCCTCCCCTTTTTTTTTTTTCTCCCCTTCCCCTTTTTCCCCCTCCCCATTTTTTCCTTTCTCCTCCTTTCCCTTTCCCCCTCCCCCTTTTTTCCCCTCCCCCCTTTTTCCCTTCCTCCTTGGTGTTTTACCTCCTACCCCCTACCCTCCCCATCCAGGGGGTGTCCCCCCGGGGTTGTTTTCCCCCCAACCAAAACCTGGGTGTTTTTGGGATTTTTTTTTATGTCAAAGGACCCACCTTTGGGGGGCCCGGATTTTCCCCGGTTTTGGTGCGGTTTTGTTTGGGTGTTACCCTTGGGATTGGGCAGGGGGGTTTTATTTTTTTTCCACCTTTTTGGGGCCAGGCCTTTTTTTGTGTTACCCTTCCTTTTTTGCGGGGTTTAAATTAAGGTTACTTCACATATTTTTTCAACCCCAAATTTGTTTAGTAATCCTTCCAGAAACCCCAGGCCCATTTTGGGGAGAAGTTTTTTCCGGGTTTGGGCAGGCAGTTGGTAGGTAGTTTAAAACCCTAGGAAATGGGTCCGGTGTATCACCTTCCCTTTTTCCCCTTCCTTCTTTTTTTCCCTTCCCCCTTTCCTTTCCTCCTTCTTTTTTCCCCTTTCCTCCTCCTTCCCCCTCCACCTCCCCCCCACCTCCCCTCCTTCTCCTTTTTTTCCCCTTTTTCCTCCCTCCTCCCTTCCCCCCCTTTCCAACCCCCTCCTCCCTCCCCCCTCCTCCCCTCCCCCCCCAAAACCCCCTTTCCCCCCCCCTCCCCCTCCCCCTCCCCTTCCCCCTCCTTCCCCCCCTTCCCCCCCCCCCCCCCCCCCCCCCCCCCCCCCACCCCCCCCCCTCCCCCCCCCCCCCCCCCCCCCCCTCCCTCCCTCCCTCCCCCCCCCCCCCCCCCCCCCCCCCCCTTTTTTCCCCCTCCTTCCCCTTTCCCCTTTCCTTTTCCTTGTCCTTTTTTTTTTCTCCCCGGGGTTTCTTACCCTCCTCCTCCCCCTCCCCCTTCCTTCCTCCCCCCTCCTTCCTTCTTTTCCCCTTCTCCCCCCTTTTTCTTTTTAAACCCTTCCCCTTTTCCTTCTTTTCCCTTTCCCCTTCCCTCCTCCTTCTTCCTTTTTCCTTTTCCCTCCCTCCTTCCCTTTTGGGTTTGGGTGTGAAAAATTTGTGGCTTTTAAAGGAGTCAGGACAGCGGGGTTTTGCAAAGGGAAAAATTTTGCCAACCCAAAATTTTGGCCGAAAAAACAAAGGGGCGAGGGTCCTTTTTTCCTTATCAAACCCCCCCTTCTTCCCTCTTTTAAATACTTTAAATCTTTTCCACCCCTTTCTTTCCCTTTAAATTCTGTTTCCGGGTTTCAAAAAAAATTTTTACATTTTTTTCCCTTTTTTCCCCCCCCCAAAATTTCCCCCCCCCCCCCCTTAAAACCTCCCCCCCTTAAAATTTCCGTTTTTCCTTTTTTGGGGCCTCCCCCTTTCTAAAAAACCCCCCTAATCCCCCAAAATTTCCCTCCCCCCCAAAAAATTAACCCCCAACCCCCAAAAATTTTATTACCACCAAAAAAAAAACCCACCCACCACAACCTTACCTCCACCCCAACCCCAAATTAAACCACCATCAATTTTTTCCCCCCTTTTACCCCTTTCCCCCACCATTAACCCTTTTTTCCCCTATTCAAAAAAAAAAAAACCCCCCCCCCACCCAACCCCCCCTCTCCTCCTCCCCTCCCACCCCCCCCCCCCACCCCCCCCCCAAAACCAAAAACCCCTCCCCCCCCAAAACCCCCCCCCCCCCCCCCCCCCCCCCTCCCCCCCCCCCCCCACCCCCCCCCCCCCCCCCACCCCCCCCCCCCCCCCTCCCCCCCCTCCCCCCCCCCCCCCCCCCCCCCCTCCCCCCCCCCCCCCCCTCCCCTCCTCCCCCTTTTCCCCTCCTCTTTCCCTCCCTCCCCCCCCCCTTCCCCCCTCAACCTCCCCCCCTCCCTCCCCCCTTTCCCCCCTCCTCCCCTTTTTTCCCCCCCCCTCCCCCCCCCCTCCCCCCTTCCCCCCCCCCCTCCTCCTCCTCCTCTTCCCCCCCCTCCCCCTCCCCCCCCCCCTCCTCCATTCTTTGGTCACAAACTCCTGGAAATAAATGAAATTGACCCTTCACTGACACTTCCATCGTGTTAGAGCATCACTTGGGAAGAAAAAGCCCCAGATTTGCGGGGGAATAAAAAACAAATTTTTTTAAACCGCAAGCCATGCAGAAAAAGGAAAAACTGAAATGGAAATTCCCACAATGCACCCCCTGGCCCCCGTTTTTTTTTATATGGTGCACCCGACCAGGGAAACCCCCATTCTCTAACATTTTGGGCCTCCAGTTTTTTCTCCTGTTTGATTTAAAATTTGCTAAAATTTTTGGGCGTAAAAATACGTCAAAACACTGGCTCGAAAGACATATTTACACATGGGAAAAACAGTAAAGGGGTTAAATACTACTGTTTGCGAAAAGGTTTTGGGAGTTTTTGGTTAGCAGAAACCCCAAAAAACCCAAGACAACAGTCATTATTTTTTGCAATAAAGCTAGCAAAATTTTCTTGGCTTCATTTTTCTAAAGAAATAAAAAAGAAGCCCTCAGGTTTTCTTAAAACCCCTAAAATATCCTTGGTTGGGCCTCATTTTAGACTATCCCCTTTTTCCATTCTGGTCACCAATTACAGAAGGGAAATATAAATCTCTAGAAAACGTACAAAGGGGGAATAAACAAAAAAAGAATCCCTTTACCCAAAATTTTCCCCAATGGGGAAAGCCCTGAAGGCCCTGAATCTGCACTCTTTTTGAAAGGCTTTAAAAATTAAGGGGGGATATGATTGAGGTGTATAAATGGAAAACAGGAAAAAAAAAAGGGGGATGTAAATAGTGTGCTAAATTTTTTTCCAAACCCAAGACACCCCCCGCAGCAATGGTTTCAAGTTTTAAAAATTCAGATTAAAGAAGGATGGGGGGAAATGCTGGTTTGGTAAAAGAGTTGTGGAGGGAGTGGAACCAACACTTCTGAGTAAGTTATTAAAGGCTAAAACTTTGTGAATTTTAAAAAAGGTTAGAAAAAATAAAATTAGGGGGTTTGTGGGTGGGGTGATTTGGGCCCCCTTTACTAGCTTGTGCGCGGGGTCGGGTACATGCTCCATCCTTGAGGGGGGATGACCAGACTGGGGGGGTTCTTTGGGGATAACCCCGGGGTGATTCTTTGGGTCAAATCGGGGGGGGGGGGGGGAAGGGGACCTCCCTCCGCATGGGCCCAGTACCTTTTTTGCAGTGTTCCTTCTTTCTTATTTTCCCGGGAGGGTCACCGAAAAAAAGATTTTTTCAGGGAAACCAGGGGGCCAAATTTTTCCTTTAAAAAACTCGCCAAAAGGCCCAAATTTTTCACGAAAGTCGGGCTGCCCGAAACCAAAGGGGCCTCTGAATACATTTCCCTTTGCAGAAATGAATGGTAACATGCAAACAAAACAATAATTAAATGCCAGTTACCTTTTTTGTTAGTGTTGATGAAAGATGTTCCAGCACAGGGGAATTTTATTGTTTTGGGAAAGGGGGAAACCCCTTCCCTAAAGACTTAAAGTACCAAAACCTTTTTCTGGGGTTACCTCCCCCTTTTTGGATTTTTTAAAGCCACTAGGAAACCCCTTGGAAAACAAATGGATCCCTTTTGGACAAAATTTTCTGTTGAAGAGCTCTGTTTCTCACCCGCCCTTAGGTTTCCCAAAAAAAGGGCTCAAGAGAGTCATTTTACAAGTTTTCCCCAAAACGGTTTTGCAACAGCTGTGACAGGATAAAAATTTGTTTCCCCCCTAAAAGCTTGCACCTTTGTAAACATTTTACACATTTCCCTTTAAATCCTTGACGAAGGCAACCCTTTCCCCCATCTCTCTTTCCCCTGCCCCTGAACACATTGCGGGGCGTTAATTTTTGTTGCTGGGCGGCTCAAGCACTTGCCGGGGTCTGGGGGGAAAAAATTTGGGGGGTTGGTTTATTCGTCATTTTTGCACTTAACTTTTTACCATCCCTTGGGACCAACCTTAAAAACCCCATGGACTTCCCCAATGACACAAAATTTAAATTTCCCCAACTAGCATAGGCTCTTGAAGGTTTTGCCACAAACCCTTCAAAATCCCTCTCTTGACACATTTTTGGGCCCCAGTTTTTCTCCAAGCAGAGTTTAAAGTCCTGCAATCACTCCATCCCCAAACCTTACCGTAAGATTTTTTGCAACTGAAAGGGTATTGAAGTTGTCTTAAAAAACTGTTTCTTAAGGGGGCAATTGATGTCCCCGACATCACTTTAGAAACACTTTTTTAAACACTCCTTTTGTGAGAGTTTTTTTAAATTTGAAAGACCTGCTGGTCCCATGGGGTGGAGGAAAAGGGGTTGTATTTGGAGGCAAAAAATTTTAACTTTTCTGGAAGGGTTTTAAAGGTTTCCCCGCCAATTTTTGGGGCCCCTTTGCAAATCGTTGGGGGGGATGAAGGGGTAGGGGGGTTTCCCTTGTTCCCATTTACAGAGCACAATTGGGGGGAATGAAGGGGGTTTTTTCTTTAGGGGGGTAATTTTCCAATGGTGAGGTTAAACACGAAATTTTTAAAAAAACCAGTCCCGGGGGGGAAAATTTCCTTTGGAAAAATTTATTTCCTTTACTTTGGGGGTTTGGGGGTTTTTTTTTCATCACAACAAAAAATTTTACCCTTTAGGGGGGATAAGGGGGTTTTTTTTGAAACTCGGGAGTGTCAGAGTGGGTACGTGATCAAAGGTTTCACTTGGGGAATCCCCACTAGCATACTGTGTAACATAAGTGTGACCGTCCCTTTCCAAAAGGTTCTGCCTGGGGGTGCTTTTTTTATCCTGAGTAATGTAGGTTCCTGTTTCATTTTTTTCCACAACAGGGGCCCCCTTTTTTATCACAATTAAAACCCTTGTTCAGGTTTTAAATTTTTCCCGTCCCCAATGTACTTCTTAGATCCTCACATATTTTTCCCCCACTTTTTTTTGTGAACTGGCAGGCCCCCCCATTCCCTTTTCACACGTGTTTACCACTATGATTCCCTTTAATTTTCTCAAAACCCGCCCTTTTCTGGGGCCCTTTAAAAATTTATCAGTATCATCACAAATTTTGGGGGCATTTTCTTAATGAAATCATCCCTGCAACTGCCTTGCCTTTTCACTTATTATTGACTGAAAAACAAATATCCCTGATAATTTTTTTTTTATTTATCCACACCAACAAAATCTCTCCACCTCTTCATTATTTGCAATCTCTGTTTTAAAACTTCTTGCACCTTTTTGCAACAACGCTTTCTTTTATTGTGTTTTTTGTTAGCCATGGTAAGTGATGGGGTTTAATGGGGTTTTTTACATAGCCTTTTAAATCAGATATGGGACACTCCACTTTCATATTTTTTAATGAACTCTTTTTTTCATTTCCATTGTAATTCTCACCCTTTTTTCCACAGGCTTGGCACTAGAAGCTTTTTTGGGGGCCCCCTGGTTGGGTTTTTTTTAGCATTACAAGCTCCCAAAAACAAAATGAAGAATATAAAAAAATTACAGGGACATTGGGATTGACTGAAATGACTTTTTAAAAAACTTCTGTACTGGAATCTTGGAGTGGCGGGGCCCCCTTTAGGTTTGCGCTCTGGCCAAAATGGACATTCCGGACGAAAAACCGTTTAAATAAGATTTTTGGCATTGGGAAGTCCCAAATTTTTTTATCCAAAGAGCGCCGTTGGTCCATTTTTTGGGATTAGTCGATGCCCCTCCCTTTTTTGAGGGTCCACTGTTCAATGGGGTTTTTTTATTTATATCCCCATTTCTGGCCTCATTTTTAAACAATGGAAAATATTTTGTAAATTTTGAGGGTTTCTGTAAACTAAATTTCATTTCACTCGGGTTTGAGAGATTGAGATGGGGATGATTTTCAAACGTTTGCAGACTAAAAGTAGCCCTTTGGGAATTTTAAATTTTAAAATAGTGGAAATGTCCAATTTTTCCCAAAAATTTTAAGAGTAAACAAAACACGTTTGCATCCCCAAAACCTTGCAACTGGGCCCGGTTTTTAAATGGGTCAAGAAGGGTTGATATTATCAAAAAGGGCAATTTTAATTTTTTTTGCAACTTAATACATTGAGATTATTACATTGGGAACCTCAAATTTTTTAACTTTAAACCAACCAGAAGCTGTTCAAAATTCGAAAAATTTGAAAAGCGAAGCAATATTTTCCAAAAAAATAATGGAAATACAATTAATTCATTTTCCCGAAAACCCCAAAAAAAATTTTCAAAAAAAAAAAAATGCCCTTTTATAGAGATTAATTTTAGTTTTTTCATACACAACAAATAAAAGTGTAACAATTATGTATTATTAAAAAATTAAAAAAACAATTAAAATAACCCTTTTTTAAATTTCCTTTATTTTAAGACTGGTTTAAAAACATCTGGGAAAACAGGGAGGAGGAAAAGAAAGGAGTTTTTGGGGGGATGTTTGGAAAAGGGGAATCCCCCTCCATTTAAAGGGCTTTTTGGTAAACAAAACCCCTTTCCCGGGGGGGACTTCCCTTCTCTGTCTTTTTTAAAGCCCCCTAGGACCAGCTTGAGAGTCACTGGACCCCTGTCTCACAAAAAAACTGTCCTTTAGCCCCCTTTTTTCTGAAAGTCTTTTAAAATTTCCCAAAAATTTGGGGGATGGTTTTTGTCACTGAACCCTTTTTTGCAAAGATTTTTGTTTCGCTCCTCAGGGTGGTAACTTCTCCACAAACTTTTGGGCATCTTCCACTTTTGGGGCAAAAACCCTTAATCTTTAAAACGGCATGCAACTTTTCCTTTCTTTTTCCAAAAAATAATCATCTCTGAAACACTATCCCTTTCCCTTTCTTTATCCTTGTTTCCCCAAACCCGCAACAAAATTCCCCAACCTATCGATTATCTGTGGTCTTTTTTTGGGTTTTCATGTTAACACAATTTTTAAAATTTTAAATTCCTGTTTTTTCTTTTTTTTGCCCGGAAAGAAAGAGGGGGAATTTTTTTTTTTCCCCCTAAATCTTAGCAAGCAAAAAAGTTTCACACCAAAATCTAATGTTCTCCCCTTTTTTTTTTAAAATTTTAAGGTGTTTCCACTTTTTTTACCATTTGGGGGGCCATACAAGTTTTTTGGGGCCCCCGGGAGCTTATTTTTACGGTCCACAAGCAAGAAAATTTAATTTTTAAATTTTTTGAATGAGATGCAGGTTTGTTTTCACTCATCATCAAAAAAAACCCCAACCCGGTTCATGGGGCCTGCATGGGGACGGGGCAAGTGGGCTGGCGGGCAGGTCCGTACCCGGGGGGGGTTTAAAAATAGGGACAGTTCAAAATTAGGGTCCCAAAAATTGGGTTTGAAAAGGGGAGTCAAATTTTCGAAATTTTTTTATAAGCGATACATTTTATTTTGAGGTTTCATGAAATTTCCCGTAATGTGTTGCAGTACAAAAAAGAGCCACTAAACATGCCTAGGCATTAAAGGGGAGAAAATTAATTTTTAAAAGGCTTACAAGACTACTTAATACTTAAAAAAAATTTAAATTTTAAAATTTTAAATTGTACATTTGTTTCAATTGTACAATTTTTATAATTATAACCCCTTGTATGAATTAGACAAATCTTTTTTGTTTTGTTTTTCTGGGGTTTATCTTGGGGAGAATTTCCGGGGGTCAACGCCCCCCGGGCCCAGTCTGTGACCAAAGGCCCCCCTTTTGGCAGTTTTCCCCAGATGCGCCCCCCCAAACCCTCACAACACCCCCGGGACCCAAATTTTACTGATGGGGAAACAAACAACATTTTGGGAAAGAAAAAATGGGCCAATGTTTTTTTAAACTGGCTGGGGGAACGAACCCAGGGGCCCTCAAACCCGGGGAAAACGAAGCGGTTAAAACCCCCAGGGAAGCAAGCATATTCAAAGGAAATTTTCCGGGGAGGTGACCCAATGAACCCGAGAAAAAATTGTTATTTAAGTGTCAGGAATGTTTTTTATTTTTATTCCCGGGACCCAATTTTTTTAAAATGGTTTTTTTCCTTTAATTTTCTTGAAATTTGAAAAATTAGTATTTTCTGATCCCCTTTAAAAGAGTAGTTGAAATAAAGGAAAATGGGCAGGTTTTTTGTACTCAATTTAATAAATGGGAAAAGGGAAATTTTTAAAGTCCCCCGCTATGAATTTGGTCGACTGAAAAACTGGACCTCTTCAAGGGGGGCTCCAGACGTGGGGAAGAGGGCCCCCTTTGGGGGCCTGAGGAATTTTGACCCGGTTTTGGGCTCCTTCCTCAAAACCAAACCTAAATTTTTCCCCACAAATTTCCCCCCCTTCCCTAACCCATCCCTCCCCTTTTTCCTTTTCCTCCTTTCCTTCCTCCCCACCCCCCCCTTTTACCCCTCCTCTTTTTGGCCTCTGGGGTTTTTCCCCCCCGGCGCGCCTTTGGTTCCAAAGGTGGGGAAAGGGAAACCCGGGTTTCCCTCCCATTCCCCTTTAAAGGGCCCCTTTTTCGGTGGCGAATTTTTTCCCTGGAACTGGATCACCTGGGGTGTCCCAATTTTTTCCCCCCATCCCAGGGGGGTGGCTTTTTGGGGTCTTTCGGGCGACAGGGAAAAATCCGGGAAACCACCTTTTAGATTCCAGGGGTGGTAGGGGGGGAAGGAGGTATGCTTTGTGGTGGATATCCACTGCCCTCTCTTTTTTAAAAAAGAGGGTAGCTCAGCAAAAATGGAGGTTTTCTATCATAAATTGCTGGGTTTAAATGGCATGAAGGGTTTGGGTTTTGGGGACGGGGTTCCCCTGCGCAAAATTCGGTGCTGGGGGTCCTCTTGGGGGGGCGGGGGGGGGGTTTGGGGTTTCTTTTCCCCAAACATCCCCCCCCGGGGAGGGGGGGGTTGGTGGCAAATGGGGGGCCCCTCTATTTTTTTAATTTTTTTTTTTTTTTTTTATTTTTTTTTTTTCTTCTTTCTTTTTTTTCTTAAAAAAAAAAAGGAAAAAAGAACCTACCAAAGGACCCAAAAACCAAGACCCCCAAATACCCCCGGGGGGCCCCTATTGTTCCCGCACCCCATTCTTTACCTCACCTCGCTTCTTCCACTTTTGGACACTCCTAAGGCCCCTTTTCCCTTGCGGTGCTGGGTTTCCCTCCCCCCCGCTTTCAGATTCCGGGGTTTGACTACTTCCCCTTTAATTTGCTTTACCTCCCCCCCGTTCTCCTTTGACTATGCTTCCGGCCTCACCATCTACTGTGCGGCAATTTTCAAATTGCCAGCCTGTCCCACATCGGACCAACGCTGGTCCCACTTCTAAACACCAATGACAATCTCCTGATGATGTTACTTTGTTACCTTCCCATTTTCCTCGGAAAAGACCGACACATCATGCACTCCCTCTCCACACTCAGTTTCAGACCACACAATGGACTAAATTCTTTACTTTAAGACCGACTTCTTCTACTGGCTATCTTTCTGACCATAGTATTGGCAAAGTGCTCCTGCACCATATTAGTAGAGATATTTCCTTTCATGCTCTTAAGAGAGGTACGCACATCATCACAGTCCAGAATTCTACCCAAGCTCATGATCTCTCTCTTTCACATATCGATAATATTCGTATCACTATCGAAAAACATCATTCCCTCAATTCTTGTAGTGGTACTGTTATTCTCCCCCATACCATAGTCCAACAGAATTTCCAGACATGTGGCAATGACATTGTCGAACAGCTGGAACTCCAAGATCTCCCATTTCTCAAGGTAGACACTTATGTTCTTCCCGCCCGCGGGCAAAGACGATACCCTTGCAATGTGGCTCATTTAACTTTTGACAGCCATGAACTCCCATCCTCTGTTTATGTAGCAGGGCATCAGTTACAAGTTTGGAAAGTGATCCCTACACCACAACAGTGTAGAAATTGCTGGCGATTTGGCCACCCAGCAAAATATTGCAGATCTATTGCCGAATGCCCAGTCTGTAGTGCCGATGACCATTCTAACACTTCTTGCAGTCGACCTCCCTCTAGCCTTAATTGTCATGAGGCTCACTCTAAGTACTCTCACCATTGCCAGGTCTACTTAAATGAGCGGGAAATTCGTTGCCTCAAAGTGGCAGAAGGTTTCCCTTATGCTATGGCAGTTTCTCATCTCCGCCTCCAAGGGAGACTACCCCAGGTTTCTTATTCTCATGTTTCAAAACTTCCCCCCACTTCTGGGTTCGCATCTTCTGCAGCCTCCTCTGTGGTTACCACTCCCATAGTCACTCCTTTATCTAATCCTTTTGCTGTCCTGGGCTCAGATGTCCCTACTTCAACACCTCAGTCTGTACTCACTTCTTCATGTTCTCCCTCACAAACCCAGGTATCGACAAAACCTTGTACGACACCTCCTCACAATCGTTTTTCTAGTTCTCAGAAGTCCAAAAAATCTCCTTTAACCCCAATTTCCCTTCATCCACCTCCACATTTTACCTTCCCGGTCTCTGTACCTGGGTCTTCCCCTTTCACTGCCTCTGTTACAAGTGTGGAGGTTCATCCTCCTCATACTGTGCCTTCCTCCCCTGTTCCCTCCCAAGTTTCTTCCTCTTCTGCCACCTCCCAGGTTTCTGCCTCTTCTGTCCCCTCCCACACTTCTCCAGTTCCCTCCACCCTTTCACCACCCCCCACCTTGGTACAATCCATTACAGTTCTGATCTTTACTCCAACTCCTCCTCCTTCCATCTCCGATATTGTCTCCGATACAATGTCTCTGAACTCCGAAACACTTGAACCAATCTCAGAATATATTGCAGAGACCAAACCATCAATGGACACTGATCCACCCTCTGTTCCTTCTCTTTCCTCTTCTCCATCAGCGCAACTCCTTTCTTCACAGTGCACCGTTACTTCGCTGCTTGAATGTTGTCCGCTGCCACTGCATGTGGACTTTTCTAACCCCTCTAGTCCATAGGTACCCTTACCTGTGGATTTCAGGTATCTTTATCGTTGCCAATCATAGCCTATTTACAGTGGAATATACGCAGCCTCAGGGGTAATTGGGGTGAGCTTCAGATGTTGCTCTCCCAGTTTTCCACTGTTGGTGTTTGCTTACAGGAACCAAAATTACACTTTGCCATTATCTATCCTATCTCAGGCTATAATTTATTGTATTCCTCAGATCCTTTTCCAGATGGGACCTTTAATGAAAGTGCCCTTCTTCTATGCACTGATATTCCGTACCATCAGCTATTTGTTCGTACTTCACTGCATTACACAGCAGCCCATTTCCACTTGCATAGGTGGTATACACTCTGTTCTTTATATCTCTCTCCTTCTCGGGCATTATCTGTCCTGGATACTGCCCTTTTTTGTTTTGTCATTACCACCACCACTTTCTGTTACTTAGCAAATTTAATGCCCATTTATTTCTCTGGGGGGTCTCACTGTGATTCTGGTGGCATTCAGTTGGAGGCTTTTCTTGCTACCCACCCCCTCCATGTTTTAAATACATGTACTCACACACATTTTGATCCTTGGACTCACACTCTCTCATGCATCGATCTCTCAGTCTGCTCTTCCTCCGCCGCATTAGACTTCACCTGGTCTGTTCTCCTTGATTTACATGAGAGCAATCATTTCCCAATCATTCTTACTTCCCCTTCATATTCACCACCTCTTCGTAACCCATTCTGGCAATTTGATCAGGCAAATTGGAACCTTTACTTGCAACTAACGTTTTTTTGTGAGTCCCTTCTTGTCCTCCA
>NC_069475.1:22759637-22786547 GCF_026875155.1 Cherax quadricarinatus | reverse complement strand
TGCGCTACTTGCGGTGCTGGGTCCTTTGGGCACGGAGGAGTTTTGGCCCTTTCATTCCTCCTGGGAAAACTTCCCCCCCCGGCCCCCTCTATTTTTATTCTTTTTTTTTTTATTTTCTTTTTTCTTTTTTTTTTTTTCTTAAAAACAAAAAGAAAGAAGAAAAACCTAACCTGGAGCCCCCAAATCATGACCCACTCCCCCCGGGCCCCTTATTGTTCCCGCACCCCATTCTGACCTCCCCTCGTTTTCGGCCCCTTTGGACATCCAAAGGCCCCCTGTACCTTTTGCGGGTGCTTTTTCATCACCCGTTTCAGTGCCGGGGGTTTTCGACTGACTCCTTCAATTTGTCTGACCTCGTCCCTTTGACTATGCTTCCCGGCCCACCTTTACTGTGCGGAAATTTTCAAATTGCCGCCTGCCCCACTCGGACCAAGCGGTCCCCTTCTAAAAACCAATGACTTTCCCCTGTAAATGTTACTTTGTTCCCTTCCCCCATTTTCCTCGGAAATGCCGACACATCATGCACTCCCTCTCCCGCTCGTTTCAGCCACACAATGGAAAAATTCTTTATTTTAACCCCCGACTTCTTCTACTGGCATCTTTTGACCATATTTTTGGCAAAGTGCTCCTGCACCATATTAGTAGGAATTTCCTTTCATGCTTTTAAAGAGAGGTAGCACATCATCACGTCCGAATTTCCAAGCTCGATCTTTCTCTTCTTTCAATACGAAAATTTGTTATTCAAAAAACATCATCCCTATTCTTGTAGTGGTACTGTTATTCTCCCCCCCCCCAAGCCCAAACAGAATTTCCCAGAATGTGGCAATGACTTTGTCGAACAGCTGGAACCCCAAAGATCCCCCATTCTCAAGGTAGACACTTATGTTCTTCCCGCCCGCGGGCAAAGCGATACCTTGAAAGGGCTCATTTAACTTTTTTACGCGGTGAACTCCCTCCCCGTTTATGTAGCAGGACATCAGTTACAAGTTCGGAAAATGATCCCTACACCCAACAGTGTAGAAATTGCTGGCGATTTTTGGGCCCCCCAGCAATTTTTTGCAGATTATTGCCCAAAGCCCAGTCTGTAGTCCCATGCCATTCTAAAAAACTTCTTGCAGCGCTCCCTTGCCCTTAATTGTCAGAGGCTACTCTAAATACTCTCACCCTTGCCAGGTCTACTTAAAGGCGGGAAATTCGTTTCCTCAAGTGGAGAAGGTTTCCCTTTGCTATGGAGTTTTTTCATCCCGCCCAAGGAGACTACCCAGGTTTTTATTCTCATGTTTCAAAATCCCCCCATTCTGGGTTCCCATCTTCTGAGCCTCCCCGTGGTTGCCATTATAGTCATCCTTTACTATCCTTTTGCTGCCCGGGCTCAGATGTCCCTATTTAAACCCCTAGTCTGTACTTATTTTTCATTTTCTCCCCCCAAAAACCCCAGGTTCGACAAGACCTTTTACGCACCCCCTCGAAATCGTTTTTCTAGTTCTAAAAGCCCAAAAAAATCCCTTTAAACCCCCCAATTTCCCTTCACCCCTCCCATTTTCCCTTTCCCGGTCTCTGTCCTGGGTCTTCCCTTTCACGCTCTGTTAAATGTGGAGGTTCATCCCCCTCTCTTTGTCCCTTCCCCCCTGTTCCTCCCAAGTTTTTCCTCTTTGCCACCCCCCAGGTTTCTGCCTTTCTGTCCCCTCCCACACTTCTCCAGTTCCCCCCACCCTTTCACCACCCCACCTTGGTACAACCCAATTACAGTTCTGTTCTTTACCCCAACCCCTCCTCCTTCCCATCTCCGATTTTGTCCCCCATAAACATTTCTAAACCCCAAAACCTTGAAGCAATTCAGAATATATTGCAGAGACCAAACCATCAATGGCACTACCCCCTTTTGTTCCCTTTTTTTCCTCTTCTCCCTCAGCGCAACCCCTTTTTTCACAGTCACGTTACTTCGCTGTTGAATGTTGTCCGCTGCCCCTGCATGTGGGTTTTCTAACCCTCTGCCATAGGGACCCCTTTCCTGTGGTTTCAGGTATCTTTTGTTGCCAAAACTGCCTTTTACAGTGGAATATACGCAACCTCAGGGGTAATTGGGGTGGCTTTTGATGTTGCTTCCCCCGTTTCCACTGTTGGTGTTTGCTTACAGGAACCAAAATTACACTTTGCCATTATCTATCCTATCTCAGGCTATAATATATTGTATTCCTCAGATCCTTTTCCAGATGGGACCTTTAATGAAAGTGCCCTTCTTCTATGCACTGATATTCCGTACCATCAGCTATTTGTTCGTACTTCACTGCATTACACAGCAGCCCATTTCCACTTGCATAGGTGGTATACACTCTGTTCTTTATATCTCTCTCCTTCTCGGGCATTATCTGTCCTGGATACTGCCTTTCTTGTTTCGTCATTACCACCACCACTTCTGTTACTTAGCAAATTTAATGCCCATCATTTCCTCTGGGGGGGTCTCACTGTGATTCTGGTGGCATTCAGTTGGAGGCTTTTCTTGCTACCCACCCCCTCCATGTTTTAAATACATGTACTCACACCCATTTTGATCCTTGGACTCACACTCTCTCATGCATCGATCTCTCAGTCTGCTCTTCCTCCGCCGCATTAGACTTCACCTGGTCTGTTCTCCTTGATTTACATGAGAGCAATCATTTCCCAATCATTCTTACTTCCCCTTCATATTCACCACCTCTTCGTAACCCATTCTGGCAATTTGATCAGGCAAATTGGAACCTTTACTTGCAATTAACTGTTTTTAGTGAGGTTCCTGCTTTGTCCTCCATTGAGGAGCTTTTACACCTCTCCTCGTCCTCCTTTTTAACTGCATCTTCTCATTCTATATCCCAAACTTCGGGCAGGGATTCTCAGAAATGCGTGTCTTGGTGGTGTCCTGTTTGTGCTCGTGCAGTGCATTTGAAGCACTCTGTGTGGGGCAGGTACAGGTACAATAGAACCATGGAGAAACTTCTTAATTTTAAGCAGAACCGTGCGATCGCTCACCGTGCAATCCGTGATGCTAAACGCACTTGCTGGTGAGATTATGTCTCTGCTTCCTCTATGAGTGTAGTCTGGAAAAAAGTACAAACATTGAGTGGTAAATATTCTCCTGACCCGGATACTGTTCTGCAGGTTGCCGGTGTTGATATAGCAAACCCACTAGATGTTGCCAATGAAATTGGCAATCATCTGGTCCATATTTCTCAGGGGCTTCATCTATTCCCCATGTTTCTTTCCTCAAAGTCTGCCAGAGAATTAGCACCATTGGACTTTTCTTCTCTCAGAGAAGAACAGTATAATGTGCCTTTTACACTTCAGGAACTGGAGGCAAAACTCTCAGCTTGCTGATCTTCAGCAGCTGGGCCTGACGACATTCATATTTGTATGCTACAGAATTTACGTCAGTCAGCCCTTGCAGTCCTATTACGCCTTTTCAATCTTATTTGGTCACAAGGAGTTCTTCCACAGCTGTGGAAATCTGCCATTGTTCTACCTTTCCGCAAACCGGGTACTACGGGACATGAAGCCTCCCACTGTCATCCCATTGCTCTTACCAGTGCAGTTTGCAAAGTGATGGAATGCCTGGTAAATAGATGTTTAGTGTGGTATTTAGTGACACACAACAGTTTCTCCACTCATCAATATGGCTTTCGAAAGGGCCGTTCTACCATAGACCCCTTACTATGCTTGGATACGTATATTCGTAATGCATTTGCGAATAACCACTTAGTTATTGCCATACTTTTTTGACCTTCAGAAGGCATATGACACAACTTGGAGGTATAATATTTTAACCCAAGCACACTCCTTAGGGCTCTGAGGCAATCTACCATCCTTCCTTCAGACCTTTTTAACTGACAGACATTTCCGTGTTCGGGTTAATAATGTGCTCTCTGTGGACTTTATTCAAGCAGAAGGTGTCCCCCAGGGATGTGTTCTGAGCACAACACTTTTTCTCCTTCCTATATATGATATGGCCTCTAGTCTTCCATCCAATATTTGGTCATCACTCTATGTTGATGACTTCGCTATTGCCTGTGCAGGCGATGACTGTCACCTCATAATAATTTCTTTCCAGCATGCGGTTGACCGTGTTTCCAATTGGGCCACCACACATGGGTTTAAATTTTCCAGTACCAAAACTCACCAAATTACTTTCACTAGATGCTCTGTCATCTCCGTTCATCCTTTGTACCTCTATGGCTCTCCTATCCCTGAACGTGATACAGTCAGGTTTCGGGGCCTCCTCTTTGACCGTAGGTTATCCTGGAAACCTCACATTACCTCTCTGAAGGCAATTTGTCACAGCCAGCTGAACCTTCTTTAAACCCTTGCTCATCTTTCATAGGGAGCTGATCGTCGAACTCTGCTTCACCTACATTCCACCCTCATTTTATTGAAACTTGATTATGGTGACCAGATCTATTCAGCAGCCTCTCCTGCTACTCTCTCTAGCCTTAACTCCAAGGATTATGTTTATTCCTTGGTGCTTTTCGCTCTTTCCCTGTTGAGAGCCTCTATGCAGAAGCGAACGTTCCATCTTTATCTGATCGCCGTGATGCCCATTGTCTTCGCTACTATGTACGCTTTCATGATCTCCGCAATCCTTCCATTTATAGAATGATCACCAACATTAGTAGTCATTCTTTATTTGTTCTCCGCCTCTGCTTGCTCCATCCCTTCTCTCTTCGCCTACATTCGCTCTTGTCTTCTCTTCAATTACACTTTCTATTGTTCTTGTAGCTGGTATCTCCTTTCCTAACTCCCTGGGAAGTTCCAGCTGTTCAAGTCTGTTCTTTCTCTCTTCCTTGCTCGAAAGCCCAACTATCTACGGTAGCTTCCCGCTCTCTTTTCTTGACCCACTTCCTCTACCCATTCTCATACCATTGGGTGACACATGATGGCTTTACGTTTCTGGACTGTGTCGGCATTCGCAGCAGTGTTTCCAGATTGCAATTTACGAGGGCATTTACTATTTCGGCTAGTTTATTTTTACTGCTGAATTGTATGCCATTCTTGCAGCACTTATCTGTATTGCATTATTGCCTGTGTCATCATTTTTGGTTGTCTCTGACTCCCTTAGTGCTTTACAGGCTATACATGAAATTTGATACAACTCTCCGCTTAGTCCTCCGTATCCAACTTTGGTACACCGCATCTTTACCAAGCATAAAGATATTGTTTTTTGTTGGGTTCCATGGTCATCTTGACGTACTGGGCAATGAAACAGGCAGACACTGCTGCGCGGTCAGCAGTAACTGACTACAGTTTCATATAAGAGCGTATTCCATTTACAGATTATTTTGCTGCAATTGCTCCCACCTTCAAACGCTTTTGGCAACGACTGATTGGTCTACTTCTGCTTGGTAACAAACTTTAATCTATTAATCGAGTATAGGTTTCTGGCGATCTTCTTGTCACCAGTGTCGAGTTTGGGAAAGGACTATCTCTCCCGTCTTCGCATTGGCCATACTCGTTCTACTACATGGGTTTCTCATGGAGAGGCACCCTGCTCCTCTCTGTGAGGAATTGTTCAGGTCCAATATTGGTCAGTCACATTCTGTTAGGGGGACTGCCCACTTTATCAAGAGCACACAGTATTTTACCTCCGTGTGTCTTCTATCGCTCACGATGCTCTCATCTTTACCTTCCCTTCTCTCGCTGATGGACCCACCTTTCATCCGGGGACTCTCTCATTGACTTTTTTGACAACAATTGACTTACTTCACAACTCTGATGAGTTACCTTCAGTCTTTCAACCTCAATCTACTTTCCCTGCTGGCCTCTAGGCCCGCCACTATCCCCTGTCCTGCTGTTCTCTGTAACTACTGAATCATCCCCTCCCCCCTACTACCGCCAATTACCCTCGCTTCCTTCCTACCCTGCAGCGCTGTATAGCCTGTGGCTTAGCGCTTCTTTTGGATTATAATTCTAATTTATAATAATGGAAAGCTGAATTGGCATAAAATTAGGGCTGAAAAAGAGGCGAAAATCACTGAAATAAAGTAAATATAGCATGAATACTAAATTTGTGAGAGCGTATTCCAAAAATTTTCTATCAAATTTTACGCTTTTGGTGTTTCATTACCTTTAGAAAAAGATTCTGCATCATTTCATAAGGATTTTTTTTTTTTTTTTTTTTTTTGAAAAATCTTCAACCTGAGAGCAGTGTTGAGAGGGCAGGGGTTCACAACCTTCCTACCTACCTCTTTCACACACCTACACCAATAGTCTCTGGACCTTTGTTTATTAATTCTTTACCATAATTTCATCCTGCAGTGCTCTATGTCTTTCAGGTTTAGCACCTTGATTAATTACTGCTTCTCCTCACTCAACAACAGGAGTTAGTTCCTAAGACCACATTTGATAAATCAATTTTTCGCTAACGTGAGGTGCGTAATGTAATGATAGTGGGTATTGTGTCAGCCTTGTTTGTTTATTTGTTTTAATGTTCACCTTTGCACCATTCATTACATTTCTGAGTTATATTTTTTAAAATGTTATATAGTTAGTGTTACTGTATATTGTAATAAGAGAATTAGAGGAATAACTCTAATATTATATTATTTAGGTATGCATACTGGTAGAGAGTTCATTGTAGTCCAATTCGTCGGTTAACGAGTACATCACTAAGTGAGGAGAGGCTGTTATTTATATTATTATACTCAAAGAATATAATACAAAATAAAGATGTTTTTGCTGAAGTCATAATTGTTTTTCAATTATTAGTTAACATAATTATATACACAACTTGTGATATTTATCTTGAAGATCTTTACAGATATACATATAAGTGACATTTTATTTAGTGAGCAGTGTGACAATAGAGAAAAAATCTTTTTTTAGTTAGTATGTTGTCTGTTGGTAATTGAGGAATATTGTATATACTGACTTATGTTTCTGTTGCAGACGTATTTTTGTGTAGACTACCAGGTTGTGTCTACAGACACTATATCTTTCGTTACTTCAAGAAGCACAGTGTAAGGGATACCAGGTTGTGTCTTGCCCAGAACCACTATATCTTCGTACTTCAAGGAGCACCAGTGTAGACTACCAGGTTGTATCTTGCCAGACTCTATTATCTTCAGTACTTCAAGAAAAACACCAGTGTTAAGACTACCAGGTTGTATCTTGCCAGACATCTATATCTTCAGTACTTCCAGATGCACCGAGTGTAAACTACCAGGTTTGTATCTTGCATGACACTATATCTTCAGTACTTCATGAAGCACCAGGTGTAAGACTTCAAGGTTGTATCTTGCCAGACACTATTTCTTCAGTTTACTTCAAGAAGCACCAGTGTAAGACTACCGGTCGTGTCTTGCGGTGGATCATGACACTATATCTTCAGTCTTCAGAAGCACCAGTGTTAAGACTATCAGGTTGTTGTCTTGCAAGACACTATATCTTCAGTACTTCAAGAAGCACCAGTGTAAGACTACCAGGTTGTATCTTGCCAGACACTATATCTTCAGTACTTTCAAGAAGCACCTGGTTGATAGACTACCAGTGATTGTATCTTGCCAGGACTCTATATCTTCAGTACTTACAAGAAGCACCAGTGTAAGACTTCCAGGTTGGTATCTTGCCAAGACACTTATATTCTTCAGTACTTCAAGACTGCACCCAGTGTAAGACTACCAGGTTGTTATCTTGCCAGACCCACTATATCTTCAGTACTTCAAGGAAGCACCAGGTGATTAGGACTACCAGGTTGTATTCTTGCCAGTCACTTTATTCTTCAAGTACTTCAAGAAGCACCAGTGTAAGACTTCCAGGTTGTATCTTGCCAGACACTATATCTTCAGTACTTCAAGAAGCCACCAGTGTAAGGACCCAGGTTGTATCTTGCCAGACACTATATCTTCAGTACTCAAGAAGCAGCAGTTGTAAGACTAACCAGGTTGTGTCTTGCCAGACACTATTTCTCGTACTTCAAAGAAGCGCAGTGGAAAGTGTCTTGAACAACAATGATTATTGCAGGACCATTTTCTGGAAGGGTCTACCAGGTTGTGTCTTGCCAGACCACTATTTCTTCAGTACTTCAAGAAAGGCAACAGCTGTTCTTCGTTGTGAATTTTTAATAGCAATTACTATTAAACAATTTGAGTTGATTATTTGGAATTCTATTAAAAAATGCATGGCAGTTAATTCTTTGAGTGGTTTGTTTTATAGTTCTATGACTTTTTAGCTGGCGGTTCAAGCTGAGTACTATCATCATGAGCTCAGCTTCACTCAGATAAGCTAGTGAGTAGTAAATTTGGGCTAAATCTGTGAGTGTATTGCATCTAAGTGGTAAGTGTACACCACATAAAACAAATTCGCGCATGCAGTGCATAATGAGAAAAAAGTGCAACTGTGTTTTTGGATTTAAAAACAGCAAATTTTTGGTGTATTTTCATATGTGTTTTTTTATGGTAGCATTTCACTGTTTCTTGGTCTCATTTGATGAATTAGAAGATTGTATTAACAGAACTGAATTTTGATGAATTTTAGTACTGAAAATAGCTTGAAATTGAGTTCAGATTAGTAGAAATGTTTGTTTTGGCTGAATTAGGGATACAATTGACATCACGAGTGCAGTTACACGTCAGCTGGTGGGTTTAATGTGTGTTGCTGAATTGCACTGATTTATTTATACAATTTTTACATATTGAATTAAAGGTAACTTTTCTAATTTTTTATGTGTGCATAAAAAATAATTTGTGAATAAAAAATTCAAAAATAAATTCCATCTGTAAAGCTAACAATGTAACTAATTTAAATAGGTAGAAATGATAGTTTAGGGCCAGGTTGCCTGCACTGATGATTCTGGACCCTATTTTGAAAATTGTAATATTTTGTATTTTGGTAAAATTCTGCTCTCCATTATTACAATACAGGTTGCCTGCACTGATTATTCTGGACCTATTTTGAATTGTACATATTTTGAATTTTGGTAAAATGGCCTTATTACCAATACCAGCTGCTGCATTGGATCTATTCTGGACCCTATTTTGAAATAGTAATATTTTTGAATTTTGTGTAAAATTGGCCATATACCAATACCAGGTTGCCTGCACTGATTATTCTATACCCTATTTGGAAATTGGAATATTTTGATTTTTGTGTGAAATTGGCCATATTCCATTTTCCAATCACGATATTCAGAAAGTTGAAATAGTTGAACTGGGCATTTTATGTGTCACTAGATTTAACATGGCACCACATACTAGTAAGTAGCTAAAGAATTGGTCTAGTGGAACTATGTAATTGGCCAAAAACATGACTCAAAGTGGGAAAATTGCCAGTGCATTAAAATATTTCGGACACAGCAAAATTTAACAGGAGTATACATCATCAATTCTTTATAAAATTTATTTATTTTTTTACTTCAGAAAAAGATTTCTGTCGATTCCTAAGAAAAAAAAAATTATTTTTTTAAACCCTGTGGGGGAATTTTCAGACTGGGAGTCTGAACCTACCGAGTCCCATCAAAGAATACAGAAAAAATTTGTTTAAACAGAATAGCAAATAATAATAATAATTGTTAATAATTAAGTATTATAATAAATAATTATTATATTGTTGAGTGTTTCGCTGGGATTCTAGTTACATATATTAATCTCTTAACATGGTAAACAAAAAATATGATCGATGTTTTAACATATGTTATTAACTTTTAATTTAGTGCTCATAAGTAGGAAAAAGTTTTGCCTAAAATAAATTCTATACATGGGGATTATGTCGTTAAGGAAAACCATGTGTTCGTGTCCAAAATAGTTAAACAAAAATATCATGAATAGGAATGTGAGTATATAACGGAAGATATAACATACCACTGTTGTATGACTAAAATATTTAAAATAAAAATACCTTCATTAAAAAATATGGATAAAAAAACATAAAGAACATAAATACAATGATTGTTCTGAGTGTCTTAATTGTTTTTTTTTTTTTTTTTTTTTTAATCGAAAAAGCCATCTTGTGATACACATGAGATACATACAGGAGATAAACCATATCAGTGGTCTGAGTGTTCTGAAATGCTTTAATCAAAAAAAGCCATTTGTTCATACACCATGTGAGAGTACATACAGGAGAAAATCATATCAATGTTCTGAGTGTCTGAAATGTTCTTTTTAATCACAAAAAGCCATCTTGTGATAACATGAGAGTACTTACAGGAGATAAACCATATCAATGTTCTGAGTGTTTTGTGAAATGTTTTAGTGTAAAAAGCAATCTTGTGACACATATATGAGAGTACATAACAGGAGATTTTAAAACCATATGAATGTTCTGAATGTCTGAAATGTTTTAGAAGAAAAGACAGTCTGTTTGAAACATATGAGAGACATTCAGAGATAAACCATATCACATTGTTCTGAGTGTCTTAAATGTTTTAAATCGAAAAAGCAAAATTGTGATACACATTAGTGTTGACATTACAGGAGATAAACCATATCATGTGTTTTTTCTGGGGGGAGTGTCTGATATGTTTTTATCGAAAACAAGCATCTTCGTGATACACATGAGAGTACATACAGGAGATAAACCATATCAATGTTCTGAGTGTCTTAAATGTTTTAGTAGAAAAGACAGTCTTGTGAAACATATGAGAGTACATACAGGAGATAAACCATATCAGTGATCTGAGTGTCTGAAATGTTTTAGTGAAAAAAGCCGTCTTGTGACACACATGAGAGTTCATACAGGAGATAAACCATATCAATGTTCTGAGTGTCTGAAATGTTTTAATAAAAAAAAAATCTTTTGACACACATGGGAGTTTACCTAGAGTTTACCTGGAGAGAGTTCCGGGGGTCAATGCCCCCTGCGGCTCAGTCTGTGACCAGGCCTCCTTGTGGATCAGAGCCTGATCAGTCAGGCTGTTACTTGCTGGCTGCATGCATAATTTCCAATGTACGGAGCCACAGCCGGCTGGTCAGGTACCGACTTTAGGTGCTTTTCTTCCAGTGCCAGCCTTGAAGAACTTGCAGGAGTCTATTGGTATTCCCCTTATGTTTTCGGGAGGCAGGTGAAACAGTCTCAGGCCCCTGACACTTATTGTATTGTCTCTTGCTAGTGGACCACCCTGCTTTTCATTGGGGAGAGGTTTAACATCATTGCCAAGTCTTTTGCTTTTCATTGTGAGTGATTTTCCTGTGCAAGTTCAGGGTACTAGCCTTCTAGGATTTCCAGGTGTATATAATCATGTATTTCTCCCACCTGACATCCCAGTGGAATTCAGATTCAGGAACTTCAAGCGCTCCCAGCTAATGAGGTGTTTTATCTTCGTTAAGTGGTGCTGTGCAGGTTCTCTGTACATTTTCTAAGGTCAGCAATTTCACCTGTCTTGAAAGGTGCTGTTAAGTGCGGCTGCAATTATTCCAGCCAAGATGAACAGTGACTGAAGAGTGTATAATTGGGTTGGCCCTCCCTAGTTTTTGAAGGTTGTCATTATCCATCCTGTCATTTTTTAGCAGCTGCGATTGATACTATGGTATGGTCCTTGAGGTGCGGATCCTTGACATGATTCACTCCCAGGTCCTTTGACGTTGGTTTTTCACTCTATTTTGTTGCCGCCTATTTGTTTTGTACTCTGATGAAGTTTTAATTTCCTCGTGTTTACCATATCAAAGTAATTGAAATTTCTCATCGTTTGATATTCATAATGTTTTCTGCAGCCCATTGAAAGGATTGTCTGATGTCTGTCTGGAGCTTGCAGTGTCTGCAATGGAAGAGACTGTCATGCAGATTCGGGTGTCATCTGCAAAGGAAGACATGGTTGCTGTGGCTTGAGATCCTTGTCTGTTGTCAGATGATGAGGATGAGAATCAAGATTTGAGCAAGTACTGTGCCTTGTGGAATAGAGCTTTTCACCGTAGCTGCCTCAGACTACTACTCGTTGTGTTCTGTTTGTGAGGAAATTATAGATCTATCTACCCACGTTTCCTGTTATTCCTTTAGCAATCTCGTTGTGTGCTATTTCACAATGGTTTCACACTTGTCGAAGGCTTTTGACAAAGTCTGTATATATTACATCTGCATTCTTTTTGTCTTCTAGTGCATCTAGGACATTGTAGTAGTGATCCAATAGTTGAGACAGACAGGAGCAACCTGCTCTAAACCCATGTTGCCCTGGGTTGTGTAATTGGTGGGTTTCTAGATGGGTGGTGATCTTGCTTCTTAGGATCCTTTCAAAGATTTTTATGGATATGGGAGGTTTGTGCTGTTGGTCTGTAGTTCTTTGCTATTGCTTTACTCTTCCCTTTGTTGAGTGGAGCTATGTCTGTTTTTTTTAGTAAGGTGTGTGATGGACCCTCGTGTCAGCTTCCCTATCCATTAGGATGGTAAAAGTCGTTGATAGGGACTTCTTGCAGTAGATACACTAGATAAACCACATCAATGTTCTGAGTGTTTGAAAATGCTTTAAACAAAAAAAGCCATCTTTGTGAACACGAGGAGTAATCTTCTTTCTTTCAAAAATCACCTGCAATATCCCACCGAGGTAGGGTGGCCTAAAAAGAAAAAACATAAAACAAAGTTTCTCTTTTAAATTTAGGTAATTTATACAAGGAGAAGGGCAAACATAGGTGTCAGCGTTGCACGTGTGCTCCCGGTTTTTTCTGCGTGTTTTCACGTCGCTCCTTACGTGCTAGAACTTTAATTTTGTGTCATCAATCCTATACGTACAATCCCTCTAGGCGCCTGGAACCAATCTTGGCGGAAAAACGCATTATATACTGAGTAAAAAAAGGAGAATTAGTGTGCACTTCTAGCAGTGTTTACTGCCAGGAGGGGAATCATAGGCCTGTCCCGTGTGGAAAAATATAATATTGAACTTTGTCGTCAGAGGAAAAGAAAGTCTCCCTGAATGCATTGAGTATACATAGTGTTATAGTGTATACTACAGTGGCCCTAGTTTATGATGATAAAGGCTAAAGTGTCATTTGAAAAAAACAGGTTGAATTTTGAAATGAAGGTGATAAGGGCCTATAGAGGCAGGTGCAGAAATTCGCCAGAAAACTTACCACAGCGTCAGCTGTTTTTATTATTCTTCCTGGCCTGCTAGTGTACTCGCATTATAATCTAGTGATTAACAGGTGAATAGCAGAATACAGTGTTGTAGTAGCAACTAAACCAGTTATTATAATGGTATTAGTGAAGTGGAGTGACTTCATTAGTTTCTTTTTCTTGAAATACCAGACGTTACTGTGAATTTCATTAACCTGTAGTTACCAGCGGTCCCATAAAACACAACGAAAGCAATTATTACTACAGAAAAAGCGCCCTTCCTCCAAAATTTGCACCAGTCAACTATATTGATAATATAGCATTTTATTGTGGTGGAGCCCGGAAAAAAAAAATAGAGAGCTAGATACAGCGATTGATAAAAAAAGGTGGAGGCTCGACCGTTCGTCATTGTAGGAGTGCCAGCAGTCACCGGCTCTTAAAACACGCAAGTTATACTTTGTATCAATCAAATCACATATTACCCCGGGTAGATAATTTCCGTAGATCCTTCATTGTTAGCTCAAATCACCGACCATTTATGGTTTAAAAAAAGTGACCCACTGATCAGATCAGATAGACTGGTCCAAACCCTTGACTGGCCCGGGAACCCTTGACTGGTCCGAACCCTGACTGGTTTCAAAGGTTTCGTTGTGCACCACCTAGCAGGTTATTAATAGAATATTCAAGAGGTTGCTAGTAGAATTGCAGTAAATCAACCATTCAAATCATTATGAAGCTGTGGTGTAGTCTGTGGTCCAGTCAAACAAACGGGCTTCCACATGCATAAATTGTCATTTCTTGGAAATTGGTGTCCCCGCCCCTTGTGCAGATATCCAAGAACTAGCTAAAAAGCAGTATTAAACGGGGAAGTGTTTTTGGGTATGCCCAAATGAGATAAATCTTTTGGACTAAAATCACAAGGGTATTAAAAGAGGTCAACATCAAAGCTGCTTTCATAGAAAACCTGGAAGCTTTCTACAACAGATTGGGAACATAAAAAGTCCGGGCTGAATGGTACTGCCCTTGATACTGGCCATGTAGTCAGAAAATGTAAGGCTGGGGATGATGTCCTGGTAGTCAGTAAATGGGGGGCTGATAGTGCTGTCCTGGGAGACAGTAATGGGAAGCTGGAGGTGCTGTCCTGGGAGACAGTAATGGTGAAGCTGGAGGTGCTGTCCTGGAGACAGTAATGGTGAAGCTGGAGATGCTGTCCTGGGAGACAGTAATGGGGAAGCTGGAGATGCTGTCCTGGGAGACAGTAATGGTGAAGCTGGAGATTTTGTCCAGGTTTGTCGGGAATTATACGCAGGAAGGAATACATATGAAAGACCGCATAGGGGACAGGAGCCCCTAGTAGGGAAACAAGTGTAGTCAAAAATAAGATAAAACCAATATTGCAAATAGAAATAAACCCCAGGAATAGCAAACAAAAGGACTCCACTAGCAATAGTGAGGATATATTCCAAAAACAAATGGTGGGAGCTCCATTGTTGGTGCTAGGGAAGGATAGAAGTAAGACAGGGAAACATGCACCAACAGGGAATACACACACAGAAACCCAAGGCAAACGGAAAAACCCAAACCTGTGCACATCTATGCACTCGGTATCTGCTGGCATGGGAAAAATCGGGAAAAAACAGATGGGACGTGAAAAATTTATGCCAACCCTGGGAAAATTTCCCCATCCCCTATGCAACAGGAAAATGAAAAACCCCCTTTCCCTGTAAGCATTTTCACCCGGGAACTGTTTTACCTCTTCAGTACGGAAAGACTGTGCTATAATTAAATTCCCAGGCATACCATCAAAAAAGGGGAAACCAAAAAAAGATAAAAAAACTTTCCAGGCCCAATGGGAAAAAACCTGGGTGGGCCACAGCCACCCCAAGGGGGGAAAAGGTTTTTTTAGTGCCGGGAAAGGGAAAAAAAAAATGGCGGGAAAAATGGCAGAAATTTACACCAAACCCAGTCTTTTTCCTGAGGGGAAAACCACAGTCGATGGCCCCACCCCAAAACCCGACAGATAAAAGATATAATGGGGAAAAGGGGAAACCCCCCCCCCAGTAAAAACAATACCACCAGCCCGATATTATTCTTCTTTGCAAATATACGGGGTTTTAAAGCAGCAAAAAACAACAAAAAAAACCTTTCACCCCCGTGGACTGCTTGCAGGGGCAAAGGCAAATGTTCGGGGCTTTCCACGAAAAACCCCCCATAAAGGACCCCTTTCCCCCAACGAAAATGGTCCCAGGTTAAACCTATACAGATGTGACGGGGAGTGAACAGGAAAAGGGGGGGGGGTTGGGCCGTACATTGCAGAGTCACTTGTTTGACAGAACGGCTAAATGCCTCAAATGATGTAGTGGAATTTTAAGCAGAAAAGGTCAAAACCCAAAACCCCTTAGTCATTGGATAGTTTTACAAGCCTCGGGTTTGCAACATCCCAGAAATTTCCCGGGAACAGCTTTTTAAAAATTGCCATTTTGGGAAAAACCCTTTAAAGCCCCTGCACCCAACATCTTGCCCCTGGGGGATTTCAATTTAAAGGGCCCTAAAATGGAAAAGGAATATAGCAAAAAATTTATTGTTGAGAAAAATAACACCGGGGAGGCACCCTCTGATAAAAACTCACACTAAACGGGGAGCTTTTAAATCTCTGCCCCCAAAATTAAAATTTTAAACCCCCAAAAAATAGACCCTACTGGGCTGGAGAATAACTGACCTCTCTTCACAAACAATGATGATCTGAAAAAGAAAAAACCCCATACCCAAAAATTTTTACTAGATCAAAACAAAAATTGAGGTTCGGGCCCCTGTAGCCCCGGGAAGCCCCAAAACCCAAATAAGAATAGTCACGAGGGGCATTCCCCAAAAATTCAACTTCAAAAACCCAAAAACAAAAAAGGGGGCAAAGTAAACCAATTTTCCAAACCGATAAAAGCGGGGAAGTTATACTAAGCAACACGGGCCCCCCAACTTTTTTGCCTAGAACAGTTTCCCCCCGGTTGCACTCGATTTTATGCACAAGGTTTTTTCCCTCTAAAAAAAAGGGAAAGGAGTAGAGTAAAACGGGAAAGGACAGGCGCCCCCTTTTAAGGCGGGGAAAAAGGAATAAAAAAACAGGGGCCGGCTAAAAAAAGGTAAAATATATCTGAAATGCGAAAGGGGGGAACACGGGTCAAAAAATTTGCAAGCATCGAATTAAAAAAAAAAAGGAACCCTTTTAAAAGTAGGTTCGCGGGGAAGAACTAAAAGCCAAAAATTTGAAACCCAAAAAAACCCCAAAAGGGTATTTTTTTCCCCCTATTGCCAAACCCAAAATCGAGAACAACGTCCCAGAAATTGGGCCCCTACTTAAACAAAAATGGGTCCTACACAGAGGGACAACAAGGAAATGAGTGAGCTATCAAGTTCCCAATATGACTCTTTTTTTGGCAAGCCGCAAAACCAGATGAGATTTCCGAAGATAAAAATAAATTTTTTTTTATGAGGGGGCCACAAAAATTTGATTAAACACAAGCCTTTCCCGTTTTTTATCCTGACGCCAAATGACTTCAAAAAGGGCGAAAAAGGGAAATGCCCTGCCCCTCTCCCCCGGGGGGCCAGATCAGGGGGGGGAACTCGGGTGTTCACCCAAGAACTGAAAGGAGCCCCAAATCACGAGCCTTTTCCTCCTATGGAGGGGGAGAAGGACAGGGGGTGTCCCCTTTACTAAAAACAAAAAAAACATAGCCCCACCCCAAAAAAGGGGCAGTAAAAAAACCAGAAAAAAGAACTACCCCCCAAATAGCACAAAACATCCATATCAAAAAAATCTTTGAAAGGGCCAAAAGGCAAGTCACCACGCATCTAAAAAAAACCCATCAGTTACAAAACCCGGGGGCAACAGGGGTTTTTTAAAACAGGTCCCCCTGTCTGTCTAATTATTGGACCATACGACAAGGTCCTAAATGCATAGAAGACAAAAAAAATGCAGAAATTTTTATTACAGACTTTGCAAAAGCCTTTACAAGTGTGACTGGGTAATAAACGAAAAAAATTCGTTCTAAAGGGTTAAAAGGAAAAAATCGGTCGATGGATTATTTAAAATTTTTTCCTAACAGAAAACAGAAGAGTCGTCCCAAAAGGGGTAAAACCGAGGAGCTACGGTTTGGGAAAAACTCTGTTTCCCCCAAGGCACCCGTACCTCGCTCCCCCTTTGTTCCCCCATCCTTATATCCGACAAACAAGGTGTCAGCCACAGCACCGTGCTTTTCCCTTTGCAGGGTGACACCCCCAATTGCATGACAGTTTTCTTCCATTGCAGACACTGCAAAGCCCCCCCCAGGGGAAAATCAACCCAAAACTTTCAGTGGGCTGAAAAAAACAATATGTAAAATTTAACGATAGGAAAAATTTTAAAATTTCTCGTATGGTAAACATGAGGAAATTAAATCTCATCAGAGTACAAAACAAATTTGGCCACAAAAAAAAGAGTGAAACACCCAAAGTCAAAGGGCCCGGGGGGTCATGTTTTGGGGGATTTCACCTTCAAAGGGCCCTAACACTGTAAACAAAGCATCTGCCCAGAAAAAAGACAAAGGGTTTGGAAAAATGGAAAACCCAAACTTTGGGAGGCCAAACCCCCCCTGATGACACTCTTCAGGGCACTTGTTCATCTGGCTGGAATTTTTGCTGCCATAAAAGCACCTTTCAAGGCAGGTGAAATTGGGCCCACCCCAGAAAAAAAGTAAAAAGAGAAAATTTCCCCGGGCGCATAAAGGAGATAAAACACCTCAATATTTGGGGCGCTTGAAAAGGTTTCCTTTAAACCCGTATTCCCTGGAACGCAGGAGGGAAGATACATGATTTTATCACTGGAAAAAAACCCAGAGGGGGCTAGTACCGAACTTGCACACGGGAAAAAAACCCACTACGAAAGCAAAAGCTTTGGCAGAGATGCACCATCCCCCCCCAAAGAAAAGCAGGGGTGTTTATAGCACGTTTGAGGGAAAAACAATTTAAATGGGCAAAGGGGCCCCAGAAATGTTCAAAATGCCTCCAGGCCCCACATAAAGGGATTACCAACAGACCCCGGCAGTCTTTTAAGCTGGGGACTGGACAAGAAACCCAAAGGGCAGTTTTCCGGATAAAACCCGGGGTGTGGCTTTGTATTTTTTTGGTTTGCGGGGCAGCCAGCACAACAACCTGGGCGATCAGCTCTGACCACCAAAAGGGGGCCTGGTCTCAGACCCGGGGGCGGGGGGGTTGACCCCCCCGGAATTCCCAGGTAAACTCCCGGTTAAAAAAGCCCCTTGCCCAGGGGGGTAAGAGTAAGAAATTTGAAAGAAAATAGAAGAAAACCGAGGGGGGTTTTTGTATATATATATATATATATAAAATTTTTTTTAAATATGTTGTACATGTATGTGTAAATGTGACCCAAGTTTTAAGGGAGAAGTAGCAAGACGTACCTGAAATCTTGCATTTTTTTGAGACAGAAAAAGAGAGTACATTTCAGGAGATAAACAAAATCAGTGTTTTTTATGTCTGAAATGGTTTTTAAAAAAAAAAAAAAACAGTTTTGGAACATTTGAAGAGTATATAAAAGGGGATAAACCATATCAAGTTCTGGTGTTTTGAAAAATTTTAAAAAAAAAAAGCAGTCTTGTGAGACATAAAAGGTACAATTTTAAGGGAAAAAAAAACATGTTTGTTTTTAATTTTTCGGGAAAATTTTTAGTGTTTAGAGTGAAATTGTTAGTGAAATGTCAGTCATATAAACATATAAGTTCATAGAGGAGATAAGTTGTATTAATGTTCAGAATGTTTATATTTTTATAAAAAGATCAGCCTTGTGTACTCATGAGAGCTAATATAGAGTATAAACAATATTATATACAGGGGACCCACGAGTTTTGTGATTAATCCATTCCAGAGTTTGCTGAAAGTCGAAATTCCCGAATGGCAAAACCATTTCCCCCCCATAAGAAATAATGGAAGTAAAATTAATCCATTCCGGGACCCCCAAAAATATTAAAATAAAATATATTTTTTCAAATTAAATAAAGATTTACATACTAAAAAACCAATGAGAAATAAAGTACATACATATAAAAATTAATAAAAAACATTTCATTACCTTATAAAAGACTTCTGGGATGGAACACGGAGGAGAGGATAGGAGGAAGGTGTACACTATTGTTTGGAAAGAGAATCTCCTTCCTTATCTGGGATTACTTCCCTTCTTTTTTTTTAAAGACACGGGAACAAATGAGAGTCACGGAACTCTGTTGCACAAAAAAATCTGTCCAGAGAGCTCTGTTTCTGGCATTCCTCTTCAAGGGGGCTCATTGGCGTGGTGAAGAGGCTCTTGGTCTGAAGAATTAGACCTGCCCGGTTTCCTCAGACCGAACCAAAATTCCCCCCCAATCTCTGCTCCCCTATCCCATCCTCCCCATCCTCCCCTTTTTCCTTTCCTCCTCCTCCTCCCCACCCCCCCCTTTTTGCCCTTTCCTTTTTGGCCTTTGGAATTTCTACTCACAGGCGCGCTAGTTCCTAGGTAGGGGAAAGGATACCTGGGTGCATCCCATTCCATTGAGGTTCTTGGCGGTGGGTTGTTTGCCGTGGAATCTGGATCGCTTGGGGATGTCCCGATCCCTCTCTGGCATCCCAGAGTAGCTTTGGGTGTTTTTCGGGCGATGGGTGTATCTCTGGAAGCCTCCTTTCGGATTCGGGGTGGTGGCCAAAGGGGGTAGCTTTGTGGCAGATATCCGGGCCGCCCTCTCTTTTGTCCACCGAGGTAGCTCGGCAGATGTGAGGTTGCTATCCGGTTTGCTGGTAACTGCATGAACGGTAAGGGTATGGCACGGGTTCCATTGCTGCATCTGCGCTACTAGCGGTGCTGAGGTCCTTTTGGGCACGGAGGGAGATTTCGGCCCTTTCATTCCTCCTGGAAAAACTATTCCCCCCGCTCCCCTTTTTTTATTCTTTTTTTTTATTTTTATTTTCTTTTCTTCTTTTTTTTTTCTTAAAACAAAAAGCAAGGAGTAACCTAACCATGGAGAACCCAATCCATGAACCACTACCCCCGGGCCCTTCTTGATACCGCACCCTATTTGACCCTGCCTTGTTTTTTATACCGCTCTTCGGACACTCCCGATGCCCCTGTACCTCTTGCTGGTGCTGTTTCCTCAACTGCTTTCAGGTACCGGGGTTTGAATGACTCCTTCGATTTGTCTGAACTCCGCTCTCCTTTGGGCTATGCTTCCGGCCACTCCCTCTATGTACAGCAATTTCGAATCGCCAGCCCGTTTTCACTATAGACCAACTCCGGTTACTCCTAAATGCCAACATCAATCTCCTGATGATACTCCCTTTATTACCTTCCCATTCTACTCGGAAAAAAACAGACATGTCATGCACTCCCTCTCCACGCTCAGTATCAGACCACACAATGGACTAAATTCTTTACTTTAAGACCGACTTCTTTTTTTTCTGCCTACCTTTCTGACCATAGTATGGCAAAGCGCTCCTGCGTCATGTTGGTAGAGATATTTCATTTCATGCTCTCAAGAGCGGTTACACGCATCATCACTGTCCAGAATGCTACCCAAGCTCATGATCTTTCTCTCCTTTCGAATATAGATACTACTACTATCACTATTGAAAAACATCTTTCTCTCAAATTTTTGTAGTGGTACTGTCATTCTGCTCCATACCATAGTCCAACAGAATTTCCAGTCATGTGGCAATGACATTCTTGAACAGCTGGAACTCCCGGATCTCCAATCCTCAAAATAGACACTTATGTCCTTCTGCCCGTGGGTGGGGACGTTACCCTTGCAATGTAGCTCGTTTAAAATTTTGACAGCTGAGAACTCGCGTCCTCTGTATATGTCGGGGACATCGGTTAAAGTTCGAAAAGGGGATACCTTTCCCGCAACAGTGTAGAAATTTTCTGGCATTTTGGTCACCCAACGAAATATTGCAGATCTATGGGCCCAATGCCCAGTCTGTGGTGCCAACGACCATCTAATACATCTTGCAGTCAACCTCCATCTTGCCTTATTGTAATGAAGCTCACCCTTCGTACTCCCGCCTTTGCCAGGTCTACTTAAATGAACGTGAAATCCGTTGCCTCAAAGAGGCAGAAGGTCTCCCTTATGCTATGGCAGTTACTCATCTCCGCCTCAAAGGGAGACTGCCCCGTGTTTCATATTCTTGTGTTTCAAAACATCCCCCCACTTCTGGGGTTCCATCTTCTGCAGCCTCCTCTGTTGTTACCTCTCCCATAGCCACTCCAGCATCTAATCCTTTTGCTGTCCTTGGCTCTGATGTCCCGACTACAACTCAGTCTGTTCTCACATCTTCGCGTCCTTCCTCACAAGCCCCGGTATCGACAAGACCTTGTACGACACCTAATACCAATCGCCCCTCTGCTTCTCAGAAGTCCAAAAAATCCACATTGTTCAAATCTTCTTTGCCCCTTCCTTCTCTTCTTCCACCTCCACACTTTACCTTTCCAGTCTCTGTACCTAGTTCTTCCCCTCTCACTGGCTCTATTACAAGTGTTGAGATTCACCCTCTTCCTCGTACTATGCCTTCCACCCCCGTCCCCTCCCAAGTTTCTCCCTCTTCTGCCACCTCCCAGGTTTCTGCCTCTTCTGTCCCCCCCCCCACACTTCATCTCCAGTCCATTACACTCTTACCTCCCCCTCTGGAGTTTACCTGGAGAGAGTTCCGGGGGTAAAATCCCCCCAGGGCCCGGTCTGGGGACCGGGCCCCCTCCTGGGGGAAATCAGAGCCTGATCAACCAGGCTTTGCTGCTGGCTGCACGAAACCAACGAATGGCCACACCCCCGGGGGGTTCAGGAACTGACTTTAGATGGTTGCCCAAGTCCCAGCTTAAAGACTGCCAGGGGTCTTTTGGGTAATCCCCTTATGGGGGCTGGGAGGCGTTAAAAACAGCTCGGGCCCCTGACACTTATTGTATGGTCTTTAAACGTGCTATTTGGACCCCCCCTGCTTTTCTTTGGGGGGGATGGGGATCGTCTCCCCAAGGGTTTTTTGGGTTTTTTGTAGTGGGGGTTTTTGTGCAAGTTCGGTACTATTTCCCCTTTTAGGTTTTTTCCAGGTTTTTATATTATCATGTTTCTCTCCCTCCTGCGTTCCAGGGAATAAGGTTTGGGAAAACCTCAAGGCCCCCATTAATTGGGTTTTTTATCCCCGTTATGCGCGCCGTGAAAGTTCTCTTTTAATTTTTTTTGGTCGGCAATTTCCCCCTCCCTTTGGGAAAGGGCTGTTAGTGTGCGGGCCGTATTTCCACCCTAGATAAACAAGTAAACGGGAAGGGGTGTCATCATGGGTTTGGGCCCTCCCTATTTTTTGAAGGTTTCATTATCCATCCTGTCATTTTTCTAGCGATGCAATTAAATAAAATTGTTAGGGTTCCTTAAAGGTAAAGATCCTCCGACATGTTCACCCCCAGGTTTTTGGGACGTTGGTGTTTCGCTCATTTTGGGGCCCAAAAAATTTGTTTTGTACTTGAGGGGGAAGTTTTAAATTTTCCTCATTTTTTTACCATATCGGGAGTAATTAAATTTCTCCCGTTGAACTTAAATTTTTGTTTTCTCAAGCCCATTTGAAAGATTTGGTTGAGTCCGCCTGGAGCTTTGCAGTGTCTGCAAGGGAAAAGACTTTGGTACAGAAAAATTACTGCCCCCGTTTTTTTAAATTAAACCCTCCCCCCTTCTATTCCAATATGGTCTCCCATTCATCTTTGAATTCAGAAACACTTGAAGCCTTTTTCAGAATATATTGCAGGACTAAACCTTCAATGGACACTGATTAAATTCCTTTTTCCTTCTCTTTCCCTCTCCTCCATCTTCACAACCCCTTTTCTTCGCATGCCTCCTTTCCCTTCGCTGCTTGAAATTTTCCCAAAATTCCACCACACGTTGACTTTTCAAACCCCCTCTATCTCCCCAAACATGAAAGTCGACCGTTTTTCCCAATTTGGGGCCCAACCACACGGGGGTTTAAAAAATTTTCCAGCACTAAAACCCACCAAATCACTTTCACTGACGCTCTTTTCATCTCCGTAAACCTTTTTTTCCTCTTAGGGCCCCCCGTATATCTAAAACGAGATACAGTAAAAGTTTTGGGCCCCCTCTTTGATCGTAGGTTATCCTGGAAACCTCACATTACCTCTCTGAAGGCAATTGTCACAGGGGGGCCCCTAAATCTTTTTAAAAAACCCTTTTGCCCCTCTTTCGTGGGGGAGCGATCTTTTCGAACCCCTTTCCCCCCTTTTTACATTTCCCAAACCTTTAATTTTATAAAAAACTTGATTTTGGGACCAGATCAAATTCAGCGGCATCCCCTTTTGCTACTCTCTCTGGGTTTAAACCCCTTTTTATCACCAAGGTTTTACGTTTATCCCCTTTGGTGCTTTCCCGCTTTTTCCCTGTCGAGGGCCTCTATGCAGAAGCGAACGTTCCTTTCCTTTTCCGATCCCCGTGTTCCCCCATTGCTGCGCTACTATGTAGGGTTCATGATTTTCCGCAAACCTTCCATTTATGGAATGGTTTAATGGGTTTTTAGTGTCATTTTTTAATTTTTTCGGCCCCTGTTTACTTTCCCTCCCTTTTTCTCTTCCCCTTCAAATTTGCTTTGTCTTCTCTTCAACTAACCCCCTTTCCCATTTTACTTTTAGCATCTCACTTTTCCCTCCCCCCCGGGAAGTTCCAGCTGTTTTGAGTCTGTTTTTTTCACCTCCCCCTTTCTCGAAAAACCCAAAATGTCTACGGTCGCTTCCCCCCTCTCTTTTTTTTTGACCACTTTCACTTTCATTTTATGCCATTTGCTGTTTTAAACAGGTTTGGGTCCCAAGTCTTTGACGGGGGTAGGTTTTGCAGCGTTTTTTCCGGACAGCGTCGTAAAAAGGGGATTTAATATCTTTGGGCCCAGTAAATTTTTAAATGCTGAATTTTATGCCATCCTTACAGCCTTATCCGTATTGGGATTTATGCCTGTTTTCTTCATTTGTGGTTTTTCTCAGGCTCCCCTTTGTGCTTTACGGATACAAAAAAAATTTGATACACCTCCCCCTTAGTCCCCCGTATTTCCCAAATTTGGCTACGCCGCTTTTTTTCAACTTGATTTTTTGTTTTTTGTTGGGGGGGGCCATGGGAGGGGGGGGCGGGGGGGGGGGGGGAAGGGGGAAAGGAGAACCAAGGGGGGGGGCGGCAGGGGGGGGAGGGGGGGGGGGGGCGGGGGTTAAGGGGGTCCAGGGGGGGAAAAGGGACCCGGGCAAGGGGGGTTTTTTTTTTTTGCAAACTTCCACCTACACCCCGGGCCCGGGGTTTTGGGGGGTTTTAAAGGGGGGGGGGCGGGGGGGGGGGGAACAAAAGGGGGGGGGGGTTTAAACCGGGGGAAGGACGGGGGGGGCTTTTAAACTAAGTTGGGGGGGTTGGGAGGTTTTCTCCTTTCTCCCGTTTTTCGCTTTGGCCATTGTTTTTTATTTTTATGGGTTTCTCAGGGGGGGTTTTTCCCTTCTGTGAGAAAATTTCCAAAGCTCCTTTCGTTGCCACCCTTTTTTGGGAATTCCATTTACAAAAGCTGGGGAATTTACCTTCCCCACCTTGGGAAAAACCTTGGCTCTTCTCCAACCTTCCCCCCTTTCCGATTGGACCCCCCTTTCATCCGGGTTCCTTTATTTGCTTTTTGGGCAAACCGCTTACTTTAAAATTCTTGGGGAACCTTTTTGCCCTTTTTAATTCCCAACTCCTTTCAAACCCCAAAATTAGTTGGCGCCCCTTTCCCCCCACCAAATTTTTTCCCTCGCCCCCCCCGCTCCCCCCCCCGCCCCTTCCCCTTTTACCCCTTTTCCCCCCGAACCCCCTTTAAAAAACCCCCCCCCCCCCTTTCCCCCCCAATTCCGACCCCCCCCCCCCCCCCCCCCCCCCTTTTTTTAAAACCCATAAACCCCCCTTTTTTGCCAAACCCAAATTCCCCTTTCTTCCTTTCCCAACCCCCCGCGCGTGTTAAACCCCTTTTGGCTTAGCGCTTCTTTTTTTGTTTTTATAATAATTAACCCCCTAGTCCATAGGTGCCTTTCCTACGGTTCCCGGTATTTTCTTGATTGCCAATCATGGCCTATTTACAAAGGGGAAAATCCCAGGGGCCCCAGGGGTTTAAAGGGTTTTAGCTTCAGACGTTGCTTTCCAGGTTTTCCCGTGTTGGTGCTGCTTACAGGACCGAAATTACACTCGGCTGTTTTTTTCCCAAACCCAAACTCAGGCTATAATTTTTTGTATTCTTCGGATCCTTTCTCGGGGTGGGCCCCTTTTAAAGAAAGTGCCCCCTTTTTTAAAGCAAGATATTCCGTTTTCTTTAAAATATTTGTCCAAAACCTCACTGCATTTACACTGCAGCCCCTAAACCCTGGGAAAAGTGGTTTACAAAATGTTTCTTTATATCTCTCTCCTTTTTCGAGCATTTTCCCATCCCCGACTTAACCTTTTTTGTTTCTTTTTACCACCAAACCCCTTCTGTTACTTTGGGGATTTTAACGCCCCCCTTTTTCCCCTGGGGGGAGTTTATTGTGAAATCAATGGGATCAGTTGGAGGTTTTTCGCCTCTCACCCCCCCCAAAGTTTTAAAAAACGGGTACTCCCACCCATTTTGATCCTTGTATTCCATACTTCTCTCTTGCTCGAAACTTTTCAGTTGCTCTTTTCCCCCACTGCATAGGGCTTCACCTGGGCTGTTCTACCCGGGCTTCATGACCCGTGATCATTTTTTTCCCCTCATTCACTTTTCCTATTCACACCTTTTTCCCTAGCCCTCGTGGCAATTTTATCGGGCCAAAAAGGGATTCTTTCTCGCAAATCACGCTTTTTAGTGGGTTCCCCTTCCCTTTATCCTCCATTTTATGAGCTCCCCCACCTCTTTTTCGATGTAAGGGTTTTACAGTAGGGTTCTCATTCTACACCCCAAACTAGGCCGGCTTTTTCAGAAGTGCGTGCCTTGGGGGTTCCTTTCTTGTGCTCGGGCAGTATGTTTTAAACGTGTGTTAAAAGGGGCAGGTACCGGTACAATAGAACCTGAGAGGGCTTCTGATTTCAAGCAGAAAAACGTGTGGGTCGCTTTGGGCCCTTTTTCATCCGTTTTGGGTAAACGCCCTTGTTGGCGGGGGGACTATGTTTCCCCCATACCCTGCTTCTTTATTGAGTGCAGCTGGAAAAAAAATTTAGGAAAAATTTAGGGGTAAATACTTCCCAAAACCTGGGCTCCTGTTTTCCCGGGGCGTGGTGTTGGGTGTTGCAAACCCTCAAGAAAGTTTCCCCTTTAACTTTTGGGACACAGGGTTGATATTTCCCGGGGGCTCCATCTATGCCCCCCCGTTTCTTTCCCCAAAGTCTCCCCGTGAGTTAGTACCCCTTTGGGCTTTTTTTCTCAGAAAAAGAAAAAGTATAATGTTTCCTTTTACACTTCAAAAAACTGGAGGGGAACGCTCTTTAGCTTGGGGTTTATCGGCAGCTGGGCCCCCCAACGGGGCATTTTTTATCGTTTTGTTTTCAAAATTTACATTGGTCACCCCTTTTTGTCCTCCCTTTCACCCTCTTCAATTCCCTTAAATTTTGGGGACAAGGAAGTTCTTCCCCAGCTGTGGAAAAATTTCCATTGTTTCCTTTCGCAAACCCGGGGACTACAGGGAAAATGTGCCTCCCACTTTTGGGCCCATCGCTCCCTTTCTTTGTGCAATTTGCCCAAAATGATGGAACGTCTCGTAAATCGATGTTTAATCTGGTTTTTTAGAGACCACAACAGTCTCTTTCCCCTAGTCAATATGGCTTTTGTAAAGGGGCCCTTCTTCCATAGAAACCCCTTTTATGCTTGGATAAGTGTTTTGTAAGACTTTGTGAA
>NC_069475.1:22641470-22759137 GCF_026875155.1 Cherax quadricarinatus | reverse complement strand
GGTGTGAAGTGGGAAGATATTTCAGCAAAATAGTCCTAAGATGGAATACCTCTATAAGAAGTGAAACTGGTAGGTCAAGTACTGCTGACCGCGCAGCATGTCTGCCCTGTTCATTGCCCTTTACGTCACAGACCAGGGACCCAACAAAAAACAATATCTTTTATGCTTGGTAAAGATCCCCGTCGTAGCCAAAGTTGGATACCGGAGGACTAAGGGGTGAGGTTTATCATTTTGTATAGCCTGTAAAGCACTAAGGGAGTCCTGAACAACCAACAAATGATGACAAACAGGCATAGATGCAAATACGGATAAGTGCTGTAATGATGGCAATATAATTCAGCAGTACAAATACTAGCCAAAAGATAGTAAATGCCCTAGAACGACGCTGTCCGGAAAACAACTGCTGGCGAATCCTACGCCGTCAGAAGACTTAGAGCCAACCTGTGACACAGCCAATGGCATGATAATGAGAGTGAAAGTGGTCAAGAAAAGAAGCGGGAAGCGACCGTAGACAGTTGGGCTTTCGAGCAAGGAGGGTGAAAGAAACAGACTCAGAACAGGCTGGAACTTCCCAGGGGGGTAGGGAAAAGTGAGATGCTACATTACATAAAAGGTGGGTAGTTTGAAGAGAAGACAAAGAGCGAAGAAGGCGAAGTGAGAAGGGACGGAGTAAACAGGGCGGCGAACAATAAAGAATGACTACTAATCAGTGACCATTCCATAAATGGAAGGATTGCGGAGATCTTGAGAGCGTACATAGTAGGCAGGCAATGTGCATCAACGGCGATCGGATAAGGAAGGAAGTTCGCTTCTGCATAGAGGCTCTCGACAGGGGAAGGAGCGGAAAGCAACCAAGGCATAAACGTAATCCTGGTGATGAATGGGGTTAAGGCTAGAGAGATAGCTGGAGATGCCCTTGAATAGATCTGGTCACCATAATCAAGTTCGAAAAAATAAGGTGGATTAGGCCGAAGGAAGGTTCGACGATCAGCTCGCCCACGAAAGATGAGCAAGGGTTTTAAGAAGATTCAGCCGGCTGTGACAAGTTGCCTTCAGAGAGGTAATGTGAGGTTTCCAGGATAACCTACGATCAAAGAGGAGGCCCAGAAACTTGACTGTATCTCGTTCAGATATACGGGAGCCATAGAGGTACAAAGGATGATCGGAGATGACAGAGCGTCTAGTGAAAGTGATTTGGTGGGTTTTAGTGCTGGAAAATTTAAACCCACGTGTGGTGGCCCAATTGGAAACACGGTCGACTGCATGTTGGAGAGATAGAGGGGTTAGAAAAGTCAACGTGTGGTGGCATTGGAAGACGTTCAAGCAGCGAAGGAATGGAGCACTGCGAAGAATGGGGTTGTGAAGATGGAGGAGAGGGAAGAGAAGGAACAGGAAGTGAATCAGTGTCCATTGAAGGTTTAGTCTCTGCAATATATTCTGAAATGGCTTCAAGTGTTTCTGAATTCAAAGATGTATGGGAGACCATATTGGAGATAGAAGGAGGAGGGTGAGTAAAGACTGGGACAGTAATTTACTGTACCAAAGTCTTCCATTGCAGACACTGCAAAGCTCCAGGCGGACATCAACCAAATCTTTCAGTGGGCTGCAGAAAACAATATGAAGTTCAACGGTGAGAAATTTCAATTACTCAGAT
Organism: Cherax quadricarinatus; assembly: GCF_026875155.1. NCBI lineage: Eukaryota > Metazoa > Arthropoda > Malacostraca > Decapoda > Parastacidae > Cherax > Cherax quadricarinatus. The sequence goes on along the minus strand of NC_069475.1, from coordinate 22,757,483 downwards.
ATGGTAAACATGAGGAAATTAAATCTTCATCAGAGTACAAAACAAATTCTGGCCACAAAATAGAGCGAAACACCAACGTCAAAGACCTGGGAGTGATCATGTCGGAGGATCTCACCTTCAAGGACCATAACATTGTATCAATTGCATCTGCTAGAAAAATGACAGGATGGATAATGAGAACCTTCAAAACTAGGGAGGCCAAGCCCATTATTACACTCTTCAGTCACTAGTCTATCTAGCTGGAATATTGCTGCACCACTATCAGCACCTTTTCAAGGCATGGTGAAATTGCCCGACCCTAGAAAATGTACAGAAACTTCACGGCGCGCATAACGGAGATAAAACACCTCAATACCTGGGAGCACTTGAGGTTCCTAAACCTGTAATTCCCTGGAACGCAGGGAGGGAGAGATACATGATAATATACACCTGGAAAATCCTACAGGGACTAGTACCGAACTTGCACACGAAAATCACTCACTACAAAAGCAAAAGACTTGGCAGACGATGCACCATCCCCCCAATGAAAAGCAGGGGTGTCACTAGCACGTTAAGAGACCATACAATAAGTGTCAGGGGCCCGAGACTGTTCAACTGCCTCCCAGCACACATAAGGGGGATTACCAACAGACCCCTGGCAGTCTTCAAGCTGGCACTGGACAACCATCTAAAGTCAGTTCCTGATCAGCCGGGCTGTGGCTCATACGTTGGTTTGCGTGCAGCCAGCAGCAACAGCCTGGTTGATCAGGCTCTGATCCACCAGGAGGCCTGGTCACAGACCGGCCGTGGGGGCATTGACCCCCGGAACTCTCTCCAGGTAAACTCCAGAGGGGGAGGTAAGAGTGTAATGGACTGGAGATGAAGTGTGGGGGGGGGACAGAAGAGGCAGAAACCTGGGAGGTGGCAGAAGAGGGAGAAACTTGGGAGGGGACGGGGGTGGAAGGCATAGTACGAGGAAGAGGGTGAATCTCAACACTTGTAATAGAGCCAGTGAGAGGGGAAGAACTAGGTACAGAGACTGGAAAGGTAAAGTGTGGAGGTGGAAGAAGAGAAGGAAGGGGCAAAGAAGATTTGAACAATGTGGATTTTTTGGACTTCTGAGAAGCAGAGGGGCGATTGGTATTAGGTGTCGTACGAGGTCTTGTCGATACCGGGGCTTGTGAGGAAGGACGCGAAGATGTGAGAACAGACTGAGTGAGAACAGACTGAGTTGTAGTCGGGACATCAGAGCCAAGGACAGCAAAAGGATTAGATGCTGGAGTGGCTATGGGAGAGGTAACAACAGAGGAGGCTGCAGAAGATGGAACCCCAGAAGTGGGGGGATGTTTTGAAACACAAGAATATGAAACACGGGGTAGTCTCCCTTTGAGGCGGAGATGAGTAACTGCCATAGCATAAGGGAGACCTTCTGCCTCTTTGAGGCAACGGATTTCACGTTCATTTAAGTAGACCTGGCAAAGGCGGGAGTACGAAGGGTGAGCTTCATTACAATTAAGGCAAGATGGAGGTTGACTGCAAGATGTATTAGAATGGTCGTTGGCACCACAGACTGGGCATTCGGCCATAGATCTGCAATATTTCGTTGGGTGACCAAAATGCCAGCAATTTCTACACTGTTGCGGTGTAGGTATCACCTTTCGAACTTTAACCGATGTCCCACGACATATACAGAGGACGCGAGTTCTCAGCTGTCAAAAGTTAAACGAGCTACATTGCAAGGGTAACGTCTCCACCCACGGGCAGGAAGGACATAAGTGTCTACTTTGAGGATTGGGAGATCCTGGAGTTCCAGCTGTTCAAGAATGTCATTGCCACATGACTGGAAATTCTGTTGGACTATGGTATGGAGCAGAATGACAGTACCACTACAAGAATTGAGAGAAAGATGTTTTTCAATAGTGATAGTAGTAGTATCTATATTCGAAAGGAGAGAAAGATCATGAGCTTGGGTAGCATTCTGGACAGTGATGATGCGTGTACCGCTCTTGAGAGCATGAAATGAAATATCTCTACCAACATGACGCAGGAGCGCTTTGCCAATACTATGGTCAGAAAGGTAGGCAGAAGAAGAAGAAGTCGGTCTTAAAGTAAAGAATTTAGTCCATTGTGTGGTCTGATACTGAGCGTGGAGAGGGAGTGCATGACATGTCTGTTTTTTCCGAGTAGAATGGGAAGGTAATGAAGGAGTATCATCAGGAGATTGATGTTGGCATTTAGGAGTAACCGGAGTTGGTCTATAGTGAAACGGGCTGGCGATTCGAAAATTGCCGTACCATAGAGGGAGTGGCCGGAAGCATAGTCAAAGGAGAGCGGAGTTCAGACAAATCGAAGGAGTCATTCAAAGCCCCGGTACCTGAAGCAGTTGAGGAAACAGCACCAGCAAGAGGTACAGGGGCATCAGGAGTGTCCGAAGAGCGGTCTAAAAACAAGGCAGGGTCAGAATAGGGTGCGGTATCAAGAAGGGGCCCGGGGGTAGTGGGTTCATGGATTGGGTTCTCCATGGTTAGGTTACTCCTTTGCTTTTTGTTTTTAAGAAAAAAAAAGAAAGAAGAAAAGAAAATAAAAATAAAAAAAAAGAATAAAAAAAGGGGGAGCGGGGAGGAATAGTTCCCAGGAGGAATGAAAGGGCCGGAAATCTCCCTCCGTGCCCAAGAGGACCTCAGCACCGCTAGTAGCGCAGATGCAGCATGGAACCCGTGCCATACCCTACCGTTCATGCCAGTTAACCAGCAATCCGGGATAGCAACCTCACATCTGCCGAGCTACCTCGGTGGACAAAAGAGAGGGCGGCCGGATATCTGCCACAAAGCATACCTCCTTTGGCCACCACCCCCGGAATCCGAAAGGAGGCTTCCAGAGATACACCCATCGCCCGAAAGACACCCAAAGCTACTCTGGGATGCCAGAGAGGGATCGGGACATCCCCAAGCGATCCAGATTCCACGGCAAACTACGCCACCGCCAAGAACCTCAATGGAATGGGATGCACCCAGGTATCCTTTCCCCTACCTAGGAACTAGCGCGCCTGTGAGAGAAATTCCAAAGGCCAAAAAGAGAAAGGGCAAAAGGGAGGGGTGGGGAGGAGGAGGAGGAAAGGAAAAAGGGGAGGATGGGGAGGATGGGATAGGGGAGCGGAGATTGGGGGGTAATTAGGTTCGGTCTGAGGAAGACCGACAGGTCTAATTCTTCAGACCAAGAGCCTCTTCACCACGCCAATGAGCCCCCCTTGAAGAGGAATGCCAGAAACAGAGCTCTCTGGACAGATATTTTGTGCAACAGAGTTCCAGTGACTCTCAAGTTGTTCCCAGTGTCTTTAAAAAACAAAGAAGGGAAGTAATCCCAGATAAGGAAGGAGATTCTCTTTCCAAACAATAGTGTACACCTTCCTCCTATCCTCTCCTCCCGTGTTCCATCCACCCAGAAGTCTTCAGTAAAGGTAAGTGAAATGTTATTATTAATTTTTATATGTATGTACTTTATTTCTCATTGTTTTCAGTATGTAAATCTTTATTTAATTTGAAAAAAATATATTTTATTTTAATATTTTTGGGTGTCTGGAATGGATTAATTTTACTTCCATTATTTCTTATGGGGGGAAATGGTTTCGCCATTCGGCAATTTCGACTTTCAGCAAACTCTGGAATGGATTAATCACAAAACTCGTGGGTCCACTGTATATATATTGTTTATACTCTATATTAGCTCTCATGAGTACACAAGGCTGATCTTTTTATAAAATATATAAGACATTCTGAACATTAATACAACTTATCTCCTCTATGAACTTATATGATTTATATGACTGACATTTCACTAACATATTTCACTCTAAACACTAAAATATTCCCGAAACATTAAACACTAACATGTTTTATCCCTTGAATGTACTCTTTTATGTCTCACAAGACTGCTTTTTTGATTAAAATATTTCAGACACTCAGAACATTGATATGGTTTATCTCCTGTATATACTCTCATATGTGTCACAAGACTGTTTTTTTTTTATTAAAACATTTCAGACACTCAGAACACTGATATGATTTATCTCCTGTATGTACTCTCATTTTCTGTCTCATAAACATGCAAGATTTCAGGTACGTCTTGCTACTTCTGCTTATACTTAGGTCACACTACACATACATGTACAAGCATATATATATATATATATATATATATATATATATACACACCCGTCTCGGTTTTCTTCTATTTTCTTTCTAGTTCTTACTCTTATTTACTAGCAAGAGGCTAGTTTACCTGGAGTTTACCTGGAGAGAGTTCCGGGGGTCAACGCCCCCGCGGCCCGGTCTGAGACCAGGCCTCCTGGTGGATCAGAGCCTGATCAGCCAGGTTGTTGCTGCTGGCTGCACGCAAACCAACATACGAGCCACAGCCCGGCTGATCCGGAACTGACTTTAGGTGCTTGTCCAGTGCCAGCTTGAAGACTGCCAGGGGTCTGTTGGTAATCCCTCTTATGTGTGCTGGGAGGCAGTTGAACAGTCTCGGGCCCCTGACACTTATTGTATGGTCTCTTAACGTGCTAGTGACACCCCTGCTTTTCATTGGGGGGATGGTGCATCGTCTGCCAAGTCTTTTGCTTTCGTAGTGGGTGATTTTCGTGTGCAAGTTCGGTACTAGTCCCTCTAGGATTTTCCAGGTGTATATAATCATGTATCTCTCCCTCCTGCGTTCCAGGGAAATACAGGTTTAGGAACCTCAAGCGCTCCCAATAATTGAGGTGTTTTATCTCCGTTATGCGCGCCGTGAAAGTTCTCTGTACATTTTCTAGGTCGGCAATTTCACCTGCCTTGAAAGGTGCTGTTAGTGTGCAGCAATATTCCAGCCTAGATAGAACAAGTGACCTGAAGAGTGTCATCATGGGCTTGGCCTCCCTAGTTTTGAAGGTTCTCATTATCCATCCTGTCATTTTTCTAGCAGATGCGATTGATACAGTGTTATGGTCCTTGAAGGTGAGATCCTCCAACATGATCACTCCCAGGTCTTTGACGTTGGTGTTTCACTCTATTTTGTGGCCAGAATTTGTTTTGTACTCTGATGAAGATTTAATTTCCTCATGTTTACCATATCTGAGTAATTGAAATTTCTCATCGTTGAACTTCATATTGTTTTCTGCAGCCCACTGAAAGATTTGGTTGATGTCTGCCTGGAGCTTTGCAGTGTCTGCAATGGAAGACACTGTCATGCAGATTCGGGTGTCATCTGCAAAGGAAGACACGGTGCTGTGGCTGACATCCTTGTCTATGTCGGATATAAGGATGAGGAACAAGATGGGAGCGAGTACTGTGCCTTGTGGAACAGAGCTTTTCACCGTAGCTGCCTCGGACTTTACTCTGTTGACGACTACTCTCTGTGTTCTGTTAGTGAGGAAATTATAGATCCATCGACCGACTTTTCCTGTTATTCCTTTAGCACGCATTTTGTGCGCTATTACGCCATGGTCACACTTGTCGAAGGCTTTTGCAAAGTCTGTATATATTACATCTGCATTCTTTTTGTCTTCTAGTGCATTTAGGACCTTGTCGTAGTGGTCCAATAATTGAGACAGACAGGAGCGACCTGTTCTAAACCCATGTTGCCCTGGGTTGTGTAACTGATGGGTTTCTAGATGCGTGGTGATCTTGCTTCTTAGGACCCTTTCAAAGATTTTTATGATATGGGATGTTAGTGCTATTGGTCTGTAGTTCTTTGCTGTTGCTTTACTGCCCCCTTTGTGGAGTGGGGCTATGTCTGTTGTTTTTAGTAACTGTGGGACGACCCCCGTGTCCATGCTCCCTCTCCATAGGATGGAAAAGGCTCGTGATAGGGGCTCCTTGCAGTTCTTGATGAACACAGAGTTCCATGAGTCTGGCCCTGGGGCAGAGTGCATGGGCATGTCATTTATCGCCTGTTCGAAGTCATTTGGCGTCAGGATAACATCGGATAGGCTTGTGTTAATCAAATTTTGTGGCTCTCTCATAAAAAATTCATTTTGATCTTCGACTCTCAGTCTGGTTAGCGGCTTGCTAAAAACTGAGTCATATTGGGACTTGAGTAGCTCACTCATTTCCTTGTTGTCATCTGTGTAGGACCATCTTGTTTAAGTAGGGGCCCAATACTGGACGTTGTTCTCGATTTTGATTTGGCATAGGAGAAGAAATACTTTGGGTTTCTTTCGATTTCATTTATGGCTTTTAGTTCTTCCCGCGATTCCTGACTCCTAAAGGATTCTTTTAGCTTAAGTTCGATGCTTGCTATTTCTCTGACCAGTGTCTCCCTACGCATTTCAGATATATTGACCTCTTTTAGCCGCTCTGTTATTCTTTTCCGTCGCCTGTAAAGGGAGCGCCTGTCTCTTTCTGTTTTACATCTACTCCTCCTTTTTCTTAGAGGAATAAGCCTTGTGCATACATCGAGTGCTACCGAGTTAATCTGTTCTAGGCATAAGTTGGGGTCTGTGTTGCTTAGTATATCTTCCCAGCTTATATCGGTTAGGACTTGGTTTACTTGGTCCCACTTTATGTTTTTGTTATTGAAGTTGAATTTGGTGAATGCTCCCTCGTGACTAATCTCATTATGTCGGTCTGGGGCTCCGCGCATACATGACTGAACCTCAATTATGTTGTGATCTGAGTATATTGTTTTTGATATGGTGATATTTCTTATCAGATCATCATTGTTAGTGAAGATGAGGTCTAGTGTATTCTCCAGTCTAGTAGGCTCTATTATTTGGTGGTTTAAATTGAATTTTGTGCAGAGATTTAAAAGCTCGCGTGAGTGTGAGTTTTCATCAGAGCTGCCTCCTGGTGTTATTACTGCAACAATATTATTTGCTATATTCCTCCATTTTAGGTGCCTTAAGTTGAAATCCCCCAGGAGCAAGATGTTGGGTGCAGGAGCTGGAAGGTTTTCCAGACAGTGGTCAATTTTTAACAGCTGTTCCTGGAATTGCTGGGATGTTGCATCCAGAGGCTTGTAGACTATCACAATGACTAGGTTTTGGTTCTCGACCTTTACTGCTAAAACTTCCACTACATCATTTGAGGCATTTAGCAGTTCTGTGCAAACAAGTGACTCTGCAATGTACAGGCCAACCCCCCCCTTTTGCCTGTTCACTCTGTCACATCTGTATAGGTTGTAACCTGGGATCCATATTTCGTTGTCCAAGTGATCCTTTATGTGGGTCTCAGTGAAAGCCGCGAACATTGCCTTTGCCTCTGCAAGCAGTCCACGGATGAAAGGTATTTTGTTGTTTGTTGCTGGCTTTAGACCCTGTATATTTGCAAAGAAGAATATTATCGGACTGGTGGTATTGTTGGTACTGGGGGGGGATTTCTTTTCCGGCATTAGTATCTGTATCTGTCGGTTTGGAGTGGAGGCCATCGACTGTGGTTCCACTCCAGGAATGACTGGATTTGGTGTACGATTTCTGCCATTTCCTGCCAGTTTTTTTTCCTTCCTGGCACTAAAAAACCTCTCCCTCTTGAGTGGCTGTGGCTACCCAGGTTTTCCCATGGCCTGGATGTTTTGTATCTTTTTGTCCCCTTTAGATGGTATGCCTGGCAATTTAAGTTATAGCACAGTCTTTCCTGTACTGAAGAGGTACACAGTTCAGGGTGAAAATGCTTACAGGAAGGGAGTTTGCATTTTCCTGTTGTCATATGGGCATGGCATTTCCTAGGGTGGTCATAGTTGCACGTCCCATCTGTTTTTCCAGATTTCCCATGCCAGCAGATACCGAGTGCATAGTATGTGCACAGGCTTGGTTTCCGTTTGCCTTGGGTTTCTGTGTCTGTATTCCCTGTTGGTGCATGTTTCCCTGTCTTACTTCTATCCTCCCTAGCACCAACAATGGAGCTCCCACCATTTGTTTTTGGTAATATATCCTCACTATTGCTAGTGGAGTCCTCTTGTTTGCTATTTCCTGCGGTATTTCTAGTTTGCAATATTGGTTTTATCTTATCTTTGACTACACTTGTTTCCCTACTATGGCTCCTGTCCCCTATGCGGTCATTCATATGTATTCCTTCCTGCGTATAATTCCCGACTACCTGGACAAAATCTCCAGCTTCACCATTACTGTCTCCCAGGACAGCATCTCCAGCTTCCCCATTACTGTCTCCCAGGACAGCATCTCCAGCTTCACCATTACTGTCTCCCAGGACAGCACCTCCAGCTTCACCATTACTGTCTCCCAGGACAGCACCTCCAGCTTCCCCATTACTGTCTCCCAGGACAGCACTATCAGCCCCCCATTTACTGAACTACCAGGACATCATCTCCAGCCTTACAGTTTCTGACTACATGGCCAGTATCAAGGGCAGTACCATTCAGCCCGGGCTTTTTATGTTCCATTGTTGTAGAAAACTTCCAGGTTTTCTATGAACAGCTTTGATGTTGACCTCTTTTAAAACCCTTGTGATTTTTTCCACAGATTTTTTTCATTTGGGGTACCCAAAACACTTCCCTTTTTTAAAACGCTTGTGCTAGTTCTTGGTATCTGCCAAGGGGCGTGACACCAATTTTACAGAAAGAATTTATGCATTGTAAACCCGTTTGTTTGATGACCACAGACTCACACGCTTCATAAAAGATTTTAAAAGGTTGATTTATGCATTTTTACTAGCAACCCCTTGAATATTCTATTAATAACCTGCTAGGTGGTGCACAACGAAAACGTTTGAAACCAGTCCAGGGTTCGGACCAGTCAAGGGTTCGGACCAGTCAAGGGTTTGGACAGTCTATCTGATCTGATCAGTGGGTCACTTATTTAAACCATACTGGTCGGTGATTTGAGCTAACACATGAAGGATCTACTGGAAATTATCTACCCGAGTAATATGTGATTTGATTGATACAAAAGTATAACTTGCGTGTTGAAGAGCCGGTGACTGCTGGCACTCCTACAATGACGAACGGTCGAGCCTCCACTTTGTTTATCAATCGCTGTATCTAGCTTCTCTATTTTTTTTTTCCGTCTCACCACAATAATGGCTATATTATCACTATAGTTGACTGGTGCAAATTTTGGAGGAAGGGCGCTTTTTCTGTAGTAATAATTGCTTCTCGTTGTGTATATTGCGACCGCTGGTAACTACAGGTTATATGAATTCACAGTAACGTCTGGTATTTCAAGAAAAAGAAATAATGAAAGTCACTCCACTTCACTAAGTACCATTATAATACTGGTTAGTTGCTACTACAACACTGTATTCTGCTATTCACTGGTATCACTAGATTATATGCGAGTACACTAGCAGGCCAGGAAGAATATTAAAAACAGCTGACCTGTGGTAAGTTTCTGGCGATTTCTGGCACCTGCCTCTATAGGCTTATCACTTCATTTACAAATTCACCTGTTTTCAAATGACACTTTAGCCTTTATCATCAATTATACTAGGGAGCCACTGTAGTATACACTATACACTATGTATACTCAATGCTTTCAGGAGACTTTCTTTCCTCTGACACAAAGTTCAATATTATTATTTTTCCACACGGGACAGGCCTATGATTCCCCTCTGGCAAAAATTCTGGAAGGAATTTGCAAATTTTTTTTTTATTAAAAGAAAATTAAGGTTTTCCGGAAAGATTGGTTAAGGGAAAAAAGGGATTGGGTAAAAAAGGGAAAATTGTTTGGACAAGATTAAAGGGGGTTCTACAGTAAGGGCGCCGGGGGGGCCCAAGAAAAATAGGGAAAATCAAAAAGGGGGGAAAAAAGGTAGTTTGCCCTTTTTTGGGGAAAAAAATTTTTAAAAGGGGGAATTTTGGGGTTTTTTTTTACCAAACCCTCCAATTGGGGTTGGGTGGGGGAAATTTTTTTAGGGGAAAGGGGGGGAAGATGTATTCTCGTGTTTAAAAAAGGGCTTTTTTGGGAATTTAAAGGCTTTCCCCAAACCACCTGGGGAAATTGTTGGGTTTAATTAGGGAAATTTAGCAAAAAAATCCCTTAAAGAGTTTTACATTTTAGGGGGAAGGGGGGCGGGGAGGGGGTTCCCCCTTAAAAAAAAAAAAAGGGAATTTGCCCCTAAAAAAGGGGGGAGTTAAAGGGGCTTTGCCAAAGGGGGAATAAGCCCAAATTTTTTTTAAAATTTTCCTCTTTATTAAAAATCGTTAAAGGGGTTTCCCGGGGGAAAACCACCCCCCATTCTGGGAAAAACCCCATCCTTCCCCAAAGGGGGGTGAAAGGGTTTTAAAAACGGTTGCCCCTTTGCCAAACTTTTGGGGATAATATTTAAAGTTTTAGGGATTCCCTTTGGGGGAAATCCCCCGGTGTTTAAATAAAAATAATTTGCAAACCCTTGGGAAAAGGGTGTGCCCATGGGGAAATAGCACACAAGTGAGGAAAAAGGAATAACAGGAAACGTGGGTAGTTTAGATCTTTAAAATTTCCTCAAAACGAACAAAGGTAGTAGTTGGGCCCAAGTCCCCCCCCGGTGTAAAAAGGGCCTCTATTCCACAAAGGGACAGTATTTGCTAAAAATTTGATTCTCATCCTCATATCTGCACGACAAGGATCTCCCCACAGCACCATGTCTTCCTTTGCGATGACCCCCGAATCTGCATGACAGCCCTTTTCCCATTGCAGACACTGAAGGGCTCCAGACGGGAACATAAAGAAAAATCTTTCAATGGGCTGAGAAAACATTATAAAGACAACGATGGGGAAATTTTTAAAATTACTTTGTTTAAGGTAACACGAAAAAATTAAAACTTCATCAGATTTCAAACAAATTCCCGGAAACCCAAAATAGAGTGAAAAACCCAACGTAAAAGACCTGGGAGGGGTCATGTCAGAGGATCTAAACCTTAAAAGGACCAAAACATATTTATCAATCGCAGCTGCTAGAAAAATGAAGGATGGATAATGAAAAAATTCAAAACTAGGGGGGCCCAAGCCCTTATGACACTCTTCAGGCCCACTTGTTTACCCTTGGCTGGAATATTGCTGCCCACTAACAGCCCCTTTCAAGACAGGTGAAATTGCTGACCTAGAAAAGTACGGAGAACCTTCACAGCACCATAACGAAGTTTAAAAAAACCCCCAATTTTACTGGGAGCGTTTGAAGTTCCTAAAATCTGTTTTCCCCGGGGATGCTTGGTGGGGAAATCCCATTTATATACACCGGGAAAAAACCCTAAAAGGGCTAGTACCAAAATTTGGCACAGGAAAATCACTCACAATAAAAAGAAAAAAGGGATTGGCAAAGTGTAACATCTCCCAATGAAAAGCAGGGGTGTCACTAGCAAAAAGACAATAAATAAGTGTCAGGGGCCTGAGACTGTTCCCCTGCCTCCCAAAATACAAAAGGGGGAATCCCAATAGACCCCTGGAAAGTCTTCAAGCGGGGATTTAAAAAAAAGAAACCAAAAAAGTCGGTCCCTGCCCAGCCGGGCTGGGGGTTGGTACTTGGGGTTGCTTTGCAGCCAGCAGTAAACAGCCTGACTGATCAGGCTCTGACCCACAAGGGGCCTGGTCACGGGATGAGCCGCGGGGGGCCTAGACCCCCGGAAAAATCTCTCCGGTAAAACTCTAGGAAAAATCTCCATGTGTTTTTTCAAAAGTTTTTTTTTTTTTAATTAAAAATTTCGGGACACTAAAGAACATTGGATAGGGTTTTATCTCCTTTTAGAACTTCATGTGTGTCACAAGACGGGTTTTTACAAAAACATTTCAGACATTTCAGATCACGGATATGGTTTATCTCCGGTATGTATTTCCATATGTTTCAAAAGGGATGTCTTTTCTACAAAAAAATTTTAAAGCCTCAGAAAAAATTGATAGGGTTTATTCCTGTATGTACTCTCATGGGGTATAAAAGGGAGGGTTTTTCCCCCATTAAAAAATTTTCAGACACTAGAACACTGTTTAGGGTTTTTATTCCTGTATGTACCTAATGTGTATCAAAATTTTGGGCTTTTTCAAATTTAAAACTTTTAAAGACACTCAGAACTTTGATATGGTTTATTTCCTGTATGTACTCCCCATATGTTTCAGGGGGCTTCTTTTCTTCAAAAACCCATTTCGACATTCAAAACCCTTCTTTATGGTTTATCTCCTGTATGTACTCTCTTATGTGTCACAAGATTGCTTTTTACACTAAAACTTTTCAAACACTCAAAAACTTTGGGATAGGGTTTTTCTCCTGTATGTACTCTCATGTGTATCACAAGAGGGCTTTTGTGTTTAAAACTTTTCAGACATCAGAACATTGAAAATTGTTTTATCTCCTGTATGTACTCTAAATGTGTATGACAAGATGGCTTTTTTGTTTTAAAGCTTTTCAGCATCGAACATGATTGGTTTATCTCCTGTATGTATTTCTAAGTGTATCACAAGATGGCTTTTTCAAATTAAAAACTTTTAAAGCCCACTCAGAACATTAAAGTATTTTATGTTTTTTAAAGTTTTTCCATTTTTTTTAAAATGAAGGTATTTTTTTTAAAATTTTTTTGTATACAACAGTGGTTTTTGTTAATTTTCCTTATATACCCCACATGTCTTTTTTTCATGATTTTTTTTTTTTAACCCTTATTTGGGGACACTAAACCCCCCCAAGGTTTTTCCTTACAAAATACCCCCAGGTTAAAAATTTATTTAGGAAAAAATTTTTCCCTACTTTTTGAGCACTTTTTAATTTAAATTTTTCATTTGTTAAAAAACAATCATTTTTTTTGTTTCTTTTAAGAGTTAATATATTTTATAAAACCCCTCCCGGAAACACTCAAAAATATTATTTTTATTATTATAATAATTATTATTAAAATTATTTTTTTATTTGTATTTTTTTTAAACAAATTTTTCTTTTATTCTTTTTTTGGGACTCTTTGGGGGTTTTTAGCCCCCAGTCTGAAAATTCCCCAGGGTTTAAAAAAAAAATTTTTTTTTTCTTGGGAAAATCGTACAAAATTTTTTTGGGAAGGGTAAAAAATTTAAAATAATTTTATAAAGTTTTGGGATGATGTTTACCCCTTTGAAAATTTTGTGTGTCAGAAATTTTATGCATTGGAAATTTTTTCCCCATTTTGAGCCCATTTTTTTTTTTTTTTTTTTTGGGGCCAAAATTACATATTTCCCCATTTGCCCAAAATTCTTGGCTACTTATGTATGGTTCCATGTTATCTAGTGACACTTTAAAATTCCCAGTTCAATTTTTTCCCAATTTTCGGAAAAAAAGTGATTGGAAAAAAAATTAGGGCCCAAATTTCACAAAAAATTCAAAATATTCCAATTTCAAAAATTGGGGTTAAAAAATGGCAGGAAACCCTTGGGTTTTTGGAAATATGGCCAAATTTTAAAAAAAATTCAAAATATTACAAATTTTCAAAATGGGCCCGCCACCCCCCCCCCCCCCCCCCCCCTTTCCCAAAATTGGAGGCAAGGGGTTTGGTAATAGGGCCCAATTTTAAAAAAATTAAAAAATTTTTCAATTTTAAAAAAGGGTCCAGAAAAATCAGGGCAAAAAACCCTGGTATTGGAAATAGGGCCCAATTTTAAAAAAATTAAAAAATATTACAATTTCAAAATAGGGTCCAGAATAATCAGTTCAGGCAACCTGGCACTAAAAAACATTTTTATATTTTTTTGTTACATTTTTTAGGCTTTACAGATAAAATTTTATTTTGATTTTTTATTCCACCAAATTTTTTTTTATGCACACAAAAAATAGAAAAGTTATTTTATTAAATATTGTAATAATTGTATAAAAATATCAGTGCTTTTCGACCCCACTTTTAAACCCCCGCTGACGTGTACTGCACACTTTATGTCATTGTTTTCCTCTAATATAGAAAAAACAAAAAACATTTCTACAAATTAAACCCCAATTTCAAGCTATTTTCAGTATTTAAAATTCTCAAATTTTTTCTGAAATTACATTTTCTTTTCCCTTTAAATGGGGCCCAAAAGAAACAGTGAAAATGCTACAAAAAAAAAACATATAAAAATTTAAAACCAAAATTTGTTTTTTAAATCCAAAAAACAGTTGACTTTTTTTCATTTTGCACTGCATGCTGCAGGATTTGTTTTATGTGGTGTACACTTACCCGTGATGCATTCTCTCACATTTTGGCCCCCAAATTTTCTACTCAAAAGGTTTTTGGTAAATTTAGCTCAAGATGTAGTACTACAGCTTTTGGGCCCCCGGGTTAAAAAAATTTATTAAAAATATTTAAAAAAAAACCCCCAAAAAAATTTAAATGCCAGATTTTTAGATAGAATTCCCAATATCAAAATCAAAAATTTGTTTTTTTTAGTAATGCTAGTTAAAAAAAACACCGGGAAAAACAGCTGTTGCCTTTTTTTGGGAAATTTCTGAAAAAAATGGGGTCTGGCAAGGGGCACAACCTGGTAGTTTCCCTTTTTTAAAAAATATTGGGCTGCAATAATCTTTTTAAATTTGGTTTGTTTCCCCCGGAATTTTCACTGCTGCTTCTTGAAGTACTGAAAAATTTAGTGTCTGGCAAGAACAACCCGGTAGTCTTACACTGGGTTTCTTCTTTTTAAATACTGAAGATATAGTGTCTGGCAAAAATACAACCTGGGAAATCTTACACTGGTTGGTTTTTTGAAGTAAATGAAGATTTTAAAATGTCGGCGGGAAAAACCTGGAAGTCTTACACGGTGGGTTCTTGAAAATACTGAAAATAAGTGTTTTGGCCCAAAATAAACCTGGTGTCTTACATGGGGCTTTTGAAGTATGGGAAAATTTTAGGTCTTGGGAAGATACAAACCTTTGGGAGTTCCCCCCTTTCAAATGGTGGGTTTTTTGAAGTATGAAAATATAGTGTTGGGAAGATACAAACCCGGAAGTCTTACCCCTGGTTTCTTCTTGAAGTTTCTTTAAAGGGGTTTTAGTGTCTGGGAAAAATACAACCTGGTAGTCTTACACTTGGGGGCTTTTGAAGTACTGAAGATTTTTGGGGTTTTGGCAAAGATACAAACCCGGGATTTTACACTGGTGGCCCTTTTTGAAGGGACTGAAAATTTTAGTTTTTTGCAAGACACAACCTGAAGTCTTACCCCTGGTGCTTTTTTGAAGTATGAAGATATAGTGTCTTGGGAAACAACCTTGGGAGTCTTACCCCTGGTTCTTCTTGAAGTAAGAAGGGTTTGTGTCTGGAAGATACAACCTGGAAATCTTACACCCGGTTCTTGAAGTAATGAAGTTATAGTGTCTTGCAAGGGGTTTCAACCCGGTAGTCTTACATGGTTCTTCTTGAAGTACTGAAAAATATGTGTCCCGGCAAGATACAACCTGGTAGTCTTACACTGGGTGTTTTTTTGAAATACTGGGAAAATATAGTGTCTGGCAAGATAAAAAACCTTTTTTGGGCTTACATTTGGGGCTTCTTGAAAAAAATGAAGATATAGGGGTTTGGGAAGGGCCCCAACCTGTTTGTCTTACATGGTGCTTCTTGAAGTACTGAAAATATAGTGTTGGTAAAACACAACCTGGGAGTCTTTTCACAAATACGTCTGCAACAGAAACATTTAAATCAGTATTGTACAATATTCCTAAAATTTCCCAAAACAACATATTTTAATAAAAAAAATTTTTTTTTTCTATTGGGCAAAATTTCTTCACCCAAATAAAATTGTCCCCTTATATGTTTATTGTAAAGAATCTTTTAAGTTAAATACCCAAGGGTTTTGTATAATAATTATTTTTAATAATTTAATTTTGGGAAAAAAATTTACCCGCCCAAAAAATTTTTTTTTTTAATTTTTATTCTTTGAGTATAAAAATATTTTTAAAGCCCCCCCTCACTTAGTGATGTACTCGTTTTCCCCCCGATTTTTGGGGTTCAAGAATTTTTGACCGTATGCATACCTAAATAATATATATTAGAGTTGATTTCCCCTATTTTGCTTATTACAATTTTACCCGTACAAATACTATTTTAAAAATTTTTTAAAAATTACCAGAAATGTAATGAATTTGGGTTTCAAAATTTACAAATTTAAAAAAAAATATAAAACCCTGGCTGACCCCAAACCCCTTTCATTATATTAGCACCCCCCCCCTTAGCGATAAATTTGTTTTTCCAATGTGGTCTTAGGAAGTAAATCTGTTGGGTTTAGTTTAGGAGAAGCAGTAATATAATCAAGGTGCTAAAAACCCGAAAAGGTCATAGGGCACTGCAGGGAAAGAATTTTTGGTAAAAATGGAATAAACAAAGGGTTTAGGGGATTTTTGTGTTTTTAGGGTGTGTGAAAGAGGGGAGGGTTAGGAAAAGGGTTGGACCCCCCGGGTCTAAAACCTGCTCTCAGGGTTGAAGATTTTTTCAAAAAAAAAAAAAAAAAAATTTCCCTTTGGAAATGGGTTGGCCCGAATCTTTTTTTAAAAGGGAAAGAAACCAAAAGCGTTTTTAAATTTTATAGAAAATTTTTGGAAAATTTCGCTCTCACCCAAAATTTTTTTAGTCATGCCCATATTTACTTATCAGTGGGTTTTGCCCCCTTTTCAGCCCCAATTTATGCCCAAATTTCCCGCTTTCCATTATTATTATATTTTATTATAATCAAAAAAGCGCTAAGCCCCAAGGGCTATACAGCGCTGCGGGGGGGAAGGAAGGAGGGTATTTTGGGGGGCCAGGGGGGGAGGGAAAGGGTCAGTAGGTTTCAGAGAACAGCAGGACAGGGGGTAGTGCGGGCATAGAGGGCAGCAAGAGATTGAAAGGGTTTAAAGGATGAAGGGTTTTCATCGGTTTTGAAGTAAGTCAATTGTTGTCAAAAAATCAATGAGAGGGGTCCCGGTGAAAGGTGGGGGCCCTCAGCCCAGAAGGGGAAAGGGAAAGAGAGAGAGCGGAGCGAAAACGACGACGGGGGGTAAATACTGGGTGCTCGTTGATAAGTGGGGGAGTTTAACAGAATGGAAATGACCCAAAAATGGAACCGGGCAAATTTTCACAGAGAAAGGGGCAGGGTGCCCCCTCCCCTGAGATATCCAGAGGTTTAAAACGATTTTGGCCCCTGCGAAGACGGGGGGGGAGGGAAGGGTTTTCCCAAAAAAGAAAATGGTGACAAGAAGATCGCCGAAAACCCAAAACTCGGTTTAATATTAAAATTTTTTTTACCAACAGGAGTAGCCAACGCGTTGCCAAAAGGTTTGGGGAAGGTGGGTAGCTATTGCAGCCCCAAAAAAATTGTAAAAGGAATACCTCTTAAAGAAACTGGTGGGGCATTTTACTGCTGACCCCGCAGCAGTGTCTGCCCCGTTCATTGCCCCGTACGGTTAACATGACCCGGGACCCCCCCCAAAAAAATTTTTTTATGCTTGGGAAAAATGCGGTGTAAACCCAAAAATTTGGGAAAGGAGGGGCTAAGGGGGGGGAGGGTTATAAAATTTCTGTATGCCTGTAAAGCACTAAGGGAGTCGAGACAACCAAAAATTTATGGGCCACGGGATAGATGCAATACAGATAAGTGCTGCAAGAATTTGGGATACAATTTAGCAGTAAAAATTTCTAGCCGAAAGATTTTTAAATGCCCTCGTAAGATGCTATCTGGAAACCCCTGCTGCGAAACCGCCCCAGTCAGAAAACTTAGAGCCCTCCCGTGTCACCCCTTTGGGGGGTTTGAGAATGGGGTGGGAAATGGTTTAAAAAAAGAGAGCGGGGGAAACTACCGTAGATGTTGGGCTTTTGAGCAAGGAAGAGAAAAGAAAGAACAGACTTGAACAGCTGGGAAATTCCCAGGGAGTTGGGGAAAAATGAGATGCTTTCAAAAAACATAGAAAAGGGGGTAATTGAAAGAAGACAAGAGCGAATGTAGGCGAAGAGAGAAGGGAGGGGAAGCAGGGCGGAGAACAAAAAAAGAATGCTATAATGTTGGTGATCATTCTAAAAATGGAAGGATTGCGGGATCATGAAAGCTACATAGTAGCGAAGACAAGGGATCCGGCGATCAGATAAAGATGGAACGTTCGCTTCTGCTAGAGGTCCAACGGGAAAGAGCAAAAAAGCCCCCAAGGAATAAACTAATCCGGAGTTAAGGCTAGAGGGGTAGCAGGAGAGGTGCTGAAAAGATCTGGTACCTAATCAATTTCAATAAAAAGGGGGGATGTAGGTGAAGCAGAGTTTGACGTTTAGCTCCCTTGAAAAATGAGAAGGGTTTAAAAAAAGGGTTTAGTGGCTGTGACAAAAATTGCCTTCGGAGGTAATGTGAGGTTTTTAGGTAACCTACGGTCAAGAGGGGCCCGAAAAACCCGACTGTATCCGTTTTAGGGATAGGAGAGCCAAGAGGTAAAAGGAAAAGACGGAGATGCAGGATTGTGAAAGTAAATTTTGGGAGTTTTGGTATGGAAAATTTAAAAACCCCTGTGTGGGGGCCCCAAATTGGAAACCGGTCAACCGAGTGGAAAGAAATTTTATGAGGTGCATCAGCGCCGCCAGGCAATAGCGAAGTATCAACATAGGTGATGACCAAATATTGGTGGAAGCTAGGGCCAAAATTATAGGAAGGAGGAAAAAATGTTGTGTGAAACATCCTGGGGGACACCTTTGCTTGAATAAAGTCCCAGAGAGCAAAATTATTAACCCGAAACGGGAAAAATCTGTCAGTTTAAAAAAGGGGGAAGGAAGGATGGTAGATTGCCCGAGGCCTAAGGAGTGGGTTGGGCTAAAATTTTTATACCCCCCAAGTTTGTGTATATGCCCTTGAAGGTCAAAAAGTATGGAAAAAACAAGTGGTTATTCGCAAAAGCATTACGAAAATACGTATCAAAGCATAGTAAGGGGTTAAGGTAGAACGGCCTTTCGAAAGCCATATTGATGAGTGGAGAAACTGATGTGTGTCACTAAATACCACACTAAACAATTATTTACCCAGGCGTTCCCATCACTTGCAAAACGCCTGCGTAAGAGCAATGGGATGACAGTGGGAGACGGCTTCATGTCCCGTTAGTACCCGGTTTGCGGAAAGGTAGACAATGGCAGCATTTCCACAGCTGTGGAAGATTCCTTGTGACCAATAGATTGAAAGGGTAATAGGGACTGCAAGGGCTGGACTGACGTTAAATTCTGTAGCCATACAAATATGAATTGTCGTCAGGCCCAGCTGCTGAAGGATCAGCAAGCTGAGAGTTTTGCCTCCAAGTTGTGAAGTGTTTAAAAAGGCTCATTATACTGTTTTTTTATTCTTCTCTGAGAGAAGAAAAGTCCAATGGTGGCTAATTTCTGGCAGACTTTGAGGAAAGAAACATGGGGAATAGATGAAGCCCCTGAGAAATATGGACCAGATGATTTGCAATTCATTGGCAACATCTAGTGGGTTTGCTTATATCAACCAGCAACCCGCAGAACAGTATCAGGGTCAGGAGAATATTTACCACTCAATGTTTTGTACTTTTTCCAACTACACTCATAGAGAAGCAGAGATGATGTGGAGACATAATCTCACCTGCAAGTGGTTTGCATCACGGATTGCCGGCGACGCGATCGCACGGTTCTGCTTAAAATTAAGAAGTTTCCTCCATGGTTCTATTTACCTGTACCTTGCCCCACACAGAGGCTTCAAACGGCACTGCCAGAGCAACAAAAAACAGGACACCACCAAGACCAGCATTTCTGAGCTAATCCCTGCGAAGTTTGGGGATATAGAATGAGAAGATTGCAGTTAAAAAAGGCGGACGAGTGAGAGGTGTAAAACTCTCAATGGAGGACAAAGCAGGAACCTCACTAAAAACAGTTAGTTGCAAGTAAAGGTTCCAATTTGCTGATCAAATTGCCAGAATGGGTTACGAAGAGGTGGTGATATGAAGGGGAATACCTCAATCAATTTGACAATGATTGCTCTCATGTAAATCAAGGAGAACAGGATCAGGTGTGAAGTCTAATGCGGCGGAAGGAAGAGCAGATGAGAGATCGATGCATGAGAGAGTGTGGAGCAAGGATCCAAAAGGGGTGTTGAGTACATGTTTTAAAACATGGAGGGGGTGGGTAGCAAGAAAAGCCTCCATGAATGCCACAGAATCACAGAGTTGTGAGACCCCCCCAGAGGAAAATGATGGGCATTAAATTTGCCTAAGTAACAGAAGTCGTGGTGGTAATGACGAAACAAGAAAGGCAGTATCCAGGAAGATAATGCCCGAGAAGGACGAGAGATATAAAGACAGAGTGTATACCACCTATGCAAGTGGAAATGGGCTTGCCTGCTGTGTAATGCAGGGAAGTACGAAAACAAATAGCTGATGGTACGGAATTCAGTGCATAGGAAGAAGGCACTTCATAAAGGTTCCATCTGAAAGGATCTGGAGAGGAAATACAATAAATTATAGCCTGAGATAGGTAGATAATGGCAAAGTGTAATTTTGGTTCCTGTAGCAACCCCCCCCCCCCCCCCCCCCCCGTGGAAAACTGGGAGAGCAACTCATGAAGCTCACCCAATTACCCTGAGGCGCTGGCGTATATTCCACTGTAAATAGGCTATGACTGGCAGCGATTAAGCTACCTGATCCACAGGTAAGGGTACCATGGACTAGAGGGGTTAGAAAAGTCCACATGCAGTGCTGCGGACAAATTCAAGCAGCAAAGTAACGGTTTTGCACTGTGAAGAAAGGAGTTGCGCTGATGGAGAAGAGGAAAGAGAAAGAAAACAGAGGGTGGATCAGTGCTCCATTGATGGTAGTTGGCTTGCAATATATTCTGAGATTGCTTCAAGTGTTTCGGAGTTCAGAGATGTTGTATGGGAGACAATAACGGAGATGAAGAGGAGGAGTTGGAGGTAAAGATCAGAACTGTTAATGGGATGCTACCAAGGTGGGGGGTGGTGGAAAGGGTGGAGGAACTGGAGGGAAGTGTGGGAGGGGACAGAAGAGGCAGAAACCAGGGAGGTGGCAGAAGAGGAAGAAACTTGGGAGGGAACAGGGGAGGAAGGCACAATATGAGGAGGAGGATGAACCTCCACACTTGTAACAGAGGCAGTGAAAGGGGAAGACCCAGGTACAGAGACCGGGAAGGTAAAATGTGGAGGTGGATGAAGGGAAATTGGGGTTAAAGGAGATTTTTTGGACTTCTGAGAACTAGAAAAACGATTGCGAGGAGGTGTCGTACAAGGTCTTGTCGATACCTGGGTTTGTGAGGGAGAACATGAAGAAGTAAGTACAGACTGAGGTGTTGAAGTAGGGACATCTGAGCCCAGGACAGCAAAAGGATTAGATAAAGGAGTGACTATAGGAGTGGCAACCACAGAGGAGGCTGCAGAAGATGGGAACCCAGAAGTGGGGGGATGTTTTGAAACACGAGAATAAGAAACCTTGGGTAGTCTCCCTTGGAGAGAGATGTGAAACTGCCATTAGCATACGGGAAACTTCTGCACTTTGAGGCAACGAATTTCCCGCTCATTTAAGTAGACATGGCAATGGTGAGTGTATTAGAGTGAGCCTCATGACAATTAAGGCTAAGAGGGAGGTCGACTGCAAGAAGTGTTAGGAATGGTCATTGGCATACAGACTGGGCATTCGGCAATAGATCTACAATAATTTGCTGGGTGGCCAAATCTCAGCCAATTTCTACACTGTTGTGGTGTAGGGATCACTTTTCCGAACTTGTAACTGATGTCCTGCTACATAAACAGAGGATGGGAGTTCACGGCTGTCAAAAGTTAAATGGCCACATTGGCAAGGGTGATATCGTCTTTGCCCGCGGCGGGGGAAGAACATAAGTGTCTACTTGAGAAAGGGAGATTCTTGGAGTTCAGCTGTTCGACAATGTCATTGCCACATGTCTGGAAATTCTGTTGGACTATGGTATGGGGAGAGAATAAACAGTACCAACTACAAAATTGAGGAATGATGTTTTTCGATAGTGATTACGAATATTATCGATATGTGAAAGAGAGAGCTCATGAGCTTGGGTAGAAAGAATTCTTGACTGTGATGATGTGCGTACCTTCTTAAGAGCATGAAAGGAAATATCTCTACTAATTATGGCGCAGGAGCACTTGCCAATACCTAATGGTCAGAAGATAGCAGTGAAGAAGTCGGTTCTTAATGTAACCAATTTAGTCCATAGTGTGGTCTGAACTGAGTGTGGAGAGGGAGTGCATGTTGTGTCGTCTTTTCGAGGAAATGGAAGGTAACACTAGAAAAGTAACATTCATTCAGGAGATTGTTCATTGGTGTTTAGAAGTGGGACAGCGTTGGTCCGTGTGGGACAGGCTGGCAATTTGAAAATTGACCGCCACAGTAGATGGTGAGGCCGGAAAGCATAGTCAAAGGATGAGCGGGAGGGTCAGACAAATTGAAGTGATGTCAGTTCGAAACCTGGCATCTGAAGCGGAGTGATGAAGACAGCACCAGCAAGAGGTACAGGGCCTTAGGAGTGTCCAAAGAGTGGACAAGAAGACGAGGTGAGGTCAGAATGGGGTGCGGTAACAATAAGGGCCCGGGGGGTGGTAGTGGGGTCATGGATTTGGGACTCATGGTTAGTTACTTCTTTTCTTTTGTTTTTAAGGAAAAAAAGAAAGAGAAAAGAAAATAAAAATTAAAAAAAGAATAAATAGGGGAGACCGGGGAGGGATAGTTCCTAGGAGGAATGAAAGGGCCAGAAATCTCCCTCCGTGCCCAAGAGGACCTCAGCACCGCAAGTAGCACATGGAACCCGTGCCATACCCTACCCTTCATGCCAGTAAACCACCAATTTGGGATAGCACATCCACATCTGCGGAGCTACTCGTTTACAAAAGACATGAGAGGGCAGCTGGATATCCGCCACCAAAGCATACTCCTTCGGCTACCACCTGGAATCTGAACGGTGGCTTCCAGAGATATACCTGTCGCCAGAAAGACACCCAAAGCCACCCTCTGGGATGCTGGAGAGGGATTGGGACATCCCCAGGTGATCCAGATTCCATGGAAAACTACGCCACCGCCAAGAGCCTAAATGGAATGGGATGGACCCCGGTACCATTTCCCCACCTAGGAACCAGCGCGCCTGAGGGAAAAATCCCAGAGGCCAAAAGAGGCAGGGACCCCTGGAAGGGTGTTGGGAGGAGGAGGAGTAAGGAGAAAGGGGAGGATGGGAGGAGGGATACGGAAGGGGGATTGTGGGGTAATTAGGTTTGGTCTGAGGAAGGAGACCAACAGGTCTAATTCCTCAGACCAAGAGCCTCTTCCACGACAAGGAGCCCCATTGCAGAGGGTCCAGCTTTTCCAGTCGACCAATTCATAGCTATGACGTTAGAATTCCTTTCATTCTATTGATTGAGTACAAGACAATGCCATATACCTATTTCAACTACTCAATAAAGTGTTAGAATATACTAATTTTTCAAATTTCACAGAAAATTTCAGATGAAAACCATTTTCAAAATTAGGGTCAGAATAAATAATGAAAGACATTCATGGACACTTAAAATATACATTTTTCTTCTGTTCATTCGTCACCTCTCCAGGATACTTCTTTGAATATGCTTGCATTTCATTCAAATTTTTATCACACACAAAAAAGATTTGCTCTAATTTCATACAACTGTATAATTATAATAATTTGTACTGTTTGTATATACTGTATTCATACTTAAACTACAATAAATTTCTTAAGTATTTGAAGTGGTCTGTAAGCCATTTAAATAAGTCTGCCCAAATGCTAGCATGATAGTGGCTCTCTTTGTTACTGCAACACATTACTGTAATTACAGTGAAACCTCAAATACAAGTATCTCTTATCAAAAACTTCCAAAATTGACTGCTTTTCGAACATATTTTGACCTAATATTGAACTCGTCCCTATTTTTGAACTGCTGGGTACCGGACCTGTCCGCCAGCCACTCTGTCCATGCCCCCATGCAGGCGCCACGGAACAGTGGTTTTGTTGATGCATAAGTGAACACTAACCTGCCATTTCATTCAAACATTTTTTGATTAATTCATTGCTTGTGGGGACGTGAAATAAGCTACCATGGGCCCAAGGAAAGCTTGCTAGTGGTACCCCATGTAAGAAAGTGAGAAACACCATAGATGTGAAAAAGGAAATAATGGAGAAAGCATTAGAGTGGTGTGAAACTTGTTGTGCTTGCTAAGATGTATGGGAAAAACAAATCGACCATGTTTCTATCCTGGCAAAGAAGGGACAAATCAAGGAAGCTGATGTTGCAAGATGTGTTAACATGCTAACCAAAAAAGACCACGACAATGATCAGGTTGAGAAGTTGTTGCTTGTGTGGATCAAGGGATAAAGAAATGGCAGGTGATTGTGTTTCAGAGATGATTATTGTGAAAAGCAAGGAAGTTGCATGCCGATTTTAAAAGAGTAAGAGATTTGCGCCAAGTGGTATGATGTCAAATGATTGTGGAGAAGTACCACCCTGAGGAAACTGAAACAAGGAACATCTTTGCAACACGTTTTCAGTGCCAGAACCATGTCCCATTTTAGGGAAATCTTAAAGACGTTTCCAGAAACAGAGGACCTGAAGACAGTTATTTTGTAGAGACAGGGGCTCCAGTGACTTCTCAAGCTGGTCCTAGTGGCATAAAGACAGAGAAGGGAAGTAACCCCAGAAATGGCTTTGATACCTAAAGGTCCTTATGGGAGGAGGCTACCCCACCCCCCCCCCCCCCCACACTAACCCCAACTCCATCTCTCTCATCCCTGTCTTCCAGATGCATCACCGTCTTCAATAAAGCAAGTAAAATGTTATTTTACATGTTTATTTAATTTTTTAATACATACATAATTGTACACTATATTTGGTGTGTATGTTAAACTACAATAATCCTCTATAAAATGCATTTATTTTTTTGTAAACATTTTTGGGTTTCTGGAATGAATTAATTATGTTTCCTTATTTCTTATGAAATATTGCTTCGCTTTTCAAACTTTTCGAATTTTGAACTAGGCTTCTGGAATGGGAATTAAGTTCAAAATTTGAGGTTCACTGTACATTATCTACAAATGTATTAAGTTGCACAAGAAATATAAAATTGACTATGACTATATCAACCCATTCATGGGACCTCATATTAAAACCAGCCGTGCAAGCGTATTTGGAGGCTCAAATGATTTGTTTATCTTGAAGATTGGGAAAATTGGACATTTCCACTTATTTTGAATTAATTCCAAGCTACTTTTAGTCTGCAAAAACGATTGGACTCATCCTCCATCTCAATCTCTCAAACCGAGTGAAATTGAAATTTAGCTTACAGAAACCCTCTAATTTTACAATATATTTTCCATTGTATAAATGAGGCCAAGGAAACTTGAGACTATAAATATAAATCTATATGAACAGTGGACCCTCAAACAACAGTGGCATTGACTAATACCAAAATTGACCATCGGCGCTCTTTGGCATCCAAAAATTGACTCTACCAATGCCGAAAAACTTGTTTAAACGGCTTTTGTCCGGACGTTGTCCATGTGGCCAGAGCGCAACTGGCGGGCGCCAGCCACTCCAAGACTCATGTAACCACAAGTGTTTACAAGTCAATTTCAGTCGATCCCACTGTACCTGTAATATATTTTTATATTCTTTCGGTGTTTTTAGAGCTTGTAAAAAAAAAACTGCTAATAAGCCACCATGGGCCCACAAGAAGAAAGTTTTCTAGTTGCCAAGCCTTTTGGTAAAAGAGTGAAAATTGCAATGGAATGAAACCGCGCACCCCTAGAAAAATATGAAGTGGATGAGTGTGCATGTCTGAGTTGAATGGCTATGAAACAAACCCCATTTAACCATCACTACCTACCATGGCAACAGAAACACAATCAAAGAGTTGTTGTTGCAAAGGTTGCAAGTATGTTTTCAAAACAGAGATTGCAAATAATTGAAGAGGTGGAGAGACTGTTGTTGGTGTGGATAAATGAAACACAATTATCAGGAGATAGTGTTTCTCAGTAAATAATAGTGAAAAGGGCAGGCAGTTGCATGGATGATTTCATTAGAAACTGCTCCAAATAGTTGATGATCTGATGAATTTAAGGCCAGCAAAGGGCTGGTTTGAAGGATTTAGATCATAGTGGTTAAACACAGTGTGATAAGTCATGGTGAGGCTGCCAGTTCACCACAAAAAAAAAAAAAAAAAAAGCGGCTGAAAAGTATGTGCATTGAAGAATACATGAGAAACTGAAACTTAAAACTTGAACAAGTGTTAATTGTGATGACAAGGCTGTTGTGAGAAAATGCCAAACAGGACCTTACATTACTCAGGATGAAAAGCACTCAGGGGACAGAAGCCTATGAAAGACAGGCTCAACTTATGTACACCAGTAATGCTAGTGGTGATTACAAGTGAACCTTTGCTCATGTATCACTCTGACACTCCAGGAGTGTTCAGAAAAACAATATTGTCAAGGGTAATTTGTGTGTGATGTAGAGATCAAACATTAAGGCATGAGTCACTAAGGAAATTTTCCTGGACTGGTTTTATGGTTGTGTTTGTGGACCCTACCTATTGTCAAAATTACTCCTGGAAAAGAAACTGTCACTCAAGTGCCTCCTGATAATGGACAATGAATCCTCCTGCTCAATCCTCACGATTTGCAAGAGCAAATTGCACGGGAGTTTAGCTTCAGAAAAGTTAAATTTTTGCCTCCTAATACAACTCTTCTCCTCCAGCCCATGGACCAGCAGTTCATTTCAAACTTTAAAAAACTCTACTCAAAAGGAGTGTTTCAAAATGGCTCTGAAGTGACGTAAGACACTCAATTGAACCTAAGGGGGCTTTAGGGCAATTTTCCGCGTGTGCTCCCCCCCCCCCGCCCCCTCGAAAAAAATATGGATATTGAGTTATATATACTGAAAAATAGCTCAACTCTTTGGCAACACAATGGTACCAGAATGAATGTTCTACGACATTTCTACAAGAAATTATAGTCATTTATATCAG
Organism: Cherax quadricarinatus; assembly: GCF_026875155.1. NCBI lineage: Eukaryota > Metazoa > Arthropoda > Malacostraca > Decapoda > Parastacidae > Cherax > Cherax quadricarinatus. Next base: position 22,730,661 of record NC_069475.1, on the reverse strand, counting down.
GTATGGTGACGGCGATGTTGGTACCGAGTCTGCTCACGGCCTATATATTTTTTGGAGTTATTTTCTTGTTTTTTATCGCCTTTTCTTGCATTATTCTTTCTAAGTATAATAACTGACTATTTGGCATCATAAAACAGTAGGCGGGACTTATCCGCGGGCTTTATTGACTACCGGGAAGGAACCAGATGGGAATGATCAGCAGTGTTCCAGCGCTCGATGCGTGCCCAGCCAGGAACGCCCATTTATACGCTTATATCAGCTTATATATCAACTTACGGCTTATTTTGTCTTCTGAATTGATCTAATATGAATATAATAAAACACTCTAAATAACTACAAACATGTTATATTACTCTAGACTGAATAAAATAGGCCATAATATGGCCCAGAGATTATAGGGAATATTTGATATAAAGTGTAATGGTTACCTGTATCGTCTCTGAGTTAAGAAGAAAACGGTTGTTTAGAGGCTAATGCACTAGAACATCAGTTTACTAAGAAAAATACCACCCAAACAACGCGATTTTCACAAAAATTTTTTTTTTTTTTTTTGGAGACGGGGCCGGCCGCGTTCCCGGCCGGGGGGTGGGGGATTATCTCGGAAGGTAACTTATTCACCTATTATTCAAAAGCTGATTTCCTTTATTACTTAATTAATGGAATAATATTCACAGATATTGTAGATAATGAGTTCTTATTTTGACCGTTGAGTTTTTGGAAATATTTCAAAATACTTCGGGAGTTATGGGGAGGAAAGGGCAGATTTTTTTGCCATATATTTCAGAAACTAACAAAACTTTATTTTTTTTGTGAAATAACGATAAGGTATTTAGAGGGAAATATAAGGTTCCGATTAGTATTAGATTGTTTCTCGGCACCAAGTGTCCAACAACCTCTTACGTAGCCCCATATAAGAATGACATCACCCCAGAGGGCATCATTTTTCAGAAATCAGTCTTTTCTCAGTTGTTGTTTGAGGTATATTTTATAAATATTTCAAGAAAGGAGTGAGAAACTTTGTCTTGTGCAACAAAACTCGAGAAATCGGACGGTAAATAACGAGTTACGAAATTGCCCTACAGCCCCCCTAAGGAGTTTGGTAAGGATACAAGTTTCAATTCCTCAGTTGCTTTAACCTTACAGGTAAGGATTGGGAAGGAAGTGACTTTGCAGACTTTGAAAACTCTGCTTCGGAGGGAAACTGTGGCCACAAATGTGTACATGAGAGAGATTTTGAAGGGTTTGTGGCAACCTCAAGGCCTATGCTAGTTGTGAATCAAAGTGTCACTGGGAAGTCCATTGGGGTTGGAGGATTGTGACAGGATGTTGGAAGAGTTAGTGCAGAATGACGATGAACTAACATTGCGAGCTGCAGGGACTTGAGGCGCACAGCAAACAGATCACAGTCAGCAATGTGCTTCAGAGCAGGAGGAAGAGAGATGGATGGAAGTTGCTTCGTCAAGGATTAAGGAAATGTTGTACAATGTTTACAAAAGGTTTGCAAGCATTTATGGACGATTTTATCCTGTCAACAGCTGTTGCAAACCGTATGGCACTGTACAATGACACTCTTGAGTTCCCATTTTAGGGAAATCCTTAAAGGGCATGTGAGAAACAGAGCTCTCTGCACAGATGTTTTGTCCAACAGGGATGCAGAGATTCTCAAAGCTGGTCCTAGTGGCATTTAAAAAACCAAGAAGGGAGGTAACCCAGGCAAAGAATTTCGGTACATGAAGTCTTTATGGAAGGGGATTTTCCCTTTTCCAAAAACAATAGAATCCTCCTGATGCTGGAACATCATTCATCAACATCTCAACAATAAGGTAATTGGCATTTAATTATTGTTTAGTTTGCATGTACATTCAATAAGGCCCCCCCCCCCCCGGGAAATGTATCAGAGGACCAACTCGAGTTTCGGCATGCCTCGACTTTCGTGAAATTCGTGACCTTTGGCGAGTTTTTTGGAAAAATTTGGCTCAGGTTTATGAAAAACTCGTGTTTCGGCGACGTCCGGAACATAAGAACATAAGAAGAAGTGAACTCTGGCAACAGGCCTATGACCCATGAGAGCAGGGTCTTCCCTCCCCCCAGATTAGAACCATGATACACTGGATTATCCCAATGACCCACCCAGTCTGGTCATCCCCACTCAAGGATGGAGCACTGTACAGACCCAGCAGCACAAAAGCTAGTCAGGTCCAAACTCACACCCACCCACACCCACTCATGTATTTATCTAACCTATTTTTAAAAACTACACAATGTTTTAGCCTCAATAACTGTACTCGGGGAGTTTGTTCCATCATCACAAAAACTCTATTACCAAAAAGTACTTTCCTACATCTTCTGAATCTGAATTTTTCAACTTGAGACCATTGCTGCGGGTCCTGTCTTGGCTGGAAATTTCAGCACAACTATTTACATCCATTTATTTATATTCCGTTTTCATTACACACCTCGATCATATCCCCCTAATTCTATGCCTTCAATGAGAGTGCAGAATCAGGGCCTTCAGTCATCCTCATAGAAGAGTTCTGATACCATGGGATATTTCTTTGTCGTCCTCCTTTGTTCGTTTTCCAGAGATTTATAAGCATTCTGTAATCGGTGACCCGAAACTGAGCAGCATAGTTCTAAATGAGGCCTAACCAAGGATATATTGAGTTGAAGAACAACCTGAGGGCTTCTATTAATTATACTTCTAGATAATGAAGCAAGAATTCTGTTAGCTTTATTAAAAACACTAATGCATGTTGTCTTGGTTTTAGGTTATGCTACCAGACACTCTAAATCCTTTTTTGCCAATCAGTAGTTATTAAGATCTCCCACATTATTTAGTTTACATGTTGCATGGTTATTTAATGTCCAAACATTTAGAACTTTGCATTTGTCAATAAGTGGACCCGGTTAACATATTTTTTCATTCCAGAAGTATGTTAGGTGCAAGTACTGACCGGAATTTGTTCCATAAGGATATTGTGAAGTAGATTAGCCATTTCAGACCCCCAAACATACCGTACAAACGCACTTGCATAAATACACTTACCATAATTGATCGCATGGGAGGTGATCGTTAAGCGGGGTCCACTGTATATAAACTGCATCTGCCACTTCTCTGACCATTGCATCAGTCTATTCAAATCATCCTGGAGTGCTCTATGTTCTCATTAGAATGAATTGGAACGGCCTTTTTTTGGTGTCATCAGCCAAACATTGCTTATGTCGCTTAATTTAAATTATTTTTTCCCCCCATCATCTATGATGTATATGTAAATGTGCAACAACAACAGGTCCAACATTGGACCCCTGATGGAAAGGAACACCGCCTTGTGACGTTCCCCCATTTCTGATTCTCCCATTTATGCAAAAACTCTCTGCTGTCTATTTGTCAGCCATGCTTACCAGGAAAAAAATTTCTCCTCCTATCCGTGTGCCTATGTTTTCTCAATAGCCCTCTGGTGTGGAACTCTATCGAAAGCCTTACTGAATTCCATATACACAATATCATATTCGTTGCCATGATCTACCTCTCAAACACCTTAGTGAAACGAAGTTAGTAAATTCTAAAGACAGGAACGCCCTTTTGTCTAAAACGTGTTGAGATCATTTAATCAACTCTGTGCCTGTCAAGATGTGTACAAATTGCTTCGGTAATTATTGATTCCATAAATTTTCCACTATGGAGGTAAGGCTTAGTGGTCTATAGTCGAGCCAAGGACCTGTAACCTGCCATGAAAATAGGTATTACATCACAATTTTCCACTTATCAGGCACTATGCAGTTTTGTAGTGATATGTTAAAAAGAGTAGCCAAAGGTATGCCAGTTCCTTTTACTTCCTTTAGCACCTGCAAACAGTTCATCAGGGACTGGGGATTTGTTACATTTAGTGTCTCTTTGAGGCGACCATGTCCCTAGTTAACCGCAATCGTACATTGTTATTTTTCATCCTGTTCTACGTAATCTATTATTTCAGGAATATCGCTAGTATTTTCCTGGGTGAAAACTGAGAGGAAATAGGTACAGTGGTCCCTCGCTTTTCGTAGTTCCCAGCAAATCGTAAATTTTGCCAATCATAATGGTATTTTTGTATAAACATGGAGTCACTTTTGGAAATAAATGGTATAAAATACCGACACAATGGCAATATAAACACAAATGCAGTATAATGTGATCCTTTATTGACTATGTTTCACCCACACAGTGGGCTTTTTCAAGTCACAAACAGAACTGTTTGTGACTTGAAAAAGCCCACTGTGTGGGCGAAACGTAGTCAATAAAGGATCACATTATACTGCATTTGTGTTTATATTGCCATGGAGTCACTTTTCATAAGTTGACTAGCGAGTCGTAATTCTTCCCGGACACGTACCCATGGCGTGAGCAGTGGTGGCAGCCAGTCTGGCATTGTTTACCAGGAAGCAAAGGTTCCCTCACGTGCTCCAGCAAAATATTTCATAATATTCCATTTATTTTAGTGCTTGCAAGCACTAAATAAGCTACCATGGCTCCAAAGAAAGCTCCTAGTGCCAAGCCTGTTGTAAAAGTGTTGCGGCCCCCTACCAAACTAGCGGTTAAATGGTTAACCTGCCGCGGCAGTACACTGGGGTTGTCGATCAAACCAATGTGGGGACTGCTGAAGCGGCCTGAGAGCATTATGTACTGGAGCACCTCATGGTACACATCTAAGCAGTAGGTACTGAACACCTAATGGTACACATCTACTGGCTTTAGAGCAGTATGTTACTGAACACTCACGGTATGCAGGTAAGCATCAATTACTGAAACACCTAACGGTACACATCTAAGCAGTTAGGTACCTGAACACCTAATGGTACACATCTACTGGGTGTAGATGAGCATTCTACTGGCTTCTACTGAATTTAGAATGAAGCTGCTCACCGCAGCTCAAATGAGTCTGTTTGCCTCAGTTATTTGATGTCCCACATTCAGTGAGCTTGCAACATAGTGGTTGCTGCATCGGGACCACCTTGTGTGGTGTCATTGGTCTTGAAGGCGGTAGATAGTACTCACCAGACCATCTTACGGTGACTTCTACTGCCTTAGAGAGTACTTACAGGACTCAGGTAATGTCTGCGGGGCTCGCCGCCTCATGCGTCAACTGTGGGCCGGAGTCTCGGATGCTGTTTAGTGGGTCAATGCATGAAGAAAAGGTTGAGTGTTACATTGACTGGGCTAGGCCGTAGTGGGACACTTCGGGAAGTATGATGGAGTGGAACACTGAGATATGCTGCCGGACTGTAGTGGAACACTGAGAAGAAAAGGGTGTCTGTGTGACACTGAGATGGTCAGGTTGCAGTGTACTTGAATAGGTGTCATGAGATGGCCCCTCGACAACCAAAGGACGCTATGCGGTACATAGTGTGACGCAGAGACAAAGAGGTGTCAAGGTGTGACCGGTTGCAAAGTGTGTGTATTACTGGAGAAAAAAAAGGGTGTCAAGATGACACGGTGGAGAAAGAGCATCACAACTCGGATAAGTGTCGTGAGGAAACGCAGTCCGATTGTAATTTATTATTTTAAATGTTACTTACTTTATTTTATTTTAGTGCATAGAATATATATTATATATCTATAGTGACACATTAGTAACCCCGAAATTTTTTTTTTTAAAATTAAACCCCCCCCCCCACCCCCCCCCCCCCCCAAATTAACCCCCCACAACCAAAACCCTGTCAAGAGAGTTGTACCCTGTGTAGGGTTACGAATTATTATTTATTATTTTAGTAAATGCTAATTATATTTATCAATTGTAAACTGTATATATTATCTGATGTTTATTAGTTCAAATACCTCTAGACCAAAGATAGTTGATTTTTATATTATATGAAAGATTAATTGATTTTTATAAGTGTATATTTATGTATCCCGAACTCTTTATTACAAAATGAGTAAACCTACCATCTTAAAAATAACTATTTTGTAATAGAAGGTGAGAAATACGATTGAATTTAAGAAACTATCACGAACAATATGAAAGTGGTACAAGTGTGGCCGAATGGCCAGGATGTATAAGAAACCCTACACAACCTTATGTTCCATAGTGGCAAAGAAAAAAAAGGAAATCAAGGACGCTGTTGTTGCAAAGGGGATAACTATGCTGACAAAAATGAGATCACTGTACTCTGAAGAAGGTTGAGAAGTTATTATTGCTGTGAGGTGATTACTCTTATGACTTCAAAATTTGTGAAAAGGCTAGGCAGTTGATGACGCTTTGGTAAAGAAAAATGCTGCAAATAGTTATGTGAGTGAATTTAAGGCCAGCATTGGCTGGTTGAGGAGATTGAAGAACCTTACTGGAATACACAGTGTGGTAAGGCATGGTGAGGTGCCAGTTCGGACCACTAGGCGGCTGAAAAATATGTGCATGATATTCCAGGAGTACATAGAGGCTGAAGACTGAAACCGAACCAAAGTGTTCAATTGTATGACAAACAGGACTCTTTTCGGTAGAAAATGCCATTGAGGACCTTCATTACACAAGGAGGAGGAAATGGCAATGCCCGGACAACAAGCTATGAAAGACAGGCTGATGCTAATGTTCTGCGCTATGCTAGGGGGGATTTCAAAGTGAAGCCATTGCTAGTGTACCATTCTGAAAATCCAGAGTGTTCAGGAAAAAACAATGTTATGAAGAGTAATTGTGTGTTTGTTTTGAATCTAATAGTTAAGGCATGGGTCACCAGACGGAAATTTTCGTCGAGTGGTTCAAGAAGTGTTTGGCCCTAGTGTGAAGGGAGTATCTCCCTGGTAAGAAACTGGATCTCAAGTGCCTGGCTAATAATGGTCAATGCACATGCTCTTCCTCCGAACTTGGATTGACCTAAATTTTTGTAAGGGAGTTTGGGTTCATCACAGTAAAAGTTCTTGCCCCTGAATGCCACTCCTCTCCCCCAGCCCATGGACAGCAGGTCATTACAAACTTTAAAAAACTCTACACAAAAGCAATGTTTCACAGGTGCTTGATTGTGATCACAGACACTCACTTGACCCTAAGGGAAATTTTGGAGAGAAAACACTTCAGCATCTCCATTGCATAACCCTTATGGTATGCCTTAGGGAGGGAAGTGACTACAGACTTTGAACTCGGCTTGTGAGAAAATTGTGGCCAGATTGTGTCGACAAGAGAGATTTTAAGAGTTTGGGACTGACCCTAATGAGCCTATGTCTGTTGTAAAATCAATTGTGGCAATGGGGAGTTCCATGGGGTTGGATTGAGTTGTGGAGGATGCTGGAAGAATTGGTGAAGACCACAATGAGAGCTCATACTGAGGGCTGTCAAGACTTCAGCAGGAAGTGCAAACATCACAGCTCAGAAATCTTGCTGCAGAGGACGAGGGAAAGAGAGATGGAAGAAGGTGCCTTCTTTCAGAAATTAAAGAGGATTTTTTATATGTGGGGTCAGATGGAAAGCTTTATGGAGAAACATCACCCTAAACAAGTTTGTTGCAAGCCATATTGGCAACATGTACATTGACAAAGCTTGGGCCATTTTAGGGAAGGTGTTAAAGAGATGCCAGAAACAGAGCTCTCTCTCAGTTATTTTGTGAGACAGGGACTCATTGGACTCTCAAGGTGTCCTAGTGGCACTAAGAATTCAGCTCCCTATGAAAGATGAGCAAGGGTTTTTTATGAAGTTCAGTGGCTGTGACAAATTGGCCTTCAGAGAGAGGTAATGTTGAGGTTTTCCAGGTAACCTACGGTCAAAGAGGAGGCCCCGAAAACCTGACTGTAATCACGTTTCAGGGATAGGAGAGCCATAGAGGTAAAAGGATGATCGGAGATGATCAGAGATCTAGTGAAAGTAATTTGGAGAGTTTTGGTACTGGAAAATTTTAAACCCATGTGTGTGGCCAATTGGGGAAACACGGTCAACCGAGGCTGGAAAGAAATTATTATGAGGTGACATCAGCGGCCTGCCACAGGCAATAGCGATGTATCAACATAGAGTGATGGACCAAATATTGGATGGAAAAAGCCTAGAGGCACATATCATTGATAGGAAGGAGGAAAAGTGTTGTGCTAGAACCACATCCTGGGGGACACCTTCTGCTTGAATAAAGTCCCAAGAGAGCAACATTATTAACCCCGAACACGGAACTGTCTGTCAGTTAAAAAGGTCGGAAGGAAGGATGGGTAGATTGCCATCAGAGGCCTAAGGAGTGGGCTTGGGCCTAATAATATTATTACCTCAAGTTGTGTATATGCCTTCGGAAGGTCAAAAAAGTATGGCAATAACTAAGTGGTTATTCGCAAATGCATTACGAATATACGTATCAAAGCATAGTAAGGGGTTAAGGTAGAACGGCCTTTCGAAAGCCATATTGATGAGTGGAGAAACTGATGTGTGTCACTAAATACCACACTAAACAATTATTTACCCAGGCGTTCCCATCACTTGCAAAACGCCTGCGTAAGAGCAATGGGATGACAGTGGGAGACGGCTTCATGTCCCGTTAGTACCCGGTTTGCGGAAAGGTAGACAATGGCAGCATTTCCACAGCTGTGGAAGATTCCTTGTGACCAATAGATTGAAAGGGTAATAGGGACTGCAAGGGCTGGACTGACGTTAAATTCTGTAGCCATACAAATATGAATTGTCGTCAGGCCCAGCTGCTGAAACAAGTTTTCTAAATTATTTTTGGGGAACGGGACCCCAATTGACTCTCAAGGTGGTCCTAGGGGCACTAAGAACAGAGAAACAAAAAAACCCCAGAAAAGCAATTGGTACCTGAGGTGTTGCTGGAAGGGGATTCCCCTTCCAAACTATAAACAATCCCCTCTCTCTCTTCCTCCAGTCTCCCATACACTAAGAAGAATCTTCAATAAAGGTAAGTGTTATGCTGTTAATGTTTCATTTATCATTTCCATTGTATTGTTTATGTACTTGATGTATATTTCATGTAAATTTTTTTTTTGTTTTAATACTTCTGGGTGTCAGGAACGGATTAATTGTATTTACATTATTTCTTATGGGGAAAATTGATTTGTAAATCGTAAATTTCGTTTATAGTAACGACTCCAGGAACGGATTAATTACGAAAAACGAGGGACCACTGTATTTAGAATTTCACACATATCCTTATCACTGTCAGTGATGTGACCAGAGTTACTCTTAAGTGGGCCAATCTTGTCCCTAATCTTACTTCTGTATACCTGAAAGAACTCTTTTGGGTTAGTCTTTGAATCCCTTGCGGCCTTAGCCTCATAATCTGTTTTTGCTTTTCTTATTCCTTTCTTCATTTCTCTCTTTAATTGAATATACTGATTTCTTAACTGCTCATCCCCTCTTTTGATATGCCTATATATGCCTCTCTTTTGACCAATGAGATGTTTCAATCTATTGTTCATCCATTTGGGATCATTTTTGTTAGATCTAATTTCCTTACTTGGAACAAAAGTTGTCTGGGCAGCTAGACCTATGCTCTGAAAAACGTCATATTGGCAACCAAGATCACCTACCTGACCCATAGTTAGGACATCCCAATTTACCCCACCCAAGTAATTTTTCAGTCCCATGAAGTTGGCCAAGCAAAAATCTGGGACAGAGATTTGATTGCAGTTATCTGGGTTATTCCATAATATATTGAAACTAAGTGATTTGTGATCACTTTTCCCAAGCTCATCATTAACCTAAAGATTATTAATTAGTGAATCTTTGTTGGCAAGAACCAAGTCAAGCAGATTGTTTCCTCTAGTTGGTTCTGTCACAACCTGTTCTAAAAATCAATCCTGAACCGTATCAAGAAAGTCACTAGACTCAAGATTTCCTGTCAAATTGTTCCCAAACAATTTGTCTACAGTTAAAATCTCCCATTATCACAACATTTTCATATCTAGATGCCTTATGAATTTCGTCCCATAACAGCTTACTGCATTCCCTATCAAGGTTTGGGGGCCTATAAATCACACCCAAAATTAATTTGTCATGACTCTCGAGAAACTGAAGCCAAACCGATTCTGTGTTTGATGTTTCTAATCTTATATCATGTCTAAGAAAAAACAATTTAAATTTCTCTGACATACATTGCCAAATCCCCCTCCCTTCCTGTTGACCCTATCAGGGGTGGAATATTTTTTAAAAACCCTGTATGTTGAATTCAAAAGGCATTTCTCTACCCTTTCAGGTTAAACCAGGTCTCTTTTTTATCCCAATACCCTATATTACCAAACATTTTGCAAGTTTTTTAAAAGCCATCTCCTTATTTTTAGACTCCTACTATTTTATAGAAACCATAAGGGAGCTATTCACTCTTTTGCCCTCTACTGTCTCCCCTTTGTTTGTTGATAAATTGATTTGCCTTTACTAGCAACTTTTTTTTTGAATTTTGTCTATAAAACAAACCCCGAGGTACCCCCGGTAAAAACTGCTTTTTAAAAAACCCTAATGCTGCACCTGTTTGTTTCCCGGGAAAAAACCCCATACCCTCTATAATCTACGGGTTTTAAATTTCCTATACAAGTCATCAATTACCCCCCTTCATTTTAAATTGGCTAATGCAACCCCCTCCATCCCCGGAGATGAACCCCACCCTTGCATACATATCACTTTTGGGCCAAAAAAAAAGGTCCTAGTTATCAATGAAGGGGTTGCAAGTTCCTTGCAGTATCTGCCCTTGCCAAAATTTAAAATAAAAAATTTGGGCCCAGACATCCATTCATTGCCCCTCCCTTTTTTAGGAAAGATCCCTACAATGCCCTTGAGATCCCCCCTTAAACCCAAACTACTTCTATGGCTGACCTGTACTTATCCAGCAATTTCCTCCCCTCCGGGCCCTTCCCAATGTCATTCCCCCCCCACACTAAGACGGGAATAAGGGGCTTCCCCCCATTCCCTTTGCTATAATATTACCCAACCTGCTGACTATTTTTTGCCAACACCAGCCCCGGGAAAAACACACTCTCTGCCCTTGCCCTTTTTTCTATCTCTGCTACAAAATCACGGTCCATATATCTTACCTAAAATTTGGCCTACAGGGGGACCCCCCCGGTTTACGATCTTTGGTATCTGATAAATCCGGTAACCGATGCATTATATAGCAGAAAATTTTCCCCCCTTTTCCCCATACCCAAAACCCCCGGGATGCGATTTGGTTTTTTACAAGACGTGTCCCTATGGGCCTGAACGCCCCCGTGTGCCCGTGTTTTTTCAAGCCGCCAGTGTGCCACATCTAAAGGGTAACCCTTAATACATTCCATATTATCCATATTTTCACTGTTTTTTTGGGGCCTGTTTTTTTCAAAATAATCACCATGGGCCCCCAAAAAAGCTCCCCAGTGGGCCCAAACCCCTTTGGGGACCAAGGGGGCTAAAGACTGTTGAAATGAAGAAAGAGATAATTTTTCAAAGGTACGAAATGGAGTGCGTGGGGTCCCGGAAACTGGTCAGGTTGTATAGTAAACCCCAAATCAACCATCTCTACCTTTTTGAGCAAAAAAAACAGCAATCACGGAAGCTGTTCTTGCAAAAGGTGCAACTGTGATTACGAAACAGCGACCACAAGCATTAGAAAATGTTGAGAGACTGTTATTGGTGTGGATAAATGAAAAACAGATAACAGGAGATAGCATCTCTCAAGCAATCATTTGTGATAAGGCTAGGCAGTTGCATGACGATTTGGTAAAAAAATTGCCTGCAACTAGTGGTGATGTGAGTGAATTTAAGGCCAGCAAAGGTTGGTTTGAAAGATTTAAGAATCGTAGTGGTATACATAGTGTGATTAGGCATGGTGAGGCTGCCAGTTATGTTGTGCGACAGAAGTCCAGTGACTCTCAACCTGGTCCTAGTGGCGTTAAAAGAAGAAGGGAAGTAACCCAGGAAAAGGACTTGCTACCTCAAGTCCAATGGAGGGAGATTCCCCTTCTAAATGCTAACACCATCCACACTCTCCCCTCCTCCCATCCCATCAATCATCACCAGATCTTCATTAAACTCCAGCCTTTATATTATCCTTTCTACCTGCATACCTGTGTACCTGTGTACCTGTCTACCATCTTACTATCATATTATAACCAAGTCATTGCCATTGTTATTTTTTACTTATTACTCTTCTGGTACTTTAATTTGTGAATTATATTTTGACAATTTAAGTCTAGTTATACTCTTGATCTTGTTAACAACCTATATCAGACCCTAGTGCAATTGCAAGTACAATTTTAATTTGTATTTTTATATTATATTATTATAGGTAGTAGGTTGGTACACAGCAACCACCCAGGGAAGTACTACCGTCCTGCCAGATGACTGTGAAACAAAAACCTGTAACTGTTTTGCATGATGGTAGGATTGCTGGTTTCTTTTTCTGTCTCATGAACACGCTAGATAACAGGGATATCTTGCTACTCCTACTTACACTTTGGTCACACTTCACAGACACGCACATGCATATATATATACATACATCTGGGTTTTTCTCCTTTTTCTAAATAGCTCTTGTTCTTCTTTATCTCTTCTATTGTCCATGGGGAAGTGGAAAAGAATCTTTCCTCCGTAAGCCATGCGTGTCGTATGAGGTGACTAAAATGCCGGGAGCAATGGGCTAGTAACCCCTTCTCCTGTAGACATTTACTAAAAAAGAGAAGAAGAAAAACTTTATAAAACTGGGATGCTTAAATGTGCGTGGATGTAGTGCGGATGACAAGAAACAGATGATTGCTGATGTTATGAATGAAAAGAAGTTGGATGTCCTGGCCGTAAGCGAAACAAAGCTGAAGGGGGTAGGAGAGTTTCAGTGGGGGGAAAAAAATGGGACTAAATCTGGAGTATCTGAGAGAGTTAGAGCAAAGGAAGGGGTAGCAGTAATGTTAAATGATCAGTTTATGGAAGGAGAAAAGAAAATATAAATATGTAAATTCAAGAATTATGTGGATTAAAGTAAAGGTGGATGCGAGAAGTGGGTCATAAAAAGCGTGATGCACCTGGAGAAGAGAGGAATGCAGAGGAGAGAGAGAGATTTTGGGAGATGTTAAGTGAATGAAATAGGACCCTTTTGAACCAAGTGAGAGAGTAATTGGGGTAGGGACCGAATGCAAAAGTAGGAGAAACTTCTAGAGAGGGTGTGGTGGGTAAGTTTGGGGTGCCAGGTGTAAATGATAATGGGAGCCCTTTATTGAACTTTGTATAAAAGGGGTTTAGTTATGGGTAATACTTTTTTTTTAAAAGAAAAAGAGGATAAATAAGTATACAAGATATGATGTAGGGCGAAATGACAGTAGTTTTTTGGGATTATGATTGGTAGATAAAAGACTGTTTGAGTAACTTCAGGATGTACATGTTTATAGAGGGGCCAGAGATATATCAGATCACTTTCTAGTTGTAGCTACACTGAGAGTAAAAGGTAGATGGATACAAGGAGAATAGAAGCATACAGGGAAGAGAGAGGTGAAGGTTTATAAAACTAAAAGAGGAGGCAGTTAGGTGTAAGATATACACAGCTATTGGACCCCATTAGATGGGCTACTGAGAGCATAGGCATGGCGGTCGTAAGTAGGTATGGGGTTGGTTTAAAATGTACGGGTTGAGTGTTTCAGCAGAGGGAAGTTTGTTGTTACAGAAAGGGTGCAGGAGAGGGAAAGAGAGCGATTGGTGGAATGATGATGTAAAGAGAGTAGTAAGGGAGAAGTGATGCAAGGAGGGAAGAGTATATGGAGAAAAAGAGAGAGGTTAAGAGGTGGTTGAAGCAATGTAGAAAAGAGAGCAATGAGAGAGTGGGTTGAGACTGTTATCAACAAATTTTTTTTGAAAATAAGAAAAAAGTTTTGGGAGTGAGATTAACCAAGTTAAGAAACGCCTAGAGAGTAGTTTAATTGTTTTTTTTTGAACCCCATACCCATTCCTGTGGCGGTGGTCAAAACAGATTAAGGAGGTTACATAATTGGTCAACTCCGGGGGGACTGGACTCCAAAGTTTTGATAGCTCGAGATCTCGCTTACCAAAGGCTACATTGAATCTCACGATCTGGTCTAACTCCAAATCATTGACAAGCCCGCCTTACTCTAGGCTCACTCGACGCCATAATGGCTAGAGCTGGTCAAACATGAATAATTGCAAAAGGTAATGAATCATAAACACATTAATCATGAGCAATTTACAAAGGTAATCGAGCTCCAGGTAGAGCTGGTCACACCAAATCACTGACAAGTTTCAAAGGTAATGAACACGATATAACACCGTTATCAACATGATTACAATCCATAGGACAAATTACTGAGTAATGAGAGTTAACAAACATAGCAGGGAATTTCATCCATTGCCCCAACAACAGATGTTGCTAGAAACAACTTCGCCGATCGGCGGCTCGCGTAAAAATAGGAGCAGGGAGAGTTATTAAATGGAGAGTTAGAGGTATGGGAAGATGGGAGGAATATTTTGGGAAGGAATGTTAAATGTTGATGAAGATAGGGGAAGCTGTGATTTCGTGTATAGGCAAGGAGATTAACATATTGTAGGTAGTGGAGGAAGAGCAGTTGTGGGAGAGGGCCGTGGGGGAAGTTCGTGAGGCAGTAGGTAACAATGAGGGGGGTAAGGGAGCCGGATATATGATGGGATAAAGATAGAAATGTTAAAAGCAGGTGGATATAGTTTTGGAGTGGTTGGAGCAATTTATTTAATAAAATGTATGGAAGAGGGTAAGGGTACATAGGGATTGGCAAGAGAGCATGCAATAGTTCCCTTTGTATAAAGGCAAAGGGGACAAAAGAGAGTGCAAAAATTATAGGGGGATAAAGTCTGTTTTTTTTCGAGTAATACCTGGTAAAGTGTTTGGTAGAGTTATAATTGAAGAATTAAGAGTAAGACGGAGAATAGGATAGAAGATGAACAAGGAGGCTTTAGGAAAGGTGGGATGTGTGGACCAGGTGATTTACAGTGAAAACATATAAGTGAACAGTATTTAGATAAGGCTAAAGAGGGTTTTTTGGCATTTATGATTTGGAAAGCGTATGACAGGAGTGGATAGGGGGCAATGTGGACAGATGTTGCAAGTGTATGGTGTAGGGAGGTAGGTTACTGAAAGCAGTGAAGAGTTTTTATGAGGTTAGTGAGGCTCAAGTTAGAGTATGTAGGAAAGAGGGAATTTTTTCCCAGTAAAAGTAGGCCTTAGACAAGGATGTGTGATGTCACCGTCCTTTAATATATTTATAGATGGGGTTGTCAGAGAAAGTAAATGCGAGGGTTTGGTAGAGCGTGAGTTAAAAGATAAAGAATCATCACAAAGTGGGAGTTGTCACAGCTGCTCTTGCTGATGACACTGGGCTCTCTTGGGAGGGGATTTCATCTTTTTTTTTTTTTTTTTTTTTTTTTTTTTCTTTTTTTTATTTTTTTTGTTTTTTTTCTGTTTCTTTTTTTTCTTTCTTCTTTGTTTCTTTTTCTTTCTTTTTTTTTTTTTTTTTCTGAAAGAGAAGTTGCAGAGATGGTGGATGAATTTGGTAGGGTGTGCAATAGAGAACATTAAAGGTGAATACAGGAAAGGAGTAATGGTATGAGGATTAACAAAAAGACAAAATAAATATTAGGTGAATGAAAGAATGAATATAGATAGGAGGGAGAGAGGATGGGGAGGTGACATATTCAGATATTTGGCGATGGGACGTGTCAGCGGATGGGTCTATTAATGATGAGGTGAAGTATAGAATTGACTGAGGGAAAAGGAGTGAGTGGTGCACTTAGGAGTCTGTGGAGACAAAGAACTTTGTCCTTGGAGGCAAAAGGGGAATGATTATGAGAGTATAGTTTTACCAACGCTCTTTTATGGGTGTGAAGCCTGGGTGATGAATGTTGAGCGAGGAGCGAAGGCTGGAGGCAGTGGAGATGTCATGTCTGTGGGCAATGTGTGGTGTGATATAATGCAGAGAATTCGTAGCTTTGGAAGTTAGGAGGAGGTGCGGGATTACCAAAACTATTGTCCCAGAGGGCTGAGGAAGGGTTGTTGAGGTGGTTCGCGACATGTAGAGAGAATGGAGCGAAAGAGAATGACTCACAAGAGTGTATTCAGTCTGTAGTGGAAGGCAGCGGGGTAGGGGTGGCCTAGGAAAGGTTGGAGGAGGGGGTAAAGGAGTTTTGTGTGTGAGGGCTTGACTCCAGCCGGCATGCGGAAGCATGTTTGATAGGAGTGAATGAGACAAATGGTTTTAATATTGAGTGCTGTTGGAGTGTGAGCAATATAAAAAAAGTAACTTTTATGAAGGAGTCTCTGCGGAAACCGGCATGCGGACTTGAGTCCTGGAGATGCGAAGTACAGTGCCTGCACTCTGAAGGTGGGGTGTTAATGTTGCAGTTTAAAAAACTGTAGTGTAAAGCACCTTCTGGCAAGACAGTGATGGAGTGAATGATGGGAAAGTTTTTTTTTTCGGGCCACCCTGCCTTGGTAGGAATCAGCAGTGTGATAATAAAAATATAATAAAATAAATTATTATAAGTTTATACCTTGTTGTACTTTAGCTCATTATAGCTCAATACTTAGACAACCCCTAAAACTAACTATACCTGGTTGTACTTAGCCTCATTCTGCCCTCAATACATAGACACCCCTAAACTAACTATACCTTGGTGTACTTTAGATCATTCTAGCTCAATACATAGACAACCCTAAACTAACTATTACCTAGTTTGTTACTTTAGCTCATTCTAGCTCAATACATAGGCAACCCAACACTAACTATACCTAGTTGTACTTTTATGCTCATTCTAGTCAATACAGAGACAACCCTAAACTAAACTATACCTAGTTGTACTTTAGCTAATTCTAGCTCATACATAGACATCCCTAAACTAAACTATACCTAGTTGTATTTAGCTCATTCTAGCTCAATACTATACGACACACTAAATTTCAATTATAGTAGACATTAGTGCAATTACACAGAGTTGAGTCTGGGTGCACTTGTAATTTTTTTTTTTACAGTATTAGTTTTTACCTATCTGTACTTTAGCTCATTCCTTGCACACATATACAATATCAATTTCTTTATGTTTATTAGTTGACTATTACTCTATATGACCAAAAGTGCTTTAGTGGTATACTTGTCTAAACTCAACCACTACAGAAATCAGTATTAGAATCACCACATAAAACAGGATATAAACAACCACATATTTAAACCTAAAAGATGAATGATCACCGTTGACCCTGATCTAAACATCCATAATCTAACACCACAATCAAACTTATTGGAACAGTACTGCCCTGTTTATTACACAGCCATCACAAGCCAGCACTATCCTGAACACTGCTCAAAGTCTATCAGTTATTAATACAACATCAGATCCTTAAGCAAAAAACACTATGATGACCTCCCACTGCACTCTTTTGAGTCACTAAAGAGACACCCTTCTCCTGCATTAATTCTTACTGAGACATGGCTTAAGCATGACACAATGATATCTCCCACTACCAGAAACACTGCAAATCCACAGACTGCAGGACCATACAAAGTTGGGGGTGGTACTGCAATCTTTACTCTAAACCAAACTATCTGTATTAGCACTATGGCTTTAGTGATGAATATGGGGAATACATTTTTGCTAAATTTTTACTGTAAAAAACCTCATGACGCCTATAACAATTGGTGGCCATATACCGGATACCCCACACAAACATCCCAAACTTCATTGAGAATCTCAAGTATTAATAACAACAGACAAATGAATAGCACCACTTATCTTAGTGAGAGACTTCAATATCAACCTTGGCCTACCAGATATGATCAGATGTAACTGATTTCATCAACATTGAACAACACACTCCTCATACCATCGATAAACTAAACCAACCAGGGCTGACTGAGACAAGTGCAACATAATAGCCACATATGGACCAATATACTAGCCCCCCTTAAATCAGGGATAATCACAGACAGCACTACTGACCACTTCCCAACCTTCCTCTTAACAAACATTAGTAAGCCACCACACGAATATTAGTAAGCCACCACTCGAATACAACAAAGTTTCATTTAGACTCCATGATGAGGCCTCAATACAGGAATTTTCACATAGCAGACCTAGAGACTGCTGACTGGGCCTACAGAAAACTCTCATTGCCAATGGTATTGACGATTGGACAGACATTTTTCTTAACCCTTTGAGGGTCGACAGGCCCTCTCCGAAACTCGTTCTCAGGGTCGGCAAATTTAAAAAAAAAAATTATTTTTCTTAAGAAAAGATAGAGAATCTTTTCCGATCAATAAAGGTCACCAAAAGTTGAAATTTGATAGAAACTTACGGAATTATGCTCTCGCAAAGTTAGCGGTCTCGGCGATGTTTAAACATCGGCGATTTTGCCCACTTTGAGCCCCATTTTCGGCCAATTTCACTGTTATACTAGTCTACAACAAAACATGAATATTTCGCTAGAACTCATTTTTCTATCGAATGGGTGCAGAAACCACCCATTTATGTATGCAAACTATCCAGGTACAGTGGTCAGAATTCAGCAATTTTGCCAATTTCACACAAATTTCAAAAGATGCAATTTCCGATGGGTCAGGAATAAACAAGAAAGACATTCCTGGCACTATAATGACATTTTCCTCTAGTCTTTGTTCACGTCTCAAGGCCCCTCTTATATCTTTTGCTTCCACTTTGAATTTTTATTCTCTAAAAATATAAGATTTTAGCGTTATCGCTGACTACTGCATTAGTGTAAAAAATGGTATAAATATTTATTGGTGCAGTTGTGAAAGAATATTAGACATCACCAGTTGACGTGTATTGCACGACTTCGGCACGATTTTGTTTTACTTTGAATTTTGGTAAAAATCGAACATTTCCTGCTACTTTGAGCTCAATTTCTCAAGGCCACTTTTCATTGTAAAACAGTCAAATTCATCTCCATTTCTGTATATGTATTCCATTCTATAAAATGAGACCAAGAAAAACTAGATTACAACAATAAATACCATACGAAATACTACTGCAATGTCTAGCTTGATTTATGCCCAAAAAAATGGTCAAAGTTTTTTTTTTCTCATTATGCACTGTGTCGCGCAGGATTTTTTTTAGACTGTGCACACTGACCACTAGGACCATTCTTTCATATGAAAGGCCTAACCAGCTTTCTCCCACTAGATTCCTGAGGCCGTAGAATTTATGAGTACTAGTACGTCAAAAACCCCATACGACGTAAGACGTACTTAGTACGACCAAAACCCTCAAAGGGTTAACAAAATATTAGACTATACACAAACATTGTCCTATAAAAACGAAACAAGATCATGAATAAAAACGGCCTTGGTTGCACATGGCTAACCAGCAGCATTCTGAAATCCATTGATAAGAAACACCAATATAAAAGCAATATAGACAGGGCTTAATACACAAGATAATCTTAAACAATATTCAACAGTTCCCACCAAATTAATAAATAAAGCCAAACAACTGTACTATTCCAGCAGATTCACCGGACACAAGAGGAGATATGAAAAAGATTTGGAAAACCACTTTCCCAGCTTCTGAGGGGACCCACAAACTGAAAAAAAAAACAAGAACATTGTTCTAACTAAACCTCATGAAACACCACTGCATCCCACTGATCCAGCTACAAGCATAAACGACTTCTTACTCAAATATTGGATCTAATCTTGCCAGTAAAATCCCCACGCACCCAATGCCCTTTTGCCGGGACTACCTAGATGGGAAATTTCCCAAATTCCTTCTATCTTGTTACCAACTGAGGCCCACGGAAGTCACCGCGATCATAAGTCACACTAAAAATAACTTGGGGAATCTGCCTCACATCCCACCATAAGTGTACAAGTGAGCGGGCAATGTCCTTTCGCGTGCTATTACATACTTTTTAACAAGTCACTAGGGAAAAAACTAGCACTTTCCCGAACTACTCAAGACAGCAGGTTACACCAATACTAAAGGTGGTGGACCCTCCAGACGTAAACAACTATAGCCAGTATCAAACTTACCATTGCTACCCAAAATATCGAGAAAACTCGTTGCCACAGGAGGAACTATATTAATTTATAACATCACAAAACATACTCAAACCCTACCAATTTGGATTCAGGGAAAAATTAAAAGCACTAATGATGCAATTATAAAAATGCTAGACCTGCTTTACAAGCTGGGAAAATAAGGAATATCCACTAGGAATTTTTACTGACCTAGAAGAAAAGTGTTTGACACAGCGAGACCACGGCATCCTACTCCACAAAACTTGACCTATGTATAGAGGCCATGTGCTTGCATATTTTTAAATCCTACCTTTCTAATGTAGGTATCAGTATGTCACCATTAAAGACACAGCCTCATCAATTAGCCACTTGATACTGGAGTTCAACAGGGAAGTGTCTTGGACCCTCTCTTCCTCATTTACATCAATGATCTTCAAACAATCCCAACACCTGAAACTCATTCTCTTTGCTGACGACATGACTTATGTCATCTCCACCATAATCTTGCCACCCTCAAACCATTGTTAATGAGGTGCTGCCTCAAATATCGACTTGGATGACAGCCAATAAACTTACACTCTTAACACTGGCAATACCTACTAGATTAAGTTTTGTTTGGGGCAGAGCAGGTTTTTTGTTTCGCCACTTAACATTAATATCGACAACACACTAATTGCCAGAAAAATAGAGGGCAAATTCCTTGGCCTATACCTCGACAACAACCTAAATTTCATACCCATATCAAACACCATACAAAAAAAGTATCCAAACGGTGGGGATCCATCAAGATACGAATAGTACGTGCTGCAAAACTGCCCTTCTCACACTATACCATTCACTCATAAATCCATACCTCACCTATTGCTATCTGTGCTTGGGTTTCAAACTGCAGCCAACACACCTAAAGCCAATAATACACAAAAGCTGCAGTAAGAATAATCACTAATCCCATCTAGCTACACCCCCCCCCAACTCTTATAAGATCTAAACTTACTCCCTGTTCAGAACATCCACACTTACTACTGTGCAGTATATATCTACAGGACCTTAAATTCCAATATTACCCTTGACCTAAAATGCTTTCGTGATAGTTGCGACAGGATCCACAGGCCATAACACCAGACACAAACATCTATGACATTCCCCTGTGTTATCGATTAAACCTTTCACAAAAATTCAATGTATTTCAAAGGATCCTGAAATCTGGAAACACCCTACTGAAAACTCTAGAACTGCAGACACATTCATCACTTTCAAAACTACAGTTAGAAAACATCTTTATCTCCCTGTTCCACCCCGACAAACTAACTTCATGATAACCAACCTGGTGGTTCACAATTACCACTCACTCACCCACTGACTCATAAAACCCAGAATACTAATCTTATATCTTAACAATAATAAACCCTAACTAGTCATAAGTTTGCCAAATTATACTCCAATATTGACACTTTGTATTGTGCTCCAAACAAAAGCATTCACATTGCTAACTCACAAATTATGATATAGCACTTAGCCTTTAATACCATATCTGTAAGGATTTATGTTAAGAATTAATCTAAGTCTGTCCGAAATGCCCAGCCAGGCTAGGAGTCCTAGCGGCCCCCTCGGTAATTAGTATTTTATAACATTGTTAAACCACACAATACCCAAAACCTGTAAACCCCACAATGTATATCCTTATACGAGATTAACTTGATTTGTATCTGATTTGAAAATATACAGAGTACCACAGTCAAACATTTTCCACTTTAGTTGAAAAATTAGGAAAACATGATTACTGATGCACACATGAATAAAGACCACCTTACTACTTACAGGAGATTTCAACATAAACATTACTACACGGCTAGGACTCCACAACCGATTTCACTAACACAATGAGTGAATGCTTTTGTACCACAATAACTAAACCTACAAGAAGTACCGAGACAAGCATTCCTTAAAGTAGACACTCATCTGACAAACACAATATTACCTTTTAAATCAGGCATAAATCACAGAAAACACTGAAGATCAGACAAGTCACAGGGACGGGAAGTCATAAGAGTCGTCAGGAAGTGAATACGCGAGTAAGTGAAATCGAAAAAAAAAAAAAAGACACACAAAAATTTAAAAAATAAAAAAAAACAACACACACCAACATGGACGGCCAGGATCCGTACTTATTTTAAGTAGAGGCATGACAAAGCTCAGGAAGCTGAGAAGGGAGTGGACCTAATCTACATAAACACATAACAACAATAGAATACAGTGAGAGGCCGGGCCAGGAGCTGAGTCTCGACCCCTGCAACCACAATTATGTGAGTACAATTAGGATGAGTAGGTGAGGACACTACCCAACCTTCTCTAAAAATATCTGAGGCAAACTGCCACAAGACAACACTAAAGTAACCTTCAGACTCATAACGAGACAGCAGTAAACAACTGTATGGCAGCTATGAATAACATTGATGGCAAAAATGAGTTCAAAACATATCGCAGATATGATGAATTTACAAATATTTTCTAAAATACTCAAAAACAAAGCCTCTACAAAAAACATTGCCCCAAAAAAAACTAAAAGAGATCACAGCAAAGAGGACTGGTATAATCCCTGGGCTAACACCAAAGCATCCTCAAATCCATTAACACTGAGCACAAAATATGAAAAACAGTATAGAATGGGTCAAATAATAGAGAACAGTCTAAACATTACTCATCTGCACTTACCAGCCTGCATAAGAAGAAGATCTAAAAAATTGTATTATGAAAATAGATTTACATCAACATCAAGGTTGCTATGAAAAAACCTGGAAAAACTCTATCTGAATATTTTGGAAATAAAAAGTTATCAAAAACAACACATCAAATTAACGAAATCAGATGAGCCCCACTCACACTTACAGAAATAGCAAAAACAGGATTCAACGTTTTCTTCTCCCCATGGGGTAAAAATCTAGCGAACAAATACCAAGGCGTGAACACCCTCCCATCAGACTACCTCATAGGTTTACCTACCCACAATACACTATTCCTAGCTCCAACAAACCCCATAGAAGTACGCTTATATTAAGACCCTTAAAAAAAGCGCAGTGAGACATAAAACAGCTTGACTGCTTTTATGTACAAAAAAGCTTTCCTCATGTTAGTATCACCAATTATTGCAACGCTCTTTAACAAATCATGAATCAGCTACCTTCCCAACAAATCCCTCAATTTAGTGAGGGTCCTCTGATCCACAAGGAGGTGACCCAAGCTGACTTGATTAACTACTAGACCAATATCTAACTTACACTGCTCTCTAAATTCTTTGAAAAATCATGCATAGACGGATCTATTCCTACCTCGTTCACACAACATATTAAACCTTGTCAGTTTGATTCCGGAATAATAAAAGCATGAATGATGCTATCATACACATGCTAGAACTTAATATAACCGCACTCGAAAGAAGGACAGTCCCGTGGGCATTTTCATTGATTTAGTAGCTTTCGATACAGTCAACCATGAACTGCTGTACTCCAATTAACGCCACTATGTAAGAGGCCACTCCCTCAACTACCTAAAATCATACTTTGTTACAGAACTCAATATGTGTATTGCAAATGATGCAAAACTCTTCCACCCAAGATCCAATCAATGTAGGAGTCCAAAGCAAGGTCCTTGGACCACTCCTCTTCTCTCTCTACATCAATGATCTACCGAATGCTCAAGCTACTAAAACCCATATTATTCGCAGATGACACTCATATCGGTCTTTTCCCATCCCAAACACAGTCATACTGCAAAACACAGTCAATTACCGAATTGCAGAAAAATATCTGCCTGGATGACGAATAATAGCTTTCTTTGGAATACGATAAAACTATTTCATTCAGTGTTGGAAACAAAGCTGCTTATATAAATCCGATTAACATAACGATAAATTGGTTCATCAGTCAAAAGACTCTCACAGAAGAACAATTCGTCGGTATCCACCTTGACAGTAGCCTTAAGTTAATGGACACACATACAACAAATCACAAAGAAATCTCTCTAGGACTGTAGGCATACTGGTTCCACAAAGAATAAAGTTAATACATTCCAACAATCAGCCTCTCCTGGCACTGTTCCATACACTTCAAATACCCTCTATCTCATATGGAATTTGTGCATGGGGATCAACAACATCCAATCACCTAAAACCCCTCATAACCAGCAAAAGGCAGCAGTAAGATGATAATTGAATTCCGATCAGGCCCGCTACTCCACCAATTTTCAAGTCTGAATCTGCTCACCCATTAAGTACATCCATACTTATTCATGTGCCTACTGCATTCACAGAAAAAATACACTCAAAATTCAAATCCTTCACTCAAACACAAACTAATTTCTCCTCACTCCACAACTAACTTAAAATAAAAAACAAACAAACATAGGACACATGACCACAAACACAAGACACAGATCTCTTTTTGATATACCTCGTGTCCATATCACACTATGTAAAGCTCTATGCCATAAAGGGCCATAAAATATGGGAATTCATTCCAGAATATAATAAGCAACCAGTCTTGAAAATCAGTTTAAGACTCTTCTCAAAAGCCACTAAATCGCATTGACTAAATTCTAAATATTCAATACACACATACTCAATTATGTAATCCCACATCTAACTTCAACAATCACTTTGAACCTTCTTATCATTGTCGACAGGATATAATTGAACTAGTGTTTTTCACAATAAGCATTTTTAGAATCTATGAATATATCACTTTGTCTTATCAAGTTTAATTCACCTTATTATTAATATCCTACTATTCAACTTTGAAAATAATTACATGTCCTTACTGTACAACTATGATAAAATCCTTGGTATTAAGTAGTCTGTAAGCAATACATGTTAAGTTGGCCCATAATGCCAGGCATAATAGAGGCTCTTTTGCATTGCATACCAAATTATTGTAAATATAATATCTCAATGTACCTGTTGCCAAAGACATAAATTAAATAAATATAAAAAAAAAAATCTTTGACCTTTAATTATGTTTATGAATTACGAAATGTTAAGTTGTCAGAAAACAAATTCATCTCTATTGAGGAGCAGGACTATAATGGTAGTGGGCGGAGTTTGTGTCAACATCTTTGATATTGTTCTTAATGTCACCTTTGCACCATTTTTATATTTCTGGTATATTTTTAAATGTTTACACAG
The DNA here is from genome assembly GCF_026875155.1 of Cherax quadricarinatus. NCBI lineage: Eukaryota > Metazoa > Arthropoda > Malacostraca > Decapoda > Parastacidae > Cherax > Cherax quadricarinatus. The sequence continues at coordinate 22,705,564 of NC_069475.1, read as the reverse complement.
TTGTGATATTTTATATATGTATTAAAGAGAATAGAGAAATCAGCTCTAAATATCTACATTTTTTACCCCCCCCCCCCCCCCCCCCCCCCCCCCCCCCCCCCCCCCCCCCCCCCCCCCCCCCCCCACCACAGTAGGGACATGGTCAGAGAGTCCATCATAAGTCCACGTTGTCGGTTATATGGCACATCGCTAAGTGAGGAGAGGTTGTACTCTATCCTTTTTCAATACATACAACTTATGAACATCTTCGGAACAATTATACAAGTATTTTCATTTTGTTTAGTATTTCTATAATCAGTAATGTTGGTGTAGGTTTGGTCTGGTATGGTCATACCTACATACTAGAGTGAGAGATATGGCAGAAAGTGGTAAGATAAACCAGAGGAGAAGCAGGGTGCAGCTGTCACAATAAAGGAACACTGTATCTAACATCTGGTCTCCAGACTATTCAAACAACTTACAGATGATATTCAGAAACATGGCTAGAACAAGTGTAGAAGCTTCAAGAGTAAACTGGTCATGTATCTTCACCAGTTGCCAGATCATTCCAGGCTGTGTTGGATATGTGAGGCAGTGACGTCTCCAGCAGCAACCAGAATGGTTGACCAAGCAAACCACCCGCACGAGCCACCACAAGGAATCGGCAATTTTGCCCATTTGAGCCCCTATTTTTGCCTCCAATGCCAGTGTTCTTGTATCACAAACATCATAACTATTTGATAGAACTCCATTATTCTATCGAATGAGTTCAAGAAACCACCCATTTACGATTACAACATCCAATAAAGAGGTCAGGTATTTAGCATATTTGCAATTCCAACACAAATTTCAAAAGGTGCCAATTTCTGAAATGGGTCTAGAATAAAACAGGAAGACAATTATTGGCACATAAAATAGCTAGTTCTCTGTTCATTAGTCACATCCCCAGGCCCCTTTATATTTCTTTGGCATTTCCAACTTTGAATTTTTATTCTTCAAAAGATAGAGATTTACTGTTTATGCAGACCTACTGCATTAGTGTAGAAATAGTATAAATAATATCAGCGAACTTGTGAAAGAACATTAGGACTCTACCAGTTGACGTTATCTGGATGGTTAGTTAGGATTTGTTTACCTTTTGAAACTATAGTAAAAATCGAAACAATTTTCTGATACCTTTAAGCCAATTTCAGGTACTATCATAGTAAAAACCAGTTCATAATCATCTCCATTTTCGTGTAATGTCTTCATTCTATAAAATGAGACCAGGAAAACTAGAATATAACAATAAATACCATATGAAAATACAGTTCAAAGTCGCTGTTTTAATCAAAAACATGGTCAAAGTTTTTTTTTCTCATTACGCACTGTGTGCTGCAGGATTTTTTTATACTGTGCACACTGACCACGTAGACCAACATTCTTTCATATGTAGGCCTACCAGCTTTCTCTCACTAGATTTGAGGATGCTAGAATTTAGGCATATACTAGTACATCAAAAACCCTGGGGCGTAAGCCATACTAGTATGACTGAAACCCTGAAAGGATTAATATGTTAGCAATATAATACCATATTGTTAATAAAGTAACTTAATAAATTCAACTGAACTGAATTTCACTGTTACAGTTAAAAATGTATCAAATGTATCTATGTGACTATGTAAATTATAAGTTACTATAATATAAGTAACTGTTACTATAAGTTGAGTCTCTCTTTAATATTAATGTAAATAACTCAGTTTACCTTAGGGTAAGATTTTGTTCAGATTTTTAAATGCAGAGGGTTAGCCACCCACTCAGATCACAACATAATTGAGGTTCAGACATGTATGCGTGGAGCCCCAGACCGACAAAATGAGATTAGTCATGAGGGAGCATTCACCAAATTCAATAAAATAACAAAAACATAAAGTGAGACCAAGTAAACCAAGTCCTAACCGATATAAGCTGGGAAGATATACTAAGCAACACACACCCCAACTTATGCCTAGAACAGATTAACTTGGTGGCACTCGATGTATGCACAAGACTTATTCCTCTAAGAAAAAGGAGGAGTAGATGTAAAATAGAAAGAGACAGGCGCTCTCTTTACAGGCGACGGAAAAGAATAACAGAGCAGCTAAAAGAGGTCAATCAATCTGAAATGCATAGGGAGACACTGGTCAGAAGAAATAGCAAACATGAACTTTTTTTATAAAATATAAATATTTTTTTTTTTTTTTTTTTTTTTTTTTTTTTTTTTTTTTAGCTAAAAGGAATCTTATAGGAGTCAGGAATCGCGGGAAGAACTAAAAAGCCATAAATGAAATCGAAGAAACCCAAAGTATTGCTTCTCCTAAGCCAAATCAAAGTCGAGAACAACGTCAGTATGGGCCCTTACTTAAACAAAGATGGGACCTACACAGATGACAGCAAGGAAAATGAGTGAGCTACTCAAGTCCCAATAAGACTCAGTTTTAAGCAGCCACTAAACCAGACTGAGAGTCGAAGATCAAAATGAATTTTTTATGAGGAAGCCACCTAATTTGGTTAACACAAGCACTATCTGAAGTTATCCTGATGCCAAATGATTTCGAACAGGTGATAAATGACATGCCATGCACTCTGCCCCAGGGCCAGACTCATGGAACTCCGTGTTCATCAAGAACTGCAAGAGCCCCTATCCGAGCCTTTACCATCTATGGAGAGGGAGGCATGGAACAAGGGGGTCGTCCACAGGTAAAGCTACTATAAAAACAACAGACATAGCCCCACTCACACACAGGGGCACGTAAAGGCAACAGCAAAGAAACTACAGACAATTAGCAATAACATCCATATCATAAAAAATCTTTGAAAGAGTCCTAGAAGCAAGCCATCACCACCCATCTAGAAAAAACCATCAAGTTACACAACCCAGGGCACAAAATGGGTTAGAACAGTCGCTCCTCTCTGTCTCAACTATTGGATCACTATGAACAAGGTCCTAGATGCACTAGAATACAAAAAGAAAGCAGATATAATATATACAGACTTTGCCAAAAGCCTTCGACAAGTGTGACCATGGCGTACTAGCGCACAAAATGCGTGTAAGGAATGACAGGAAATGTCGGTCGATGGGATTATAATTTTCCTCACTAACAGAAACACAGAGAGTAGTAGTCAACAGAGTAGAAAGTCCGAGGCAGGCATGTGAAAAGCTCTGTTACACAAGGAACAGTACTCGCTCCCTTCTTGTTCTCAGCACTCATATCTGACAATAGACAAGGATGTCAGCCACAGCACCGTGTCTTCCTTTGCAGATGACAACCCGAATCCTGCTGACAAGTGTCTCTCCATTGCAGACACTGCAAGCTCTCAGGCGGACATCAACCAAAATCTTTCAGTGGGATGCAGTAAAACAATATGATTAGTTCAACGATGAGAAATTTCAATTACTCAATATTTGGTAAAACACGAGGAAATCTAAGGGTCCTTCATCAGAGTACAAAACACAAATTATTGGCCACAAATAGAGCGAAAACACCAACGTCAAAAGACCTGTGAGTTGTTCATGTCAGAGGATTCACCTTCAAGGGCCATAACATTGATCGATCGCATCTGCTGTGAAAAATGACTGGATGGATAATGAGAACCTTCAAAACGAGGGGTGCCAAGCCCATGATGTACACTCTTCAGCGTCATTGTTTCTATCTAGGCAGGAATATTGCTGCACACTTTAACAGCTACCTTTTCAAGAGCAGCGATGAAATTGCATGACTAGAAAATGTACAGAGAACCTTCACGGGCGCATAAAACAGAGAATAAAACACCTCAAATTACTGGGAGTGATTGAGGTTACTAAACCTGAATTCACCTGGAACGCAGGCGGGAGTGATACATGATTATATACACCTGGACAAATCCTAGAGGATAGTACCGATCTTGACTCTCGAAAATCACTCACTACGAAAACAATAGACTTGCAGACGATGCAACATCCCAAGTGAAAAGCAGGGGGTCACTAGCACGTTAAGAGATCATAAATAAGTGGTAGGGGCCCGAGACTGTTCAACTCGCCTCCCAGCACACATACGGTGGGATTCCACAGACCCCTGGCAGGTCTTCCAACCTGGCACTGGACAAGCACCTAAAAGTCGGTTTCCTGATCAGCCGGGCTGTGGCTCGTACGTTGTTTGCATGCAGCCGTACTAACAGCTGGGTTGATCAGGCTCTGATCCACCAGGAGGCCTGGTCACTGACCGGGCTGCAGGCGCGTTGACCCCCGGAACTCTCTCCAGTAAACCCAGATTACCAAGAAAGTCAGTGGCTCATTCTAGGGAACTGTCTGTCTTATTCTCATTGATGTCCTCAATCTTGTCTCCAGGCTGCCACCCAGAACAGTCAATAACACCATGTACGTACTTGCTAGTGGAAGGACAACTGGTGTAAAGGAAACAACCTTAAAGTTTTTCCACCTTGCCAGGCCAGGGGTCTCCCTTAATAACAATATACCTTAGTTTATTGTAACTGATTTTGACACAGTAGGACGTAGATGGTTTTAAACATTTAAATAATAAGATATTACCAAGGAGGCACATTTTAAGTCACTTGAGTTTTTGTGTTATGTACATGTTATAGAGGGGACAGAGATATATCAGATCACTTCTAGTCTGTAGCTACACTGAGAGTAAAAGGTAGATGGTTACAAGGAGAATAGAAGCATACAGGGAAGAGAGAGGTGAAGGTTTATAAAACTAAAAGAGGAGGCAGTTAGGTGTAAGATATACACAGCTATTGGACCCCATTAGATGGGCTACTGAGAGCATAGGCATGGCGGTCGTAAGTAGGTATGGGGTTGGTTTAAAATGTACGGGTTGAGTGTTTCAGCAGAGGGAAGTTTGTTGTTACAGAAAGGGTGCAGGAGAGGGAAAGAGAGCGATTGGTGGAATGATGATGTTAAAGAGAGTAGTAAGGGAGAAGTGATGCAAGGAGGGAAGAGTTATGGAGAAAAAGTGAGAGGTTAAGAGGTGGTTGAAGCAATGTAGAAAAGAGAGCAATGAGAGAGTGGGTTGAGACTGTTATCAACAAATTTTTTTTGAAAATAAGAAAAAAGTTTTGGGAGTGAGATTAACCAAGTTAAGAAACGCCTAGAGAGTAGTTTAATTGTTTTTTTTTGAACCCCATACCCATTCCTGTGGCGGTGGTCAAAACAGATTAAGGAGGTTACATAATTGGTCAACTCCGGGGGGACTGGACTCCAAAGTTTTGATAGCTCGAGATCTCGCTTACCAAAGGCTACATTGAATCTCACGATCTGGTCTAACTCCAAATCATTGACAAGCCCGCCTTACTCTAGGCTCACTCGACGCCATAATGGCTAGAGCTGGTCAAACATGAATAATTGCAAAAGGTAATGAATCATAAACACATTAATCATGAGCAATTTACAAAGGTAATCGAGCTCCAGGTAGAGCTGGTCACACCAAATCACTGACAAGTTTCAAAGGTAATGAACACGATATAACACCGTTATCAACATGATTACAATCCATAGGACAAATTACTGAGTAATGAGAGTTAACAAACATAGCAGGGAATTTCATCCATTGCCCCAACAACAGATGTTGCTAGAAACAACTTCGCCGATCGGCGGCTCGCGTAAAAATAGGAGCAGGGAGAGTTATTAAATGGAGAGTTAGAGGTATGGGAAGATGGGAGGAATATTTTGGGAAGGAATGTTAAATGTTGATGAAGATAGGGGAAGCTGTGATTTCGTGTATAGGCAAGGAGATTAACATATTGTAGGTAGTGGAGGAAGAGCAGTTGTGGGAGAGGGCCGTGGGGGAAGTTCGTGAGGCAGTAGGTAACAATGAGGGGGGTAAGGGAGCCGGATATATGATGGGATAAAGATAGAAATGTTAAAAGCAGGTGGATATAGTTTTGGAGTGGTTGGAGCAATTTATTTAATAAAATGTATGGAAGAGGGTAAGGGTACATAGGGATTGGCAAGAGAGCATGCAATAGTTCCCTTTGTATAAAGGCAAAGGGGACAAAAGAGAGTGCAAAAATTATAGGGGGATAAAGTCTGTTTTTTTTCGAGTAATACCTGGTAAAGTGTTTGGTAGAGTTATAATTGAAGAATTAAGAGTAAGACGGAGAATAGGATAGAAGATGAACAAGGAGGCTTTAGGAAAGGTGGGATGTGTGGACCAGGTGATTTACAGTGAAAACATATAAGTGAACAGTATTTAGATAAGGCTAAAGAGGGTTTTTTGGCATTTATGATTTGGAAAGCGTATGACAGGAGTGGATAGGGGGCAATGTGGACAGATGTTGCAAGTGTATGGTGTAGGGAGGTAGGTTACTGAAAGCAGTGAAGAGTTTTTATGAGGTTAGTGAGGCTCAAGTTAGAGTATGTAGGAAAGAGGGAATTTTTTCCCAGTAAAAGTAGGCCTTAGACAAGGATGTGTGATGTCACCGTCCTTTAATATATTTATAGATGGGGTTGTCAGAGAAAGTAAATGCGAGGGTTTGGTAGAGCGTGAGTTAAAAGATAAAGAATCATCACAAAGTGGGAGTTGTCACAGCTGCTCTTGCTGATGACACTGGGCTCTCTTGGGAGGGGATTTCATCTTTTTTTTTTTTTTTTTTTTTTTTTTTTTCTTTTTTTTATTTTTTTTGTTTTTTTTCTGTTTCTTTTTTTTCTTTCTTCTTTGTTTCTTTTTCTTTCTTTTTTTTTTTTTTTTTCTGAAAGAGAAGTTGCAGAGATGGTGGATGAATTTGGTAGGGTGTGCAATAGAGAACATTAAAGGTGAATACAGGAAAGGAGTAATGGTATGAGGATTAACAAAAAGACAAAATAAATATTAGGTGAATGAAAGAATGAATATAGATAGGAGGGAGAGAGGATGGGGAGGTGACATATTCAGATATTTGGCGATGGGACGTGTCAGCGGATGGGTCTATTAATGATGAGGTGAAGTATAGAATTGACTGAGGGAAAAGGAGTGAGTGGTGCACTTAGGAGTCTGTGGAGACAAAGAACTTTGTCCTTGGAGGCAAAAGGGGAATGATTATGAGAGTATAGTTTTACCAACGCTCTTTTATGGGTGTGAAGCCTGGGTGATGAATGTTGAGCGAGGAGCGAAGGCTGGAGGCAGTGGAGATGTCATGTCTGTGGGCAATGTGTGGTGTGATATAATGCAGAGAATTCGTAGCTTTGGAAGTTAGGAGGAGGTGCGGGATTACCAAAACTATTGTCCCAGAGGGCTGAGGAAGGGTTGTTGAGGTGGTTCGCGACATGTAGAGAGAATGGAGCGAAAGAGAATGACTCACAAGAGTGTATTCAGTCTGTAGTGGAAGGCAGCGGGGTAGGGGTGGCCTAGGAAAGGTTGGAGGAGGGGGTAAAGGAGTTTTGTGTGTGAGGGCTTGACTCCAGCCGGCATGCGGAAGCATGTTTGATAGGAGTGAATGAGACAAATGGTTTTAATATTGAGTGCTGTTGGAGTGTGAGCAATATAAAAAAAGTAACTTTTATGAAGGAGTCTCTGCGGAAACCGGCATGCGGACTTGAGTCCTGGAGATGCGAAGTACAGTGCCTGCACTCTGAAGGTGGGGTGTTAATGTTGCAGTTTAAAAAACTGTAGTGTAAAGCACCTTCTGGCAAGACAGTGATGGAGTGAATGATGGGAAAGTTTTTTTTTTCGGGCCACCCTGCCTTGGTAGGAATCAGCAGTGTGATAATAAAAATATAATAAAATAAATTATTATAAGTTTATACCTTGTTGTACTTTAGCTCATTATAGCTCAATACTTAGACAACCCCTAAAACTAACTATACCTGGTTGTACTTAGCCTCATTCTGCCCTCAATACATAGACACCCCTAAACTAACTATACCTTGGTGTACTTTAGATCATTCTAGCTCAATACATAGACAACCCTAAACTAACTATTACCTAGTTTGTTACTTTAGCTCATTCTAGCTCAATACATAGGCAACCCAACACTAACTATACCTAGTTGTACTTTTATGCTCATTCTAGTCAATACAGAGACAACCCTAAACTAAACTATACCTAGTTGTACTTTAGCTAATTCTAGCTCATACATAGACATCCCTAAACTAAACTATACCTAGTTGTATTTAGCTCATTCTAGCTCAATACTATACGACACACTAAATTTCAATTATAGTAGACATTAGTGCAATTACACAGAGTTGAGTCTGGGTGCACTTGTAATTTTTTTTTTTACAGTATTAGTTTTTACCTATCTGTACTTTAGCTCATTCCTTGCACACATATACAATATCAATTTCTTTATGTTTATTAGTTGACTATTACTCTATATGACCAAAAGTGCTTTAGTGGTATACTTGTCTAAACTCAACCACTACAGAAATCAGTATTAGAATCACCACATAAAACAGGATATAAACAACCACATATTTAAACCTAAAAGATGAATGATCACCGTTGACCCTGATCTAAACATCCATAATCTAACACCACAATCAAACTTATTGGAACAGTACTGCCCTGTTTATTACACAGCCATCACAAGCCAGCACTATCCTGAACACTGCTCAAAGTCTATCAGTTATTAATACAACATCAGATCCTTAAGCAAAAAACACTATGATGACCTCCCACTGCACTCTTTTGAGTCACTAAAGAGACACCCTTCTCCTGCATTAATTCTTACTGAGACATGGCTTAAGCATGACACAATGATATCTCCCACTACCAGAAACACTGCAAATCCACAGACTGCAGGACCATACAAAGTTGGGGGTGGTACTGCAATCTTTACTCTAAACCAAACTATCTGTATTAGCACTATGGCTTTAGTGATGAATATGGGGAATACATTTTTGCTAAATTTTTACTGTAAAAAACCTCATGACGCCTATAACAATTGGTGGCCATATACCGGATACCCCACACAAACATCCCAAACTTCATTGAGAATCTCAAGTATTAATAACAACAGACAAATGAATAGCACCACTTATCTTAGTGAGAGACTTCAATATCAACCTTGGCCTACCAGATATGATCAGATGTAACTGATTTCATCAACATTGAACAACACACTCCTCATACCATCGATAAACTAAACCAACCAGGGCTGACTGAGACAAGTGCAACATAATAGCCACATATGGACCAATATACTAGCCCCTAAATCAGGATAATCACAGACAGCACTTCTGACCACTTCCAACCTTAAAAAGTAGGGGGTCATACCAAGGCAGAAGAAACCCAAAGGGAGAAAGAGGAAGAGGAAGAGGAAGATGAAAAAAAGATCAGGTTAAGTCAATTTGTTTCTGAAGTTTGCAAGGTTTTACGATGTAATGGGAAGGAAACCATCTACAGAGACAAAGCCAGGACTAATATTCATAAAAGGAAAGTTGTGTATAAGGGAGATAAAGGGTGACTGTGAAAGTTAGAAGTAGGGTAGATAGTTTTAGCAGAAGATCAGTCAATAGGATGACTGTGATCTCTGACATGACAGAAAAGAACAATATTGGTGTCGGCAAACCTAACACTACTTTTGTGCTCCCTGAGTCAGTCAGAAAGAGATCGGCCAGTTTCTCCAAAGTACTGAAGAGGACAGGAGGAACAAGAAATAGAATAGACACGAGGAACACCTATAGAGGTGTCTACTCTATTTCTTGTTCCTCCTGTCCTCTTCAGTATTTCGTAGAAACTGTTTGATCTCTTTTTGGCAGACTTAAGATAGCACAAAAGTGAGTGTTAGGTTTGTCGACACAAACAATGCTCTTTTTTTTCATGTCAGAGATCACAGTCATCCTTTTGGGACTGGTCTTCTGCTAAAACTGTTTACCCTAAGTATAACTTTCAGTCGCCATTTGGTCGAATCCTCCCTTATACACACATTTCCTCCCTCTTCCCCTTCCTTTCCTCTTTCTCCTTTGGGTTTTCTTCTGCCTTAGGTATTTGACTGCTCCACTAACTACTACTACCTCACTTCCTTCTTGTTCCGTCCTGTATGTGGCCTATATATACTCCTCTTTTTCTCCTTTTGTTAGTGTGACTTTATAAATGATCCAAGTCGGACTGAAACGTCGTCGTAAGATCCTGTGTGTGAGTCATTTGTGTATTGTTCCAATCATGGTATTGTGCCTTTTTTTTTATTATTAGGGAAGGATGTTGACAAATAGCTGCGTATTATATGTTCCTAATGCTCCCTGAAGCCAGCAAGAATGTGCAGGAACTGACTAAGATCTGATGGTCTGGAGAGTCAAAACTCTCTAATTTCCTCACTAACAGAAAAACAGAGAGTAGTAGTCAACAGAGTCAAGTCTGTGGCAGCTACGGTGAAAAGCTCTGTTCCACAAGGCACAGTACTCACTCCCATCTTGTTTCTCATCCTCATATCTGACATAGACAAGGTCGTCAGCCACAGCACCGTGTCTTCCTTTGCAGATGGCACCGAATCTGCATGACAGTGTCTTCCATTGCAGACACTGCAAGGCTCCAGGCGGACATCAACCAAATCTTTCAGTGGGCTGCAGAAAACAATATGAAGTTCAACGATGAGAAATTTCAATTACTCCAGTATGGTAAACATGAGGAAATTAAATCTTCATCAGAGTACAAAACAAATTCTGGCCACAAAATAGAGCAAAACACCAACGTCAAAGACCCGAGAGTGATCATGTCGGAGGATCTACCTTCAAGGACCATAAAATTTGTGTCAGTCGCATCTGCTAGAAAAATGACAGGATGGATAATGAGAACCTTCAAAACTAGGGATGCCAAGCCCAAGATGACACTCTTCAGGTCACTTTTTCTATCTAGGCTGGAATATTGCTTCCTCACAACAGCACCTTCAAGGCAGGAGAAATTGCTGACCTAGAAAATGTCAGAGAACCTTCACGCACGTATAACGGAGATAAACACCTCAATTACTGGAGCGCTGAGGTTCCTAACCTGTATTCCCTGGACTGCAGGCGGGAGAATAATGATTATATTAACACCTGGAAAATACTTAGTGGGACTAGTACAGAACTTGCACACGAAAATCACTCACTACAAAGCAAAGACTTGCAGACGATCTGCTCCATCCCACCATTGAAAAGCAGGGTGTCACTAGCACGTTAGAGAACCATACAGTAAGTGTCAGGGGCCCTAGAACTGTTCAACTGCCTCCCAGATACATAAGGGGGATTACCAACAGACCACTGGCAGTCTTCAAGATGGCACTGGACAAGCACCTATGTCGGTTCCTGACCAGCCGGGCTGTGGCTAGTACGTTGGTTTGCGTGAAGCCGCAGCAACAGCCTGGTTGAATCAGGATTGATCCACCAGGAGGCCTGGTCACAGACGGGCCGGCGGGGGCGTTGACCCCCGGGAACTCTCTCCAGGGTAAACTCCAGGTAATCTCCAGGGACAAACTTTTTCGAGGTGAGAATTGTTGGATCGTAGAGCGCCGTGTTCCTTTCAGTGGCTAACTTTCTACACTACTACTGCTATGCACTCTCCTATTTTTTTTTTTCTTTTTTTTTGTTAGTTAATATCTTTTATTATGCACCCATAAACCATCTGTGGGTTTAGTAGTCAACCCCCATACTAATCCTGTGGGTGGTAAGTCTCTCCATACCCAGCTGTGGGCAGTGGTTCAAAAACATACCCATCCTGTTGTCCGGTGGTCACCACATAGCCATCCTGTGGGCGTTGCGTCAAACATACAATCCTGTGGCGGTAGTCAAAAGATTACGAAGGTACATAATGGGTCCAGGGGACTGGGGCCACACGTCAAAAGATTACACATGTACAAAATGGGTTCAGGGACTAAGCAATAAAGGTATGATAGTGATAGTTAACAATGGTAATAATCTCCAGGGTACTCTTCCTTCCGACAGTTATAGGTATCCTCACGTTGCTTGATCTTCAGATGTTCCTGACTATTGAAATAGAACTTTTCGCAGGATGAGGGAACTGACAACCTCAAATCTTCGACCTACAAGGGTGATGGATTATTACACCGTCTTCAAATCTACTGCTCCTGTCTAATTTTTGTACTCGACTGAAGAAGCCTACTGTGCAGGCAGCATTACATTTCCGGAATTAAGTTTGCTTAACTGTTGCCTATGTGTCTTAACTTCAAACCTGATTAATGTTTTAATATTATATGTTAGTGTGTAAGACAATCAGAAACCCTTCATGGCCAACATTTGTTTTAATCAGCGGAATTCCAGAGTCTTGAGGTCGAGATAATATTATTCAATATAGAGCTACTTCGACACAAACGGCTTATTTATCTATCGCAATTGATATACTATGGCCATATTAAACCTACTATACAATAGCATAGTATCATGTTATATACTCTAGACGAAATAAATTAGGCCCAGTATATGGCGGATTGCCCACCAATCATATCACACATAAATATCATTTCTCGCCTTCCTATAACGTCTTCTTTGAATTGGAAACTGAGAAAGAGAAGCGAAGTTTTGGAGAGGCTAAATGCAACAAGGTTTAAACAATACCACGGGCGGGAGAGAACCGCGATCAGAGTGTCTCTCAATACTCAGAGTTCTCAAAAACTCCGAGTTTTGAGACTCATCTCGAAAGAACATGCGACATGAAGAGTGTCATCATGGATTGGGCATCCTAGTTGAAGATTCTCTTTATCCATCCTGTCTTTTTCTAGCAAAGTAAATATGCGATTGATACAATGCATGTGTTCTTGAAGGTGAGATCATCGGACATGACACTCCCAGGTCTTTGAGTTGGCGTATCGCTCTATTTTGTGGCCACGAATTGTTTTGTACTCTGATGAAGATTTAATTTCCTCTGGTTTACCATACTGGATGTAATTTAAAATTTCTCCATCGTGAACTTCATATTGTTTTTCTGCAGCCCACTGATAGATTTGGTTGTATGTTCCGCCTGGAGCTTGCAGTGTCTGCAATGGAAGACACTTTCATGCAAGTTCGGGTCTCATTGACAAATGGAGACTCGGTGCTGTGGCTGGACTCCTTGTCTATTGGCGGATATGCGGATGAGGAACAGATGGGAGCGAGTAACTGTGCTTGTGTGTAACAGAGATTTTCACCTTAGCTGCCTCGGGACTTTACTCTGTGGACTATACTCCTGTGTTCTGTTAGTGAGGTAATTATAGATCCATCGACCGACTTTCCTGTTATTCTTTAGCACGCATTTGTGCGCTATTACCTCCATGGTCACACTTGTCGAGGCTTTTGCAAGTCTGTTATATTACATCTGCATTTCTTTTTGTCTTTAGTGCATTTAGGACCTTGTCGTAGTGATCAAAAGTTGAGACAGACAGGGCGACCTGTTCTATACAAAGTTGCCCTGGGTGTGTAACTGATGGGTTCTTGATGGGTGGTGATTTTGCTTTCTTGGACCTCTTTCAAGATTTTTTTGATATGCGGATGTTAGTGCTATTGCTCTGTAGTACTTTGCTGTTGCTTTACTGGCCCCCTTTGTGGGAGTGGGGCTATGTTGTTGTTTTTTAGTACTGGGGACGACCCCCGTGTCCATGTCCCTCTCCATAGTATGGATTAAAAGGCTCGGGATAGGGGTTCTTGCAAGTTCTGATGAACAAGAGTTCATGAGGCTGCCCTGGGGCAGAGTGCATGGAATGTCATTTTATCGCCTGTTCGACGTCATTTGGCGTCAGGATAACATCGGATAGGCTTGTGTTAATCAAATTTTGTGGCTCTCTCATAAAATTCATTGTGATCTGTTGACTCTCAGTCTGGTTAGGCGGCTTGCTAAAAACTGAGTCATACCTGGGACTTGAGTAGCTCACTCAATTTCCTTGCTGCATCTGTGTAGGACCACTTGTTTAAGTAGGGGCCCAATACTGGACGTTGTTTCTCGATTTTGATTTGGCATAGGAGAGAAATTACTTTGGGTTTCTTCGATTTCATTTATGGCTTTTTATTTCTTCCCTCGATTCCTGACTCCTATAGGATTTTTTAGCTTAAGTTCGATGCTTGCTTTTCTCTGACCAGTGTCTCACCCATTAAGCCATTTCAGATATATTGACCTCTTTTAGCCGCTTATTATTATTTTCCCGTCGCCTGTAAAGGGAAGCGCCTGTCTCTTTCTATTTTACATTTACTCCTCCTTTTTCTTAGAGGATGAATATAGCCTTGTGCAAACCATCGAGTGCCACCGAAATTAATCTGGTTCTAGGCATAAGTTGGGGTCTGTGTTGCTTAGTATATCATCCCAGCTTATATCGGTTAGGAATTGGTATACTTGGTCCCACTTTATGTTTCTTATTATTGTAGTTGAATTTGGTGAATGCTCCCTCGTGACTAGTCTCATTATGTCGGTCTGGGGCTCCACGCATACATGTTGAACCTCAATGATGTTGTGAAACTGAGTATTTGTTTTTGATATGGTGACATTTCTTATCAGATCTTCATTGTTAGTGAAGATGAGGTCTAGTGTATTTCCAGTCTAGTAGGCTCTATTATTTGCTGGTTTAAATTGAAATTTGTGCAGAGATTTAAAAAGCTTGTGTGTGTGTGTGTTTTCATCAGAGCTGTCTCCTGGTGTTATTACTCTGAAAAAATATTATTTGACTATATTCCCTCTCATTTTAGGTGCCTTAAGTTGAAATCCCAGGAGCAAGATGCTGGGTGCAGGAGCTGGGAAGATTTTCCAGACAGTGGTCAATTTTTTAACAGCTGTTCCTGGAATTGCTGGGATGTTGCATCCGGGTCAGGCTTGTAGTGCTACCACCATTGACTAGGTTTTGGTTACTCTACTTTCACTGCTAAAACTTCCTACATCATTTGAGGCATTTAAGCCGTTCTGTGCAAACAAGTGATCTCTGCAATGTAAGGCCAACCCCCCCCCCCCTTTTGCCTGTTACTCTGTCAACTATCTGTATGGTTGTAACCTGGGGATCCAATATTTCGTTGTCCAAGAGATCCTTTTGTGGGTTCAGTGAAACCCGGGAACATTGCCTTTGCCTCTGCAAGCAGTCCAATGGGTTGAAAGGTATTTTGTTGTTTGTTGCTGGTTTAGACCCTGTATATTTGCAAAGAAGAATGTTATCGGATGGTGGTGTATTGTTGGTACTGGGGGGGGATTTTTTTTCCGGCATTAGTATCTGTTTCTGTTGTTTGGAGTGGGAGGGCCATCGACTGTGGTTCCACTCCAGGAATGACTGATTTGGTGTACGATTTCTGCCATTTCCTGCCAGTTTTTTTTCCTTCCTGGCACTAAAACCCTCTCCTCTTGAGTGGCTGTGGCTCCCAGGGTTTTCCCATGGCACCTGGATGTTTTGTATCTTTTTGTCCCCTTTAGTTGGGTATGCCTGGCAATTTAAGTTATAGCACAGTCTTTCCTGTATGAAGAGGTACCAGTTCAGGGTGAAAAAGCTCTACAGGAAGTGAGTTTGAATTTTCCTGTTGTCATATGGGCATGCATTTTCTAGGGTGTCATTAGTTGCACGGTCCCAGTGTTTTTCCAGCTTTCCCATGCCAGCAGATTACCAAGTCGCATAGTTATGTTGCACAGGCTTGGTTTCGTTTGCCTTGGGTTCTGTGACTGTATTCCCTGTTGGTGCATGTTTCCCTGTCTTACTTCTTTCCATCCCTAGCACCAACAATGGAGCCTCCCACCAGTTGTTCTGGTAATATAATCTCACTATTGCTAGTGGAGTCCTCTTGTTTGTTATTTCCTGCGGTATTTCTTAGTTGCAATATGTTTTTATCTTATCTTTGACTACACTTTTTTCCTTCCTATGGCTCATGTCCCCTATGAGGTCATTTATATGTTATTCCTTCCTGCGTATAGTTCCCGACTACCTGGACAATAATCTCCGCTTCACCATTTCTGTCTCAACAGGACAGCTATCTATCCTGCTTCACATTAACTGTCTCCCAGGACAGCCCCTCCAGCTTCACAATGACTGTCTCCCAGGAAAAATAGCACCTCAGCTTAACCAATTTCTGTCTCCAGCGACTGCACCCTCCAGCTTCACATTACTGTCTCCGGACAGCATATCAGCCCCACATTTACTGACTACCAGGACTTCATTCTCCAGCCCTTACTGTTTCTGGGACTTCATGGCCAGTATTCAAGGGCAGTATACCATTCAGCCTGACTTTTATGTCCCCATCTGTTGTTGAAAGGCTTCCAGGTTGTCTATGAAAGCTGCTTTGATGTGTCCTCTTTTAATACCTTGTGATTTTAGTCACAGCATTCTATCTCTTTTGGGCATACCCAAAAACATTTCCCTGTTTTAACACTGCTTGTAGCTAGGTCTAGCGATAATATTGCACAATGGGCGTGACACCAATTTCACACAAATGACTAATTTATCCATGTGCGAAGGCCCGTTTGTTTGACTGACACAGGCTACACACAGCTTCCATAATGATTTGAATGGATGATTTACTGCAATTCTATTGCACCTCTTGAATATTCTATTTAAAACCTCCTTAATGAAGCTCTAGCAATTTGTATTTCTGTTTTCTAACTGTTTTTGTATATTGGACAGCTTACCGTGCACGTTTCCTGATATATATTTATTGTTTGTGTTTATTAAGGGCGCCTACTACCCCATCCCACGTTTTCAGTCTGCTTCATTGGTCCAACGAATGTTTGAAACCAGTCAAGGGTTCGGCCAGTCATATGAGCGTCGCTTACCTTTAATGTAATAGTGCCTTTTCCTCTGGTTATGTCTAAGCTAAGGTGGCTCCATTCAAATCACGATCCTTAACTTCAAGTTTGGAATTTACGTGCCATTTATGTAGGTGTCAAATTAGCCAATTTATATAAGAAATAAATTGCGAGAGATAATTATCAGAGTACATAATTTGGTCTGATAAAACGATGTATCCTTACTATGGATTCGTAATGGTAACAGTAAGATTGTGTATGTACAAAACAGACGTCGCTTGAAATCAATCAAATGAATGAGAATATATCAGTTTGGGTCTGCATATGTTTACCTTTTTTAGCAGATGGGCGTTTTGATAAAAATTCAGGGTTTCTTGAAGGGGAGATCCCCCGGGACATGATCACCCCCGGGTTTTTTGACGTTGGCGTTTGCCCTTTTTTTGTGGCCGGGAATTTTTTTTTTGGTACTCGGATAAGATTTTTTTTTCCTCATGTTTACCATACTGGAGTAATTAAATTTCTCATCGTTAAACTTCATATTGTTTTCTGCAGCCCCTGAAAGATTTGGTTTGTTTGTCCGCCGGGAGCCTTCCCGTGTCTGCAATGGAAGACACTGTTTGCAGTTTTCGGGGGTTTCATCTCCCAAAAGGAAAGACACGGTGCTGTGGCGGGGAAACCCCTTGTCTAGTCGGATATGAGGTGGGGGAACAAGATGGGGGGCGGTACTGTCCCTTGTGGAAAAAGGCTTTTCACCAAAAAGCTCCCTCGGATTTTACTCGTTGACTACTACTCTCTGTTTTTGGTTAGGGAGGACTTATAAAATCCATCGACCGACTTTTCTGTTTTTTCCTTTTGGGGCCGCTTTTGTGGGGCTATTACCCCTGGCCCACCCCTTGTCAAAGCTTTTGCAAAGTCTGAATATATTACATCTGAATTCTTTTTGTCTTCTAGGGGCCTTTTGGGGAAACCTTTGGTCGTAGTGACCAATAGTTTAAAAAACAGACAGGGGCGACCGGGTCAAAAAAAAAGTTCCCTGGGTTGTGTAACTGAGGGGTTTTCTAGAGGGGTTTTTTTTGGGGTTGATTTTGTTTTCTTAGGACTCTTTAAAAGATTTTTGATATGGGAGGGTTAGTGCTTTTGCTTGTAGTTCTTTGCTGTTGTTTTTACTCCCCCCCTTTTTTGGAGGGGGGGCTATGTCTTTTTTTTTTTTTAGTAACTGTGGGAGGGACCCCCTTTGGTCCATGTTTCCCTCCCCATAGAAGGGAAAAGGGGTCGTGTTTGGGGTTTTCTTGCGGGTTTTGATAAACCCAAAAGATTTCCCATGATTTGGGCCCCTGGGGCAGATTTGCAGGGGCCCGGGTCTTTTATCGCTGTTCGAGTCTTTGGGGCGTCAGGAAAAATTGGGGATAGCTTGTTTTAATAAAATTTTTGTGGCTCTCTCAAAAAAAAATTATTTTGATCTTTGACTCTCATTTGGGTTTTGGGTTCCCAAAAACTGGTCTTTCGGGACTTGAGTAGCTCACTTTTCCTTGTTGTCTTTTGTGTGGGGCCCCATTTTTTTAATTTGGGGCCCCAAATTTTGGAAATTTTGGTCTCAAATTTTGATTTGGCATGGAGAAAAAAATATTTTGGGGTTTTTCTTTCGATTTCATTTTGGTTTTTAAAGTTCCCCCCGCGATTCCTGACTCCTAAAGGTTTCTTTTAGCTTAAGTTCGATCCCTTGCTATTTCTCTGACCGTTTTCCCCCTACGCATTTAAAGATATTTTGGGCCCTTTTTTAAACCCGCTTTATTTAAAATTTTCCGTCGCCTGAAAAGGGAGGCCTGTCTCTTTTATTTTAAATCTACTCCCCCTTTTTTTCTTAGAGGAAAAACCCTTGTGCAACTTCGGGGTTCCCCCGGGAATTTAAAATCTGTTTTGGGCAAAATTTGGGGTCGTGTTGCTTTTATTTTCCTTTCCCAGCTTTTATCGGTTGGGAAAATTGGGTTTTTACTTGGTCCCATTTTATTTTCTTATTTTTGAAGTTAAATTTGGTGAATGCTCCCTCGTGATAGTCCTTAGGGGGGGGGCCGGGGGGGCTCCACGCATACAGCCCTGAACCCAATTATGTTGTGAACTGAGTTTTTTTGTTTTTGTTATGGTGCATTTCTTATAGATCATCTTTGGTTAGTGAAGATGGGTTAGGGGATTCCCCCTTTCTGTGGGGCTCTATTTTTTTGTGGTTTAAATTGAAATTTTTGCAGAGTTTTAAAAAGTTGTGGAGTGTGAGTTTTCATCGGGAGCTGTCTCCGGTGTTTTACTGCAACAAATTATTTGCTATATTCCCCCATTTTTGGTGCCTTAAGTTGAAATCCCCGGAGAAGATTGGGTGCAGGAGCTGGAAAATTTTCCAGACGTGGTCAATTTTTAAAAAGCTGGTTCCGGGAAAAATTTCTGGGATGTTGATCCCGGGGGGTTGTAGACTACCCCCAATGCCCAGGTTTTTTGGGTTTTCTAAACCAAAAAGCTAAAAAAACCATACATTCAAAATTTTTTAGGCATTAAGGCCCGTTCTGTGCAAACAAATGAATTTTGCAAAGGGTTTCGGCCCAACCCCCCCCCCCCCCTTTTTCCTGTTCACTCTGTCACTCTGGGATGGTTGAAACCCGGGATCCCTTTTTTTGTTGTCCAAGTGTTTCCCTTTTTGGGGGTTTTCAGTGAAACCCGGGGGAAACCCCTTGCCTTTGCCTCTGCAAGGGAGTCCTTTGGGTGAAAGGTTTTTGGGTTTTTTGGGTTTCTGGCTTTTGAAATGTATATTGGGAAAGGGAAAAATGGTTTTCGGGGCTGGGGGTATTGTTTGGGTATGGGGGGGGATTTTTTTCCCCGGGAAAATTGTTTTTGTATCTGTTGGTTTTGGGGGGTGGGGGGGGCCCTCGCGTGGTTCCCCTCAGGAAAGGTTTGGGGTTTTGGGGTACGATTTTGCCATTTTCCCGCCAGTTTTTTTCCTTCCCGGACCTTTAAAAAATCTCCCTCTTGAGTGGTGTGGCTTTTCCCCGGTTTTCCCATGGCCTGGATTTTTTTTTTCTTTTTGTCCCCTTTAGATGGTTTTGCCTTTGGGAATTTAAATTTAGCACAGTCTTTCCCGTACTGAAGAGGGACCAGTTTTTGGGGTGAAAAAGGTTTCAGGAAAAGGGGGTTTGCATTTTTCCCGTTGGGCATATGGGCTGGGGATTTTCTTGGGTGGGGATGTTGGCCCTCCCAAATTTTTTTTCCAGCTTTCCCTGCCAGCAATACCAAAATGCATTTTGTTTTGTGCACGGCTTTTGGGTTTCCCTTTGCCTTGGGTTTTTGGGCTGTATTCCCCGGTTGGGGGGATGTTTCCCCGTTTTCTTCTTTCCTCCCTAGACAACAATTTGGCTCCCCCCATTTTTAATACACCTAATTCTTTAAAATCCCTTTTTTTTTCCATTCGTTGCAATGGTTTCTTCTTTTTCACACTTTTTCCCCTATTCTGCCCTATATTAATTCTGCCTTTTCCCTTTTTTGGGGGCAAATTTTTCCCCTTACCTTTCTCCAAAGGAATCCCTCACATTTTCCGGAACTCACTTAAAATTTTGTTCCCAAGGCACCCCCTTAACCTTACTTTTCCCAGGAAAACTAATTACCCAAAATTTCCCGGAAAAATACCCCCATTATTGGATTACCCCCTTACTTTTGAACATAAAAAGGCTACCACCAACCACTTTTTTGCCCTTTGTAAAAAATTCCATTTTTTGGAATTGAGTTTGTCCCTTTAAACCTTTAGTTTTTTCCCCTTTTTATTTGGAACCAAAAATTTCCGGTTTTAACAAAATTTTGGATGGTTTCCTGGGAGAAAAAACCCCATTTTCTTTCCTTGGAAGCCTTTTTCTGCCCAGGTAACCCCTTAAATGTTTGGGAAAAATTCTAATAAAACCCTAAATTTTTTAAACCTCCTTAATCCACCTATTTTTTTTCCTTTTTCTAACTTTTTTGTATTGGCCCCCAGTTTGAAAATTTTTTTTTTTTCCTAAACCCCACCCGTTTAAGGGTTTAATTAAAAAATTTAAATTTAATTGGGCCCTAAAGGGTTACTTTTATTAGGCATTTCTTTTTGTAATAACCCAAATTCTTAATCTATGAATTAAAGTTTAGTAGTTCAAATTTCCATTATATTTAAAAAATGCGGAAAATAAATATAGAAACCATAATTGGTCTTCAATCTTAAATGGTTATGAATTTCGGAATTTTATGAAAGAGTTGAAAAAATGGTAGGTTTTACCGTTTTACATAAGTTCCTTAACAACCTGGGAGAGAATCCATTCTGGGCTCAGCTTTTTAAAAAATTTTTGAGGCTTTATCGGGGTTTTAAAAGGGGCCAAAAGGGGGTGGGGGACAAAATTAACGGGCCCGGTTTGCAAATGGCACATTTTTTTTTTTCCTGTCGAAATTATGGTGAGCACCGCTCCAGTCAGTGGGTCCCCCCTTAGCTTTGAAATGAATAGGTTTCTTCCTTCCCCAAAGTGATTAGCATGCAAGGTTAGTGTTTAAAAAAATTTATAAGTAAAGATGAATATCTCTTTTTAATTTTTTCCCCCACCCCCTGAAATACTGGCTACAGGGGTCCCAAAAAAGAAACCTACAGGGATGAAAATTAAATTAATTTTGGAGGGAAAAAAATTTGTGGGGACTCAAAAAAGGAAAAGCTGGGGGCTGTATTTAGAGGATGATGAAAATTGGTTTGCAGAGGCGGGGTTACAAATGTTAAATTTGGGGGGAATATGTAAAACCCCCCTATCTTGTGCCCAAAATCATCCCTGCAACCTTGATTGTTTTTTTATGCCAATAATTGTGTGCACAGTGGGGTACAGGATACCTTTAAAAATGTAAATTTGGGGAAAACCCTTTTGGATTCCACCAAAGGCGGCCCCAAAATGTAAAAAGGGGTTAAACAAGTGTGTGTAATTTTGTCGCCCGGTGGGGTGCCAGAAACCCCACATTTAAACCCGGTCCTCCCCCATTGCCCGGAATTTCGTGCAGTTGGTAAAAATTTTTATGAAAAGCGTAGGGAGCCCCCGGGCAGAGAAATAGCAAGTCGAACTTTAAACATAAGGGAAACCTTTGGAGTCAGGGAAACGCGGGAAGCTAAAAAGCCATAAATGAAATCGAAAGAAACCCCAAAATAAATTTTTTCTCCCAAAGCCAAATAAAAAACGGGAACAAAGTTCCCGTATTGGGCCCCCACTTAAACAAAAATGGGGCCCACACAGATGACGCCAAAAGGGAAAAGAGTGGCTACTCAAGTCCCCAAAATTTTACCGTTTTTAGCAAGCCGCTAACCAGGGCTGAGAGTCGAAGATTTAAAAAGAATTTTTTATGGAGAGCCACAAAAATTTTATTAACACAAGCCTATCCGAAAGTTAAACCTGACGCCAAATGACTTCGAACAGGCGAATTTAAAGGGCATGCCCCTTTACTCTGCCCCCGGGCCCGACTCATGGCTCTGTGTTCTCAAGAAATTTCAAAAAGCCCTACACGAGCCCCTTTTCCCTCCCATGGGAGGGAGCAGGGCACGGGGGTCGTTTCCCCCAGTTACTAAAAAAACAACAGACATAGCCCCACTCCACAAGGGGGCAGTAAAGAATAGCAAAGAAATACGGGGCCCAAAATGGGCATTTAAACATCCCTTCATAAAATTCTTTGAAAGGGTCCAAAGAAGCAAAAATCCCCCCCCATCAAAAACCCCTTCAGTTAAAAAACCCAAGGCATAGGGGTTTTTGAACGGTCCCTTTCTGTCTCAACTTTTTGGGAAACATTTACGACAAGGCCCTAAATGCATAGAAGACAAAAAGAATGCAGTGTAATATATACAGCCCTTTGAAAAAACCCTTGGGACAAGTTTTGCCCATGGCGTATAGCGCAAAAAATTGCGTGAAGGAATAACAGGGGAAAAGTCGGTCGATGGATCTATAATTTCCCCACTAAAGGGGAAAACAGAGAATAGTCGTTTAACGGTAAAGTCCGAGGCAGCTCGGTGAAAAGGGTTTTGTTTCCCCAAAAGGGACAGTTTAGCCCCTTCTTGTTCCTCATCCTCATATCCCAATAGGACAAGGATGTCACCCCCAGCCCGTGTCTTCCTTTGCAGATGACACCCGAATCTGCATGGCAGTGTTCCATTGCGACACTTGGGAAGGCTCCAGGGGACATCAACCAAAACTTTCAGTGGGGGTTTCGGAAAACAAAAGGGAAATTCAACGATGAGAAATTTTTAATTTCTCAGTAGGTAAAAAATGAGGGGAAAATTTTTTCTTCATAAAATTTCAAAAAAAAAATTTTGGCCCAAAATTTGGGCGAAAAACCCAAAAGTTTTAAAGACCTGGGAGTGATTATTTTCGGAGGATCTCCCTTCAAGGAACCCAAAAAATTGTTTCCCCAAAATTCCTTTGCTAGAAAAATGAAAGGGTGGATAATGAGAAAACCCTTTAAAACTAGGGGGGCCAAGCCCTGATGGGCAATTTAGGTCACTTGTTTTCTTGGCTGGGGGATTGCTGCCACTTTTAACCGCACCTTTCAAAGGGAGGTGAAAAAAGAAATAAGAACATAAAAACGAAAGGGAAAATGCAGAAGGGGCCCACTGGCCCCTAACCCGGTTTAATTTCCCGGGGGAACAGGGGATTTTTTCCCTTTTAAGCATTCTAACATAAAATTTTTTTAAACCAAAAAACCCCCCATTAAAAAATCAAATTTCAAAATTTTTAAGGGGGCTACCCTTTTCCCCCCCCTTTTTTTGGGTTTTTTTAAAACCTTTTAAAAACCCCTATGTCCCATTTGCGGGTAAAGGGAAAACAAAACTTATTTGGTTTAAATTCTCACTTAAAACCCAAAAATCTGGAAGTTCCCGGGCTGGGAAACTTTTTCCAAAACCCGTTTCTCCTTTTGTTCCCATTAAATTTTTTCAGGACTGTCACCACCCCTTTCTTCCTTTCTACACCCAATTCGTTTCCTTGGCAAATATGGGGGACACCAACTAATCTTTTGGCTGGGAAACCCAATTAATTTTCCAAATTAAATATTTATTAAAAGAAATTTTTCAAATTTAAAAAATTTGCCAAATTGGGCCCCTTTAAGCCTGGGAGGTTTTCCCTTTTTCACCTCAAACTTAAAAATTTATCAATTGCATTTGGGAAAAAAAGGTAGGGATAAAAAAAGGGCCAAATGAATATTCAGTACTTGTTTAGTGAAAAATTTCCCTTCTAACCACCCTTTAAGCGGTGGTAAAAATTAAACAAACAGAACAAGGGGCCCCCCCATGCTTTCCCTCCGGCTTAAGCATCCCCAAGTTGGGTCAGGGCAACATTCCAAAGGCAAAACCCACCTGTTAAAGCTATCAGCCAATCCCCCAAAACCCCCTACTTTTTTTTCCAACCTTTAATAAAACCCGGCCCAAAGGTTTCAGTTCGTTTCCCAAATATCCCAATTCCACCAGCTTTCCACCCTCCAACAATTTTTCCAAAAACCTTCTGCGGCCCATAAATTTAACCAATTTATTCCTTTTTAATCCTTTCTTTAAATTAAAAACCCCAATCATTCCTTAATTAGGGTGAGTTTCGGTTTTTTTCCTAAAAAAAGGGGGGGAAGGGGTACCTTTTTACCTTTTTTAATTTTCCAGGAATTTTTCAAAAGGGGCCCGGGGCCGGGTCCCCATAAAAATAAAACCGGGTTTTTAAAAGGGAAAACCCCCCCCAAAAACCCCTTTTTTTCTTTTTTTGGGGCCAAAGGGCATTGTTTTGGGGAAAAAGGGGGGCCTTTGGGCGAACGCCGAAACCCAAACTTTTTCCAATCCGTAATATTTGTTTAATTTTTTAGGGTTTTTTTGGTGGTTTTGGTAAATTTAAAACTTGATTTGTTTTTCTCATTCCCCCCCCGACCTTTTTAAATTGGGGGAAAAAATTTTCCTCGGTCATTAATTACAGGAGAAGGACCCCGAGAAATTCACCAAAATTTAACACCCCACCTATTTCATTTTTTCCCCCTTTAAACACAACCCCTTGGCCCCTAACCTTATTTTTCCACAAAAAATTTTTACAAAACCCAATTTCCCCGAACTGAATTTGCCTAAACCACCCCTCCCCCAAATTTTTTCCCCTTTTCCCCTTTATTTCCCTTTTACCCATTAACTTCAATCCCCCTTTTCTTGTTTTTTAGAGAGCAATTCCCCTTTACCCCAAAGGGGGTTGATTGGAAATCTTGCATTTTGGGAATTTAGAAATATTCATCTTACGGTGCACGGGATTGTTTTGGTTAAAAAAGGGGGCAAGGAGATAAGGTGATTACAACCCAAAAATTAGTCATTTTATCTAAAGCCAAGGTTTTTCTTTTTGCGGACAATTTTCCTGTTGTGGTTGGTTCGATTTCACCAGGGTCCGTATCTTTTTCGTCCGTTTTGACCCCAAATTTTTTGTTATGGGGTTTTGCCGTCCAAAGGAATTGTGTGTTTTAAATGATTTTTTTCTCCGACACTATGTTTCAATTTCCTGGTGGCCCTTTTCACCCCGTTTTTTTCCATTTTTGTCCCTTTTAAATTTTTTCCGATTCAACCTTTTGTACGGTGCCCTCTGGTTTTTTCCATTTTGTTTTTTGTGAAAAGCAGGGGGCCAAAATTTTTCCCTTCCCCGTGACCCTTCCCCCTTGTTTCTAAAACACTTGCTATGGAAATTTGGGTCTTCCGGGAAAAAAAAATTTTCTTATCTGCTTTAATTTTCCCAATAGCTCTGATTGGGGCCTTTAAATATGTTCCTTTTAATTTCTATTTTCCCCCAAAATTATCTTCCCTTTAATACCAGGAAAATTAAAAAAACCTTAAAATTTCTTTTAAACCTTTGTTTTTCCGTTAAAGGCCAACAATTTTCCTCGCATATTTTTCCATAATTCCTCCCTGGGGGTATTTCAATTCGAAAAGATTCCCTTAAAAATAATTCAATATTTCCATACGGCAAAAACCATTTTAGTGATATTTAAATTCCAAGTGTAGCTCCCTTTTCATCCCTTTAAAACCCCTTGCATACAGTTCTTTCGGGGCCGGGGGTTTGTTGGGTTTTTTAATTTTATCAAATTTGCCTAAGGACCATGTCACTTGTGCCCCAAATAGTCCCCCATTTTTATTTGCCCTTTTTCTAAAAAATTTATCATTAGGGAAATATCGCTGGTATCCCCCCCCTGTTTTAAAAAACTGAGAGGAAGTATGTGTTAAAAATTTCCCTTTTTTCCCTTAACCACGGGCAATTTGAGCCCCCCCGAGGAACGTTGTGGGGGCCCCCCTTTTCTTGCCCCCTTATCTTTACCCTGTATCCCCTGAAAAAATTTCCTTTTGGGGTTAGTTTCGTTCTCTTGAAACTTTAACATCATAACCTCTTTTTGGCTTTTCCCCAATTTCCCTTTTTTTTTTCATCCCCTTTTAAACCTGGAAAATATCCAAATTTTTTAAATTTTGCCCCCCCTTCCTCTTTTATTTCCCCTATATTGCCTCCCCTTTTAAACCAATCAATTTTTTAATTTTTTGGGTTACCCCATTTAGGTTCATTTTTGTTTGATCTGTTTTCCCCCTTTTTGGAAATTTTTAATTTTGGATGGCCCCTAGAATATCCCCGGGAAAAGCTTTCATTCGGCAACCTTTCACCACCTACCTGACCCCAAAGTCGGGTCATTCCAGTTCAGCCCCCCTAAGTAATTTTCAGCCCTTGAAATCAGCCAAGCGAAAGTCAGGGCGGGACTTGATTCCCATTATTAGGGGAATTCCATAAAAAGGGAAAAAACTGGGGTGATTTGTGACCCTTTTCCCCCAAAGGGCTCATCAAAAAACCCAAGATTTTTAAAATAGTTTTTCCCTACTGGCAAAAAAAAAACCCCCAAAGTCAAGGGGTTTTCCCCTAGTTGGGCTCTGTCAAAAAACGTTTTAAAAAACCCAATCCGGGGCCGTATAAAGAAAGTCACCCCGGACTCAAAATTTTTCCTTGCCCAAATTGCCCAGTCAATCTGCTTGTTAAAATTTCCCCAAATTTACCCCAACATTTTGGGATGTAGATGCCTTACGAATTTCGCCCCATAAAATTTTTCTGCACCCCTATAAAATTTTGGGGGGCCCTGAAAATCACCCCCAAAATTAGTTTTTCTCGGCCCTCGAAAAGGGCTGTAAAAAACAGTTCAGTGGCTGACGCTTCAAATTTTAATATCTTGTTAACAAAACCCAAATTTTAAAATTGTCTTGACTTTACTTCGTTTACCCCACCCCTTTTCCCTTTGTTGCCCCTGTCAGTGGGGAAAAAATTTATTAGCCCTTGTTTGTGACTTTTCAGAGGGCATCTCTCTATTTTTCAGATTGAGCCAGGTCTCTGTTATAGAATAAATATCTAGGTTTTTCCCGCACTTGCAATTAATTTAGCCATCTATCTTATTTTAAAAACTCCTGCTATTAGTTTAGTAAAAAATTAAGGGAGCTAGTCCCTTGCTGCCCCCCTTTCTGTCCCCCTTTGGGTTTGCTGACCTGTTTTTTCTTGTCTTTTTTTATAATTCATGCTGAAAGCCTTTTATACTTTTTCTGTTTCCAACCCTAGTGTTGCAACCTGCTTGTTTCCCACACACACCCATAACCCCTTTTCTTCCATCAGTTTAAAAACATAGGCATTTCACCAATGGCCTTCTCAATCGAGTCTGCAAAGTGCTACCCCCCTGCCCCAAGAAGATGAACCCATTCCTTGCATACATATCATGTTTGCCATAAAAGTTGTTTTCCCGTTGTCAATGAAAGGGATTGCAAGTTCCTTTGCAAATATCTGTCTAGCCAGGGAATTTACACCAAATTTCCCCCAGGAAACCAAATTTTTTCCTACTCCCCCTTTTAGGGGAAGATGCTAATATGAAATTTGGGGCCCCCCCTTGCTTAATGAATCTATAGCTGACCCGGATTTTCTAGCAGTTTTTCTCTCCTACCCTTCCCCCAAAATCATTTTTCCCCAGCACTGAGGGGGGTAATTTGGGGTTTGTTCCCATTCCTGGGCATGTTTTTATCCCGTCTTTTTTGACAATTCCCCCCCACCAGCTCCAGGGGGAAAACTCTATCTTCTTTTTCTTTTTTCCTATTACAAAAAAACACGATCAACATTTTCTTACCTGAGGGGTCACCCCAAACCCCAAAAAATGCGGTTTCCTTCATTGGGAGGGGAGAAGGGAACCCCTTTCCTTCATGGCCACTGAAAATACATTTTTTCCCGGAGGAAAAGAGAAGGGGGAAAGGTTTTTTCCCACCCCAGATCTGCACTCTTTTAAATTTCCTTACTCTGATGCGCCTCCCCTTAATTTTGAAACAACTCGCCCCTTGTAGCAGGGGGGGGGCTGCACCCCACTGCGGTAACCGTTTCTACCACCCCACCCAAGCCTCCTCACAGTGGAGACAGACTGCCCCTCCTGCTAGAACCCTTCATTCCCCACATCCCCAACCCCCTCACACTTCCCCCAGGCCCATTGAGGTGGCCCTTCAGCCCCAAAATCTCCTCCTGGAGAAGCAAGACCCCCTTCCTTTCAACTCCCCAAAACCTGGGTTTTTTTAAAAACACTTTTAGAAAGCAAGCCATGCTTTGAAACCCGCCCACGCAACCCCCAAAGAAAGTCGGGTCGTAAACCTCCCCGTGACGACTGCCCACTGAACCGAAAATGTACAGGAATTTTCCCGGCCCCGGGCATAACGGAGATAAAACACCTAAATTTTATTTGGGGAGCGCTTGGGTTCGAAACCTGTATTCCCGGGAAAAGCAGGAGGGAGAGATACATGATTATATACCCCTAAAAAAATCCTGGAGGGATTTGTCCGAACTTGCACACGAAATTTCACTCATACAAAAGCAAAAGATTTGGGCCAGACGTTTGCACCATCCCCCCCCCAATGAAAAGCGGGGGTTGTCATGACGTTAAGAGACCATAAATAAGTGTCAGGGGCCCGTGACTTTTTCAACTGCCCCCCAGCATCAAAAGGGGGAAATTTTACCAACAGCCCCCTGGCAGTTTTCAAGCTGGCACTGGAAAAATTCACCAAAAAGTCAGTTCCGGGATCACCCGGGGCTGGGGGCTCGACGTTGGCTTGCGTGCGGGCCAGCAGCAACACCCTGGTTGATCGGGGGCTGAGCCCCAGGAGGCCTGGTCACAAAAGGGGCGGGGGGGCGTTGACCCCGAAATTTTTCTCCAGATGGGGCCGGGATTTGGACTTAGGGGGCCCAATCTTTTTAAACGGTATTTCAGAGGGTTTTCCCCTTTGGGAATGTGTTTTGTATGTCTATTTACTTTTTACAGCTACTGGGGGTTTGTTCATAAAGGTGGCTCGGGAAATTGTCTGCAAAACAGTTAAATCCCGCTTTTCCCGGGGAATTTGCGGGCTGGGAGACCCTGTTAAAGGATTGTTTGATTCAGTAATGAAACCCAAATTTTTTTAAGCGGGTGTCAACCCTTGGGGGAAATTAAAATAAGAGTGATGATGTCGTCTTTTTTTGACCCACCCAAGGGTGTATCTGGAAGTTTATTACTCCCAGACCCCCTTTGGCAGGGGGACTGTGGAAAGAATGTTGGGTACAGTAAAAAGTTGTCTTATAAGGTGTACCCAGGAAGATTTTTAAATTTTGGGGGAAATTTCCCGTGCAGGGGTTGGTGGAGGCAGAAAATCGGGTAAAAAAACCCCCTCTGTATCCCTGAGGACATCCGATGGAGATCCTGACTCCCTTCACCTATATGTGGACGAAGGTTAGAAGCTGCCCCCTATCTATTTGAGATAAACCCAAAAGGGGAAATGATGGGTTACAATTTAAAGTGACCGTGTTGAGTGATAATTTTAAGGGTGTTTAAATTTAAAGGGATTTCTCCCTTGGTCCCAAGTGTGGCGTAAAGAATTTTCTTTTAAAATACGTGAACACTTTTTTTGGGGCGCCGAGGGCAGTAAACCGGGCAGGAACATTTAACCAGGTGACCCTTGTGTTAATTGAAATGAACAACATTTGACCCTTGTTTCCCCTGGGCAAGGTAGTTACATTTTTACCCCGATGCACAAGGTGTTGACAGAAATGTCAAAGTGTTGTGTCGTGGTCAGGAAAGTTTGCGTACCATTAATAAATTAATTCCCTTAGAATTAAATGGTGTTCAATCCAGTGCAGATGGAAATCTAAGGGAAAGTGACACGAGTGATATTGAAGACACTGACCGAGTAATGCAAGAAGAAATTGTAGTAAGACCCACTAGGAAAACAGCAGCGCAATCCACAGAGGGCTGGAATCGTCTCCTGGAGGAAGACACAATTTAAGTCGTCTAACAACGACTTCCGCCCGGCCACAGTGTGGAAAATATTTTAATTTTCCAAAACTATAGTGCCTAATAGGTGTTTAATGTGTCGATATGGGTCAAAAATGTATTTGAAAATAGGATAGAACCAGGAGTTCCCTTTGCGCATGCACGGATGTGCGGGGGTAGAGGTCGACTCGGGCATGGAAGAGGTGGGAGTGTCTTTGAATGTAGTGATGAGGCTGGGAAAGCATGGAACCAGGAAATTGGCGTTCACGGCGGCCTAAGGATTAACATAGGCCTCGTTTCATAATAGGAAGTGTCGTAACTGTTCCTGGTGGAGAGTGAGGGAACGTGATTTACAGGACCACCGTAATAGAGTGGCAAAATGAGTGAATAAGGGTAGGACCGGGTGACTGGCGCATCGCCATGGACTGTGTCCCGGGGAAAATTACCCTTGGTTTATCATCACTCATCAGTCTCAGATCTTAATGGAGTGATCTCTAATGTGTATAATAATTATGAAACATTAAATCGTCTTGTGAATTGTAATGTAGTTAATGATAATAACGCTAAGTTAAGAGAATGCGTGAAGTGAAATAAGTCGCCTTGCTCCGAGTGGAACACGCTAGACCACGTTGTTCCGTCACGAGGAAAGTGAAGTTCATTGAGCCACGACTTCTAAACGGGACAAACCAACGGATACCTCGTCCTGCTGGAATAAGAACCGTGTCGGTGTAGCAGGACATCGAAATGAGATGGTGAATGGAGGAAATAAGGAGTATCAATCACCCACAGTTAAGTAACCCTTCTAGTTATAGCAGACTGATACTGGCCAGTTAGGTATGTTGTAATTGGATAGGTTATGGGTGATCCAGCTACATCAAGTGACCCCAGAGAATATCTGGTAAGTGGTGGGATTATATACAATGTTTTTCTTTGATGGATATATCCATGTGTAACCTATGCCCCCCCACCCCTTCATTCAGTTACACTAATATAATCTATACAGTCCACAATTAATTAGTAGCGCCGTACTTGTGGGTGCTATCAATCTATACTGGTCTCGGATAGATATGGATAAGATTGTGAGGTCGAAGGTCCACCTCCAGTGACCAGGGGTGGTGAAGTTTTCTCACATATCTACACGGGGTGACTACGGTAAACAATATAGGGTTGTCTCCCAATGAGATTACCTTGTATGTATATAATGTTGAGGTACATATAGGTAATCACCCCTATAAAATTTTCCACATCTGCCCGCTGGTCCTTCCTGAACCGGATGCAATCAGTGAAAAAATTAATTGAATTAATTACTTAATAATTAGTGACTGTTGAGATGGTTGGTCAAGAATCGTCGGTGGGGATGATAATTAGCCCAATTAATTGCTAGCACATGTGTGGCTAGGATTTATACAGAGTAAAGTGCAAGAATTACTCTTATAAGGCGCCTACTTAAGTTGTATAATCAGTGATTAATAATTCTCTAACCATGACTGGATCTGATGGAGTTAATGTGGCTGACATAGTCCGTGAAATTTTAGAGTAATGAAAGCATCATTACAGGGCTATTAAATAAGCCATGTGGACGAAGCATTTGTTTAATGAATCAAAGAAACCGTGAACCCTAATGAAATTAAAGTTATATTTAGATGCTTTAGAGAGTAGATTTGATTGGTACAAATTGTGGTTTAAAGACTGTCAAAGTGTTCTGCTGGAGAATTGAGCAGTTGGAATGGAATGAATGTTTTAATTAATCAACCATACGAATTGGAGAAGATCAAAAACTGTCTTGTAAAAGTAAGGTTTGAATAAAATTGAAGGGTTGTAAGCCAGCATTATGTGATCACCTATTATTGCAAAGGGTGGGTTTGTCAAAACTCCAGAGTTGGTCTGGAGAAAATCAGGACTAGGTCGGCAAGAATAATTGTTCAATTGCAGACCAGTCAGCCAAACAGTTCTAAGGAGAGAACACATAATGACTCTGTAAGTATCTGTCAAGTTCAAAAAGGGTAAAGACTCAATGGTTAATAATCATAATTTAAGAGTTAAATAGGCACATATCAAGTGACAGGATCAGTAATAGTGGTTCTCACATAAAGGTAAGAGAAATAAGTTCCTCAGTAAGGGTACACCAGTTATTAAGAGGTCAGGAAGGAAAGGAGAGATGTCTCTTCTGCCTGGGGGTACTATTTCACTAAAAAATTGTAATGCCTATAATTTCATGGGGATTTTTTATGTGGAATGAATGAAAAGAAGTTGACAACATTTATCTGTGTCTAGACAACATAATGGCAAAAGGATTGATCATACCAATTGAAACAGTTGCTATTAATGCGCAACAAGGGATGGCACTTACAGTTATGTGCTGGGTTGTATGTGATTCTATAATAATGGTGACAGATAATGTTAATGTTATAATTTCCTGTACACTAAGTGCTGATGTTTAGGTTGCAGCTAATGGCATAATGTTGGCCTAGCTGTGAGTAGCCTTGCCGGGGTTGGATTTAAATAATTCAGGATAAAGGCATAATCCAAATGCATGCGGCGTTCACTCTTCCTCAACACTGGTACGGGCCCTGTAATATATGGCAGACTACCGCCTAGTAATAATGGACTAGAGGAAAGTAGGAATACAGTCACGGTTGTCTTACTCATAAAGGTTAAAACCAGTACAAGATTATTCTATCGAGGGAATGATGTTGAACCAGTCAATTTGTGGAGTGGACTGCATAGGGATTAATATAAATGTGGAAAGTCCAAATGATTCCTTTACTCTGAGCATTACCTGAAGGATGTTAAATGTGAATTGGACATTACTGGCGTTGCGACTTTCCGTGGAAGCTGGACCGTCTGTTATCTACTAATTTTGGTTGCGTTATGGACTGTTAAAGACCCCAGTTGCGAATTGAGCTTAGACACCAAAATTGTTGGACTGCTTATAATGAGTATAGTTAATATACAGTAAATATAATTCTCTTAGTCAGGCGACGATAAATGCAACCTTAAGTGCACTGGTGGTCCCCCACTTGAGCCAAGTTAATTGAGGTAAATAATCTTATGTGGACATTTCGGGTGTTGACGTCAACTGAAGAGGAATATTGAGGATATGGAAGGGGTTAATGAAAATAATGCAAGATGCAAGGATGCCCCTGAGGGAATGGAACTGTAATTAGTCCATTTGAGGATACAATTATATATGGATAGCCCTAGGTTTTGAAGTGCTATATGCAGAAATGTGCTGGGGCTGACTTGGGGAACACTGGAGAGGGGAGACTTGTCATTTTAAGTCTCATAAATTCAGTATGCCAACAAATTAATTAACCCAGAAGCATAGGCTGAGTGTCACACCTTCAATTAGAGGGTAAATTGTTAATACCAGAAGCATGGAGGCTGGGGGGGGGGTGGGGGGGGACTTGAGTGTGCTTAGGATGAGAGCCCTACCTGTGGAGTGGGGCTAACAGGTGGAAAGAATTATATGGGTGATTATGTAAATACCAATGTTTGGAGATCCCAAGCCGGTGGGCCAGTGAAGATGGGAAAATTGTACTCCACATTATTGTAAGTCGTCTAGCAACGACTCCGCCGGCCACAGTGTTGGAAAAATATTTTAATTTTCCGAAACTTTAGTGCTAATAGTGGTTTAATGTGTCGATATGGGTCAAAAATATGTATTTGAAAATTAGGATAGAACAGGAGTTCCCTTTGCAGCATGCGCGGATGTGCGGGGAGAGGTCGACTCGGGGCATGGGAGAGGCGGGAGTGTTTTGAATGTATGTGAGGAGGCTGTTTTAAAGCATAGGAACCAGAAATTTGCCGGTCACAGCGGCCTATAGGTTTAGTTTAGGCCTCATTTCATAATAGGAAGTGTCGTAATGTTCCTGGTTGGAGGTGAGGGTACTTGATTTACGGGGACCACCGTATTGTGTGGCAAATGAGTGAATAAAGGGTAGGACCAGGGTGACTGTGTGCGTCGCCACGGACTGTTGTCCCGGGAAATTACCCTTGGGTTTATCAGCCACTCATCGGTCTCAGATCTTAATGGAGTGATCTCTAATTTGTATAATAAGTATGTGGAATTTAATCGTCTCTCGTGAAACTGTAGTGTAGTTAATGATAATAACGACTAAGTTAAGAGAATGCACGGTGAAAGTGAATTAAGTACTTGCTCCCTGGAGGTTTAACCTGGAGAGAGTTTCGGGGTCAATCAACGCCCCGCGGCCCGGTCTGTGCCAGGCTTCCTGGTGGATCAAGCACCTGATAACAGGCTGTTGCTGCTGGCTGCACGCAAACCAACGTACGAGCCACAGCCCGGCTGATCAGGAACTGATTTTAGGTGCTTGTCCAGTGCCATCTTGAAGGAGCTGCCAGGGGTCTGTTGGTAATCCCCCTTATGTGTGCTGGGAGGCAGTTCAGTTGAACAGTCTCGGGCCCCTGACACTTATTGTATGGTCTCGTAAGTGCTAGTGAACCCTGCTTTGCATTGGGGGGATGGTGGCATGTCTGCCAGTTTTTGCTTTCGTATAGTGAGTGATTTTTCGTGTGCAATGTTCGGTACTAGTCCATCTAGGATTTTCCAGGTGTATATAATCAGGTATCTTCTCCTCCTGCGTTTCCAGGGAATTACAGGTTTATGAAAACCTCAAGCGCTTCCCAGTAATGAGGTGTTTTATTCTCCGTTATGCGGACGCCGTTGGAAAGTTCTCTGTACATTTTCTAGGTCGGCAATTTCACCTCCTGAAAGGTGCTGTTAGAGTGCAGCAATATTTCCAGCCTAGATAGAACAAGTGCCTGAAGAGTGTCTCATGGGCTTGGCATCCCTAGTTTTGATGGTTTCATTATCCATTCCTGTCATTTTTCTAGCAGATGCGATTGATACAATGTTATGTCTTGAAGGTGAGATCCTCCGACATAATCACTCCCAGAGTCTTTGACGTTGGTGTTCGCTCTATTTTAGTGGCCAGAATTGTGTTTTGTTACTCTGAGGAAGATTTAATTTCCTAAGTGAACACGCTAGACAAACGTTGTTCCCGTCACGAGGAAAGTTGAAGTTCATTTAAGTCACGACTTCTAAACCGGGACAAACCAATGGATACCTCGTCATGATGGGGAATTAAGATCGGTGTCGGGTGTAGCAGGACATCGAAATGGAGATGGTTGAATGAGGAAATAAGGATGTATCAAATCACCCTCGTTAAGAACCCGTATAGTTATAGCAGGACTGATACTGGCGTTAGGTTAATGTTGTAATTGGTTAGGTTATGGGTGATCCAGCATTTATCTAGTGACCCCCAGGAGTAATATTTGGTAAGTTTACCTGGAGGTTTACCTGGAGAGAGTTACCGGGGGTTCATCGCCCCCGCGGACGGTCTGAGACCAGGCCTCCTGGTGGTTCAGAGCCTGATCAACCAGGCTGTTGCTGTTGGCTGCACGCAAACAACATACGATGCCACAGCCCGTGATCCGGAACCTGACTTTAGGGCTTGTCCAGTGCCAGCTTGTAGGATGCCAGGGGTCTAGCTCGTTGGGTCATCCCCCTTATGTGTTCTGGGAGGCAGTTGAACAGTCTCGGGCCCCTGACACTTATTGTATGGTCTCTTAACGTGCTAGAGAACCCCTGCTTTTTATTGGGGGGATGGTGCATCGTCTGCCTAGTCTTTTGCTTTCGTAGTGGCGGTGATTTTCGTGTGCAGTTCGGTACTAGTCCCCTCTGGATTTCCAGGTGGTATAGAATCATGTATCTCTCCCTCTTGCGTCTGGAAATACAGGGTTAGGAACCTCAAGCGTCCCAATTAATTGAGGTGTTTTATCTCGTTATGGCGCGCCCGTTGAAGGTTCTCTGTACTTTTCTAGGTCGCTATTTCACCTGCCTTGAAAGGTGTGACTGTTAGGGTGCAGCATTATTTCCAGCCTTGATAGAATCAAGTGACTGAAAGAGTGTCATCATGGGCTTGGCCTCCCTAGTTTTGAAGGTTCTCATTAATCCATCCTGTTCATTTTCTAGCAGATGCGATTGATTTTACAATGTTATGGTCCTTCGAAGGTGTGATCCTCGACATGATCACTCCAGGTTCTTTGACGTTGGTGTTTCGCTCTATTTTGTGGCCAGAATTTGTTTTGTACTCTGATGAAGATTTAATTTCCTCATGGGTTTACCAGATCTGAGTATTGAATTTTTCTGTTTACTTCATTTTGTTTTCTGCAGCCCACTGAATGATTTGGTTGATGCTGCCTGGAGCTTGCAGTGTCTGCAATGGAAGACACTGTCATGCAGAGTCGGGTGTCATCTGCTAAGGAAGACACCGGTGCTGTGGCTGACATCCTTGTCTTGTCGGATATAAGGAGAGGTGCAAGAATGGGAGCGCGTACTGTGCCTTGTGGAAACAGAGGCTTTTCACCGTTGCTGCCTCGGTCTTTACTTCTTGTTGACGACTAATCTCTGTTCTTCTGTTAGTGAGGAAATTATGATCAATCGGACCGACTTTTTCCTGTTTATTCCTTTAGCACGCATTTTGTGCGCTATTACGCCCTTTGGTTCACATTGGCGAAGGCTTTTGCAATAGTCTGTATATATTACTTATCTGCATTCTTTTTGTCTTCTAGTGCATTTAGGAACTTGTCACGTCGTAGTGGTACCAATAGCTGAGAAGACAGGAGGCGACCTGTTCTAAAACCCATGTTGCCTGGGTTGTGTAACTGATGGGTAACTGAGTGGTGGGATTATATACAAATGTTTTTCTTTGATGGTTATATCCTGTTGTAACATTCCCCTTACCCCACCCCTTCATTCAGTTACACTAATTATATCTATACAGTCCAAAATTATTTGTAGTGTCGTACTTGTGGATGCTATCCATTCTATACTGGTCTCGGATAGTATGGATCTGATTGTGTTGGACGAAGGCCCACCTCCAGTGACAGGGGTGGGGAAGTTTTCTCACATATCTTACACGGGTGTGACTATGGTATCAATATTGGGTTGTCTCCATGAGAATTACTTGTATGTATATAATGTTGAGGTTACATAAAGGTAATCACCACTAAAAAAATTCCCATAAATGGTGTTCAAATCCAGTGCAGATGGAAATCTAAGGGAAGTTGACACGAGTGATATTGAAGACACTGACCGAGTAATGCAAATGAAATTGTAGTAAGACCCATCTAGGTAAACATCAGTGCATCAGAGAGGGCTGGTATCGGTCTCCTGGGAGGAAGACGCAATTTAAGGTCGTGCTAACAAACGACTTCGCCCCGGCTGCAGTGTCATGCAGTGTGGAATTATTTAATTTCCAAA
Source organism: Cherax quadricarinatus (assembly GCF_026875155.1). Taxonomy (NCBI): domain Eukaryota; kingdom Metazoa; phylum Arthropoda; class Malacostraca; order Decapoda; family Parastacidae; genus Cherax; species Cherax quadricarinatus. The sequence goes on along the minus strand of NC_069475.1, from coordinate 22,668,373 downwards.
GCTATAGTACCTATAAGTGTTTTAATGGTGTTGTTTGGATCAAAATGTATTTGTATTTTGAATGGAACCCAATGGGTTTCCTGCTGCGCCTGCGCAGATGTGCGGGGGGTATAGTTCGAGCTTGGGGCACGAGGAGGAGGCGGCAGTGTTTTGAATGTAGTAGTGAGGAAGTGTGAAACATGGGATCAGGAAATTGGTGTTCATGGCGGCTAAGGGTGATTTAATATAGGCCTCACTTCCTGTGAGGGGAAGAGTGAGGGAACGTGTTTTAGTGACACCGTAATAATTGGTAAAATGGAGTGGATAATAGTAGGACAGGGGTTGATGGGTGCGGCGCCTTGGATTGTGCCCCATGGGAAATTACCCTTGAGTTAATCCTCTCTTAAATCTAATTATTGGTCTCAGATCTTAATGGAGTGACCTCTAATGCGTATTAATATTATGAGGACTTTAATCGCTCTTGTGATTGGTAATGTAATCAGTGATAAGAACATGGTTAATAGAATGCGGGAATGGTGAAATTAAATGCCCTGCTCGAGTGAACGTGTAGTTCTTGTCCCGAGGATAGCAAAGTTTTATGGAATCACGACTTCTAAAACCGGGACCAAACCAACGGATTCCTTCCGCTGGAATAAGGACGTGTAGGTGTAGCAGGACCTCGAATGAGATAAGTGAATGGAGGAAATAAGGAGCAATCAAATCAACCCCACAGTTAAGTATACTTTCTAGTTAGTAGCAGAATGATACTGGCCAGTTAGGTATGTTTTAATTGATAGGGTATGGGTGATCCAGCCACATCAAGTGACACCAGAGAATTTCTGGTAAGTTGTGGGAATTATGTACAAGTGTTTTTCCATGATTGGATATATCCATGGTAACCTACCCCCCCCCTCTTCATTCAGTTAAACTAATATAATTTATACCAGTCACAATTAATTAGTCGCGCTGTACTGAGGTGCTACCCAATTTATACTGGGCTCGGATTGATTTGGATATGAGTGTGAGGGTCGAGGGGCCACCTGCAGTGACCAGATTGTGGTTAGTTTTTTTCACAGTCTACACGGGTGACTAGGTGTAAACAATATAGTTGGTGTATCCAATGTGTTACTCGTATGCAAGTAATATGTGTTTGTACAAGTAATCACCCTATAAAAATTTTCCTTATTTTTAACTTTGCTAAAAAACTTCAACTACATTTGAGGCATGTAGCAGTTACACAAATAACCGCACATAGAAAACGAGGAGCTTCGACGACTAAGTTTCGGTCGATTGGACCATTTTCTACAAAGTCACACTAACGGGAAGTGAAACAGGACGGTATATTTTGTCAGGAAGAGGTAGTAGGTGGTATAGTAGTAGTAGTTGTAAGTAGTAGTAGTTGTATAGATTTGTTGTAGTAAGTGTGTAGTAGTAGAGGATAGTAGTAGTAGTAGGTGGTAGTGTGTGGGGGAACTAAGGTAGAGGTGCCAGTCTAATATAAAAAAAGGGGAAAGCCACTGCAAGGGGAGCTAGGTGCCCCCGGGGGATGAGCAAGTACAGAGAGGTGGGGGGATAAGGGGAAGTGATGAAATAAATGATGAAGGAACGAAACACGCGACAGTAGAAAGACAAAAAAAAGGAAAGAGAAAAGGGGAAGATGGAGAAGAAAAAAAATGAGGATTCAGGTTAAGTCATGGTTGTTCTGAAGTTTGGAGCATTTTACAATGTAGTGAGAGATGGAAGGCATTACGAGACGAAGCCAGGACTAAGATTCATACAAGGAAAGTTGTGTATTAGGAGAGGATTCAACAATGACGGCGACTGTTAAGTTGGAAGTAAGGGAAGGACAATTTTTGCTCCTCTCTTCTCTGTGGGGTTATTTGTGTATGGTGCCAGGTCCACGCGTATTGTGCCTTTTTTTGTTCATTTAGCTGTTCTATGCAATTAAGTGACCCTGTGAATATACAGGCCAACCCTCACCTTATGTCTGTTCACGTGTCAACATCTGTTAGGTTGTAACCTGGGAGCCATATTTCATTGTTCAAAGTGATCCTTTATGTGGGACTTCAGTGAAAGCCGTGAACAATTGCCTTAGCCTCTACAAGCAGTCACGGATGAAAGGTATTTTGTTTGTTCGTTTCCTGGCTTTAGTCTTGTATATGTGCAAAGAAGAATGTCATCGGATGGTGGTATGGTAATAAGTAAGTAAGTGAAGTTGGTTTAGAAAGTCACGTGGCAAACACTATGACATATTTATTAGAAATCGTTTCGGTCCTTGGACCCTGATCACTTCTAAAATACAGAGGTAATAGGACATTTTTATATAGGCGGAGAGTGTGATGTGACGCGTGACCTGAGGGAATGGTCATAAGAACATAAGGAATGGAGGAAACTGTAGAAGGCCTACTGGCCAATGCGAGGCAGTCTTATCAAAACAACCTCTACCTAAGTGTGTGATGAATGGTTTGAAAAAACCGACAAGTTGACGATTGGAGACATTATGCGGCATATGGGAATCTTTATTCAGGAACGTTTCGCCACACAGTGGCTTCATCAGTCCAATACAAAGGAGGTTAGCGTAAGGAGAGGAGGAGAATGAGGTTAATCAGTCCCTCAACCTGGAGCGATGTGTTCAGTCCCACCCAATCTTGTTGAATATACAGCTGGGGACGTAGACGTGGCTTATTATACTGTAGTGAGGTGACGTGAGCAGGGGAGGCGGGGTCTGTGGTACCATTCCACTTGTCGTAGTAGGTCTTCGTCCAAAGTTGAACAAGATGTTGATGAATTCTTTGTAACAAGATCCCATGATGCTGCGTGTCTGTCAGTGTGATGAATGGTTTAAAACCGACATGTTGAAGATTGAGACACTTATGCGGCTTATGGGATCTCTTTATTCTAGGAAACGTTTCGACACCACAGTGTCTTCATCAGGTCCATATACAAAGTGGTAGGCGTAAGGAGAGGAGGTGAATGAGGTAATCAGTCCTCAACCTGGAGTCGAGTGTTCAGTCCCTCAATCTTGTAGATATACAGCATAGGGCGTTGACGTGGCTTATATACTGTAGTGAGGTGGACGTGAAGCAGATGGAGGCGGGGTCATAGTGGTTACCATCCACTAGTCGCTAAGTAGGGTCTTCGTCCAATGGTTTGAACATAGTTGTTGAAGAATTCTTTGTAACAAGATCCCATTGATGCTGCCGTGGATGTCAGTTGTGAGGATGGTTTTTTGATTGAGGGACTGAAACACATCGACTCCCAGGTGATGGGACTGATTACCTATTCTCTCTCTCTTACGCCTACCTCTTTGTAATGGATGATGATGCCCATGGGTGGCCGATACGTTTCCTGAATAAAGATTCCCATATGCCGCTAATAAGTGTCTCAATCTTCATCCTCTACCTTTGAGAGGAGGGTAGACGATGAAATCATTGTGTTGTTGGGTTGGTGCTGCTTAAGTATCATGGTAGCCAATGTTTTTTGAATTTTGTAGTTTCAGTGTTGCGTTCTATAGTGTCGGTGACGGCGATTAGTGAGGCTTCTAGGACGTCGGCGGTTGAGGTTGGTTCGGTGAGAAACGGTTGTGCCTCATTCCAGTTTCATCAAATGGCCCGTGGAGTCTCTGTGGAGGACACTGGCGTACCTTAACATTCGTCTCTGTTAAGCATTTCGATGCTCATTCAGGCGGACTGAAGTTCTCTGCCTGTCTCGCCTACATATTTCTTGGGACAGAACCCACAGGGGATAGTGTAGACGCCTGCTGTAGAAGTTAGAGGAGTGGGGCTGCGTTCGTAGTGAGGACTTTGATAGATGATGTGTTTATGGTGGAAACGTTGATGTTACGCATAGCAAGTGCCCGGCGCTTTATTCGTGGCAACATCACACATGGAGTACTATGATTCTGCTTTAAGGGGCTTGTTCCTGGGGGGTTTGTTGAGGATAGCATTGTGCCTGGAGTCTGACAATCTCGGGAATGAAGAAGATGGGAACTGAAGACGTGTAAAGGCTTGTGTTATGTACGTGCATTCTTCTTCTAGAAAAAAGGGCTGGAGTTGCGAAGAGCTCTCAAAGAAGAAGCCAATGAGGACTCCTCTCTAGTGCGGGTGTCTTGGGGTGATAAATGGTATAAGATCTTCACTTGTTGGTAGGTTTTCTATAATCGTCTTCAGTTCCCATCTTTCTTCATCCGAGATTGCGACTCAAGGCACAAGCTATCCTCAAACAAACCGCCCATGGAACAGCCCCCTAAGCAGATCATGAGTACTCTCATGTGGTGATGTTGCCACGATATAATCGCCGGCACTTGCTATGAGTAACTATCAACGTTTCACAATAAAAACACATCATCTATCAAAAGACCTCTTACGAAACGCTCCTGAACCCCACACCTCTAACTTCTACAGCAGGCGTCTACAGATCCCTGTGAGTTCTGTCCCAGGAAATATGTAGGCGAGGACAGGCAGAGATCTTGCATGTCCGCTGAATGAGATCGAAATGCCTCTAACAGATGTCGATGTAAGGTTAGCCTGTGTCCTCCACAGAGCTTCCACGGGGCATTTGATGAACTGGAATGAGGCACAACTCGTTCTCACCGAACCAGACCTCAGACGGCCGACGGGGCTAGAAGCCTCACTAATCGCCCGTCACGGAACACTATAGTACGCAACACTGGAAAAACTACAAATTCAAAAAACATTGGCATACATGAGACTTAAGCAGCCACCAACCCAACAACACGTGATTTCATCGTCTAACGTCCTATCATAGGTAGAGGTTCGTTTGTTAAGGACTTGCTCGCATTGGCAGTAGGCTTCTACAGTGTTCCTCCATTTCTTATGTTCTTATGTCATTCCTCAGGTCACGGGCGTCACACCTCACTCTCCGCCTTTAGTAGATATTGTCTTTTCTACCTCTTATGTTAGAAGTGGTCAAAGGGTCCCAGACCAAGGTTTTCTATAAATATGTCATAGTGTTTGCTCAAGTGTCTTTCTAAAACCAAACTTGACGGTTTTTTTCCCACCAGGTTTATACAAGAGTAAGTAAGGTAAAAGTTATTCAGGTGTACACAAATACAGTTCATTAGAATTTCATACATAGCCTGCACATGGGTAGATTAGATTAGATTTTAGATTTTTGCACTGAGTGGCTAGTTTATTGTGCACCCATATCCATCCTGTGGACGGTAGCGCGAGAGCTTATGGTTAACATAAAGGGCCTAGGAAATCTAGCCCCAAAGGAGTTAACAGGAATTCATATGGATTTATATCTTCATATCTATAGTTAATTATTGTTACAGCAAATTTAGGAAATTTGCTTAGTATATATGGTATCTTATTTTCATTTTAAGATATCTTGACCATGTCACATAGGTTATTATACTGTCTGTCTCTGTATTTCAATAAGTGGACAATGAGAGCAACATAGTGTTCCAAGAGAGTGACCATATTGCTGATCACATATTTCATTTAGTCTTGATCATCTTTGTGTGTATCCAAAACTGCCAAAGTACTTGGACCAGGGCCTAAGCCCTGGCCACTTACATCATCAGTCAGTATGGTCACATTGGCAAGTTGCCCATAAACATACTTATCTTACGTTTCATGTTATATAGTGGGATATAGATCTACTCACGCTTCTAACTGCTTTCTATTAAACAATCATTTTCATTATTTACTTCTTCCTAATTTTATTCTTTATGCTAGACGATAACACAGTTATACCAAAGTTATATTCTTACATTCTCCTTCTGGATTATCTTCTTGGCTAAAACTTATCAACTTTATCATGCGGAGTAATCCAATGTGTGAGGGATCCATAGCAATTGTGCAAAGAGAGGGACGTGAAAAATCACGAAAAAACACGGCGGCATGGACGGCTCGACTAATTTTGTAGCGAAACCCGGCTGACTTATTATTAGTGGTATACGGTAGGACAATAATAAATGTCCCTACTGTAAGGATTTTTGTAGAACTGCCTGGTATAAAGGCTGGATTAAACGTGGGTATTTCAGATAATTTTTCCCCATTGGCGGCATAGATCTTTAATCGGAATGAAATTGTCAATTGGAAATACCCAAGAACCATCTAGTTTTAGCTAATCCCTGCAGTATTAATTATGCATTTAGAAGCTTCTGAGGCAGCGGCTGAATTTGTTCCCTCTTAATTTGATCACCCGAGCCATGGCTAAAAAACTCTAACATGAGGATATTCAACAGGTCCATTTGAAGGAATCTGACGAAGTAGGTTTAAAGTTTCCTGTTTAGCGAGCAATTCAGACCAGACTCAAGGCGTCAATAAGAAGGTTTTACCGGGTCTCCTGATGTCCTACTTAGAAATTGTTAATAAAGAAGAATTTTATTCAAGCTCTTAAGGACGATATAAGTCGTAACTATAAGGATAGAGAAGCTTTCTTTTAGATGAGGACGGCTTTTCTTTGGGAGAAAGAAATAATGATAATGTCTCTATTTCAAAGGTTAAACGTGTTAGTGGCGCCATCGTCATTGCATAATACGGTATTTGAACTAGCACATGATAATATGCTGGGAGGTCATTTAGGAACCAGTTAAGACCGAGAAGAAGATTCGGAAATATTTTTATTGGCCTTGATGAGGACTTACATTGTTGGACAAACTACGAAATTCCATGTTTGTCAAATAAAGGCAACAAAACGGCGCTCAATTCTTGCGTCTGCCCTTTTACTTCCAATGAAAAGTTCTGAAGAACCTTTTGAACGATTAGTTATTTATTGTGTAGGACAGTTGACCGACACAAAAATGGAGTATCCAGTTCATCTTCACTATCATAGATATGGCAATGCGTATCCTGATGTATTCAATGTCCAAAATTAATTCCAGAATATAGTTCGAGCTTGATCGCTTCTTTGCACAAGTAGACATCCCATGGAAAATTCCAATTGACCAAAGTCCAATTTGTATGTCAAAGTTTTAAAAGAGGCCATGGTCCACATTTATGAGTAAGAGAGATACTGTCTCTACAGCATAATCATCCCAGTCACAAAGCAGTGCTAGATACTTTCCACCAAAACATTATGAGTAAGAGAGTTGCAGTTACAGCATATCATCCCAGTCAGCAGTGCTAGAAACATTTCACCAAAATTATGAGTATGACAGTTGCTGTCTACAGCATATCATCCCCTGTCACAAGCAGTGCTAGAAACATTCCACAAACATTATGAGTTAAGAGAGATGCAGTCTACAGATTTCTCACCAGTCACATGCAGTGCTAGAACATTCCACCAAACATTTGAGATAAGACAGATGCTGTCTACAGACATATCATCCCCAGTCACAAGCAGTGCTAGAAACATTCCACCCAAACATATGAGTAAGACAGATGCTGTCTACAGCATATATGCCCAGATCACAAGCAGTGCTAGAAACATTCCACCAAACATTATGAGTAAAATAGATTGCTTGTCTACAGGAATTTCATCCCAGTTCACAAGCAGTGCTTGCTAGATTCATGCCCTACCATTCATTATGAGTAAGAGAGAGCTGTTACAGCATATCATCCCAGTCACAAGCAGTGCTAGAAATTCCACCAAACATTTAGGAGTAAGACTGATGCTGTTCTACAGCATATCATCCCCAGTCATCAAGACAGTGCTAGAAACATTCCACCAAACATTATGAGTATGAACAGATGCTGTCTACAGAATTATTCCCCAGTCACAGAGTGCTAGAAAGATTCACCAAACCGTATGAGGTAAACAGATGCTGTCTTCAGCATATATCCCCAGTCACAAGCAGTTGCTAGAAAGTTTCCACCAAACACTTAAATCTACTTTACAGGCTTTACTGTGAGCAATATTTCTCGTGAATGTGATGGAAGGTTTACCCTTTCTTTCTTTTGCCCTCACGAAGCTGTAACAGGAAAGTACTAAATACAGTCAAATTTCTGGCCATCTTACGAGATCTTGGATAGGGAAGAGAGGACTCTTCATCCCAGTCTCTGCTTTGGAAAGAACATCTCTCCAAATTGTAAAAAGCTTAGCTGCCGTAAACCTGACCGAAGCCTTAAGCCAAAAGAAGAAATCGTATGACAAAAAGCTAAACCTCTTTCGTTCTCTCATAATGAATTAGTGTTAATTAAATACTTAATTCCAGGGACATTCGTTAAGTACCTCGATATTTTTGGCCTTATGAGATAGTAGGCAGCAACAAATGGAAGTGAATTATCTGGTTTGTGAGCAGAACGTTCACAAGAAATAAGAGGTATCATATAGATAACTTAAAGAAGTACGAGTCTAACCTTTCCCTACTAATATCACCTCAATTCACCTACATCCACTGAAATTAGGAATGATAAGAAAGTAGAAGTAAGAGAATTTCGATTTCAAATTCAGAAATTTTGAAACAATAGACCTTTTTCCTGAAGTTCTTCATACCCCACCAAGAAATCTAAAGAGATGAGGTAATCACTAATATAAACTCCATCTGCCAAGATATATATCCTTGTACCTTGGGTTTTCATGATATTAAATTGTTAGAAGACAGTCTGATAAAGCAATCCCCTTCCTAGGTCTCCCCGGCTAGCAAGAATTTAATTCTGCAGAGATAGGATAAACACCTTACTGGAACATAATTTGATAGAACCCAGTTTGGACAACTTTGGCCTCTCCCCTGTTCATTGGTCCTCAAGCCGATGGTTTACCGTTTGCCTATGCATGGTTTATTGTAAAGAGTAAAATTAATTCGTCACAAGTGGAGTGGGTTACCATTACTCAGGATTAACGATCTAATTTGATGCTGTGGCTGATGCAACTTTGTGACCAGATTAGATTATTGAGAGGGTATTACCAGGTGCCGTTAAATCTAGGGCACAAGAGATTTCAGGTTTGTAGTTAAGAATGGACTATTTACATATAAAGTTTTGAATTTTGGCTTGTGTAAGGCCGCTCCCTTTCCAGTGAATATGAAACATTTTTGTCTAACCCGTAGACTGTGTAGAGGCATATTGGACGACCTGGTGGTTTTTATGTGATGACGGACAATATAGTTTAGAAAGATGGAGAGGAACTGCTGAAAGTGTTGCAGAAATACAAGTTCACTGTAAATTTACAAAAAAATATGACTTTGGTAAATCCCAGATTTAAATGTCTCAGTTTCAAATAGGGAGGGGACTAGTAGCCCCCGACAATTGTAGGTACAAGCTTTTTTAATTTCACAATTTGCCTCAAGGACAGGAAAGCTTTCCTCAAACTGTTTTAGGGGATGGCTACTTACTTACAGGCGTTTTTGCCAAACTTTGCTCAAGTTGTCTCCCCCCTCACTAGATTAATCCTTTTCTTAATATAAATTTAACTGGGACGAGAATTGTGAGCAAGCTTTTAAATGTTTAAAACGTTTCTTTCCTCTGTCTCCAGTATTGCAAGACCAATTTCCAAGTTCCTTTCACACTCCACGTTGACGCCAGCGATGCAGTAATCGGTGTTGTGTTATTACACTCTTTCCAAAACTCAGTAATTTTCTGCATCCAAAATGTTATTTTTCCTATAAATTGAAAGGATATCAAAGAATCTTAATCAACCATAGAAAAAAGAACCCCTGGCCTTTATTCTTGCCTTGATAAACACTTTGACGAATATTTTTTTTTCCTTTGTTATACTCTCATGTGATTATATTTACCACAAAGTAAGTTTAGGGACAAGATGGGCCACTTAAGAGTAAACTTTGTTCAGGTCACTGCCAGTGATAAGGATAGTGTGAAATTCTATATACCTATTCCTCTTCAGTTTTCACCAGGAAAAATACTAGCGAATTATTCCTGAAATAATAGATTATATAGAACGAATGATAATATACTATGTACGATTGCAGTAATAGTGGACATGGTTCTCAGACAATTGAGAAACTAAAACTACAAATCCCCAGGTCCTGATGAACTGGTTGCAAGGCCATAGGGCCTGATAAGTGGAAAATGGCAAATGTAATACCTATTACAAGGAAGGTGGACAGGTCCTTGGCTTATGTACTATAGACCAATAAAGCCGGACCTCCATGTGGGAAAATTTATGGAAATCTATAATTGCCGATGCAATTCGTAGCCATCTTGACAGGCACAGATTGATAATGAATCTCAAAACGCATTTTACCATAAGGGGCGTTCCTGTCTTACAATTTACTAACTCTTTTCACTAAGGTGTTTAAGGAGGTAATTCATGGTAATGAATATGATAGTGTGTATATGACTTCAGTAAGGCTTCGGAAAAAGAGTTCACACCAGCGGCTATTGATGAAACTTAAGGACACGGATATAGGTAGAGGTAGAGGCATGGCTGACAAATAGACAGCAGGAGAGTTTGCATAAATGGGAGATATCATGAATGGGGGCACATCATAAGTGGTTTTTCCTTAGGGGTCAGAGTTGGGCCCGTAGTTGTTTCACAATTTAATAAACGACATAGATGAGGTACATAAATTAGCGACATAAGAAATTTGCTGATGACACCAAAATAGGCGCCGTATTCATTCTAATGAGGACCTAGAGCACTACAGGATGATTTGAATTTAGACTGAGGCAATAATGGTTCTTATAAGGTGCCTACTTAAGTTGTTTAATCAGTGATTAATAATTCTCTAACCATGACTGAATCTGATGGAGTTAATGTGGCTGACATAGTCCGTGAAATTTTAGAGTAATGAAAGCATCATTACAGGGCTATTAAATAAGCCATGTGGACGAAGCATTTGTTTAATGAATCAAAGAAACCGTGAACCCTAATGAAATTAAAGTTATATTTAGATGCTTTAGAGAGTAGATTTGATTGGTACAAATTGTGGTTTAAAGACTGTCAAAGTGTTCTGCTGGAGAATTGAGCAGTTGGAATGGAATGAATGTTTTAATTAATCAACCATACGAATTGGAGAAGATCAAAAACTGTCTTGTAAAAGTAAGGTTTGAATAAAATTGAAGGGTTGTAAGCCAGCATTATGTGATCACCTATTATTGCAAAGGGTGGGTTTGTCAAAACTCCAGAGTTGGTCTGGAGAAAATCAGGACTAGGTCGGCAAGAATAATTGTTCAATTGCAGACCAGTCAGCCAAACAGTTCTAAGGAGAGAACACATAATGACTCTGTAAGTATCTGTCAAGTTCAAAAAGGGTAAAGACTCAATGGTTAATAATCATAATTTAAGAGTTAAATAGGCACATATCAAGTGACAGGATCAGTAATAGTGGTTCTCACATAAAGGTAAGAGAAATAAGTTCCTCAGTAAGGGTACACCAGTTATTAAGAGGTCAGGAAGGAAAGGAGAGATGTCTCTTCTGCCTGGGGGTACTATTTCACTAAAAAATTGTAATGCCTATAATTTCATGGGGATTTTTTATGTGGAATGAATGAAAAGAAGTTGACAACATTTATCTGTGTCTAGACAACATAATGGCAAAAGGATTGATCATACCAATTGAAACAGTTGCTATTAATGCGCAACAAGGGATGGCACTTACAGTTATGTGCTGGGTTGTATGTGATTCTATAATAATGGTGACAGATAATGTTAATGTTATAATTTCCTGTACACTAAGTGCTGATGTTTAGGTTGCAGCTAATGGCATAATGTTGGCCTAGCTGTGAGTAGCCTTGCCGGGGTTGGATTTAAATAATTCAGGATAAAGGCATAATCCAAATGCATGCGGCGTTCACTCTTCCTCAACACTGGTACGGGCCCTGTAATATATGGCAGACTACCGCCTAGTAATAATGGACTAGAGGAAAGTAGGAATACAGTCACGGTTGTCTTACTCATAAAGGTTAAAACCAGTACAAGATTATTCTATCGAGGGAATGATGTTGAACCAGTCAATTTGTGGAGTGGACTGCATAGGGATTAATATAAATGTGGAAAGTCCAAATGATTCCTTTACTCTGAGCATTACCTGAAGGATGTTAAATGTGAATTGGACATTACTGGCGTTGCGACTTTCCGTGGAAGCTGGACCGTCTGTTATCTACTAATTTTGGTTGCGTTATGGACTGTTAAAGACCCCAGTTGCGAATTGAGCTTAGACACCAAAATTGTTGGACTGCTTATAATGAGTATAGTTAATATACAGTAAATATAATTCTCTTAGTCAGGCGACGATAAATGCAACCTTAAGTGCACTGGTGGTCCCCCACTTGAGCCAAGTTAATTGAGGTAAATAATCTTATGTGGACATTTCGGGTGTTGACGTCAACTGAAGAGGAATATTGAGGATATGGAAGGGGTTAATGAAAATAATGCAAGATGCAAGGATGCCCCTGAGGGAATGGAACTGTAATTAGTCCATTTGAGGATACAATTATATATGGATAGCCCTAGGTTTTGAAGTGCTATATGCAGAAATGTGCTGGGGCTGACTTGGGGAACACTGGAGAGGGGAGACTTGTCATTTTAAGTCTCATAAATTCAGTATGCCAACAAATTAATTAACCCAGAAGCATAGGCTGAGTGTCACACCTTCAATTAGAGGGTAAATTGTTAATACCAGAAGCATGGAGGCTGGGGGGGGGGTGGGGGGGGACTTGAGTGTGCTTAGGATGAGAGCCCTACCTGTGGAGTGGGGCTAACAGGTGGAAAGAATTATATGGGTGATTATGTAAATACCAATGTTTGGAGATCCCAAGCCGGTGGGCCAGTGAAGATGGGAAAATTGTACTCCACATTATTGTAAGTCGTCTAGCAACGACTCCGCCGGCCACAGTGTTGGAAAAATATTTTAATTTTCCGAAACTTTAGTGCTAATAGTGGTTTAATGTGTCGATATGGGTCAAAAATATGTATTTGAAAATTAGGATAGAACAGGAGTTCCCTTTGCAGCATGCGCGGATGTGCGGGGAGAGGTCGACTCGGGGCATGGGAGAGGCGGGAGTGTTTTGAATGTATGTGAGGAGGCTGTTTTAAAGCATAGGAACCAGAAATTTGCCGGTCACAGCGGCCTATAGGTTTAGTTTAGGCCTCATTTCATAATAGGAAGTGTCGTAATGTTCCTGGTTGGAGGTGAGGGTACTTGATTTACGGGGACCACCGTATTGTGTGGCAAATGAGTGAATAAAGGGTAGGACCAGGGTGACTGTGTGCGTCGCCACGGACTGTTGTCCCGGGAAATTACCCTTGGGTTTATCAGCCACTCATCGGTCTCAGATCTTAATGGAGTGATCTCTAATTTGTATAATAAGTATGTGGAATTTAATCGTCTCTCGTGAAACTGTAGTGTAGTTAATGATAATAACGACTAAGTTAAGAGAATGCACGGTGAAAGTGAATTAAGTACTTGCTCCCTGGAGGTTTAACCTGGAGAGAGTTTCGGGGTCAATCAACGCCCCGCGGCCCGGTCTGTGCCAGGCTTCCTGGTGGATCAAGCACCTGATAACAGGCTGTTGCTGCTGGCTGCACGCAAACCAACGTACGAGCCACAGCCCGGCTGATCAGGAACTGATTTTAGGTGCTTGTCCAGTGCCATCTTGAAGGAGCTGCCAGGGGTCTGTTGGTAATCCCCCTTATGTGTGCTGGGAGGCAGTTCAGTTGAACAGTCTCGGGCCCCTGACACTTATTGTATGGTCTCGTAAGTGCTAGTGAACCCTGCTTTGCATTGGGGGGATGGTGGCATGTCTGCCAGTTTTTGCTTTCGTATAGTGAGTGATTTTTCGTGTGCAATGTTCGGTACTAGTCCATCTAGGATTTTCCAGGTGTATATAATCAGGTATCTTCTCCTCCTGCGTTTCCAGGGAATTACAGGTTTATGAAAACCTCAAGCGCTTCCCAGTAATGAGGTGTTTTATTCTCCGTTATGCGGACGCCGTTGGAAAGTTCTCTGTACATTTTCTAGGTCGGCAATTTCACCTCCTGAAAGGTGCTGTTAGAGTGCAGCAATATTTCCAGCCTAGATAGAACAAGTGCCTGAAGAGTGTCTCATGGGCTTGGCATCCCTAGTTTTGATGGTTTCATTATCCATTCCTGTCATTTTTCTAGCAGATGCGATTGATACAATGTTATGTCTTGAAGGTGAGATCCTCCGACATAATCACTCCCAGAGTCTTTGACGTTGGTGTTCGCTCTATTTTAGTGGCCAGAATTGTGTTTTGTTACTCTGAGGAAGATTTAATTTCCTAAGTGAACACGCTAGACAAACGTTGTTCCCGTCACGAGGAAAGTTGAAGTTCATTTAAGTCACGACTTCTAAACCGGGACAAACCAATGGATACCTCGTCATGATGGGGAATTAAGATCGGTGTCGGGTGTAGCAGGACATCGAAATGGAGATGGTTGAATGAGGAAATAAGGATGTATCAAATCACCCTCGTTAAGAACCCGTATAGTTATAGCAGGACTGATACTGGCGTTAGGTTAATGTTGTAATTGGTTAGGTTATGGGTGATCCAGCATTTATCTAGTGACCCCCAGGAGTAATATTTGGTAAGTTTACCTGGAGGTTTACCTGGAGAGAGTTACCGGGGGTTCATCGCCCCCGCGGACGGTCTGAGACCAGGCCTCCTGGTGGTTCAGAGCCTGATCAACCAGGCTGTTGCTGTTGGCTGCACGCAAACAACATACGATGCCACAGCCCGTGATCCGGAACCTGACTTTAGGGCTTGTCCAGTGCCAGCTTGTAGGATGCCAGGGGTCTAGCTCGTTGGGTCATCCCCCTTATGTGTTCTGGGAGGCAGTTGAACAGTCTCGGGCCCCTGACACTTATTGTATGGTCTCTTAACGTGCTAGAGAACCCCTGCTTTTTATTGGGGGGATGGTGCATCGTCTGCCTAGTCTTTTGCTTTCGTAGTGGCGGTGATTTTCGTGTGCAGTTCGGTACTAGTCCCCTCTGGATTTCCAGGTGGTATAGAATCATGTATCTCTCCCTCTTGCGTCTGGAAATACAGGGTTAGGAACCTCAAGCGTCCCAATTAATTGAGGTGTTTTATCTCGTTATGGCGCGCCCGTTGAAGGTTCTCTGTACTTTTCTAGGTCGCTATTTCACCTGCCTTGAAAGGTGTGACTGTTAGGGTGCAGCATTATTTCCAGCCTTGATAGAATCAAGTGACTGAAAGAGTGTCATCATGGGCTTGGCCTCCCTAGTTTTGAAGGTTCTCATTAATCCATCCTGTTCATTTTCTAGCAGATGCGATTGATTTTACAATGTTATGGTCCTTCGAAGGTGTGATCCTCGACATGATCACTCCAGGTTCTTTGACGTTGGTGTTTCGCTCTATTTTGTGGCCAGAATTTGTTTTGTACTCTGATGAAGATTTAATTTCCTCATGGGTTTACCAGATCTGAGTATTGAATTTTTCTGTTTACTTCATTTTGTTTTCTGCAGCCCACTGAATGATTTGGTTGATGCTGCCTGGAGCTTGCAGTGTCTGCAATGGAAGACACTGTCATGCAGAGTCGGGTGTCATCTGCTAAGGAAGACACCGGTGCTGTGGCTGACATCCTTGTCTTGTCGGATATAAGGAGAGGTGCAAGAATGGGAGCGCGTACTGTGCCTTGTGGAAACAGAGGCTTTTCACCGTTGCTGCCTCGGTCTTTACTTCTTGTTGACGACTAATCTCTGTTCTTCTGTTAGTGAGGAAATTATGATCAATCGGACCGACTTTTTCCTGTTTATTCCTTTAGCACGCATTTTGTGCGCTATTACGCCCTTTGGTTCACATTGGCGAAGGCTTTTGCAATAGTCTGTATATATTACTTATCTGCATTCTTTTTGTCTTCTAGTGCATTTAGGAACTTGTCACGTCGTAGTGGTACCAATAGCTGAGAAGACAGGAGGCGACCTGTTCTAAAACCCATGTTGCCTGGGTTGTGTAACTGATGGGTAACTGAGTGGTGGGATTATATACAAATGTTTTTCTTTGATGGTTATATCCTGTTGTAACATTCCCCTTACCCCACCCCTTCATTCAGTTACACTAATTATATCTATACAGTCCAAAATTATTTGTAGTGTCGTACTTGTGGATGCTATCCATTCTATACTGGTCTCGGATAGTATGGATCTGATTGTGTTGGACGAAGGCCCACCTCCAGTGACAGGGGTGGGGAAGTTTTCTCACATATCTTACACGGGTGTGACTATGGTATCAATATTGGGTTGTCTCCATGAGAATTACTTGTATGTATATAATGTTGAGGTTACATAAAGGTAATCACCACTAAAAAAATTCCCATAAATGGTGTTCAAATCCAGTGCAGATGGAAATCTAAGGGAAGTTGACACGAGTGATATTGAAGACACTGACCGAGTAATGCAAATGAAATTGTAGTAAGACCCATCTAGGTAAACATCAGTGCATCAGAGAGGGCTGGTATCGGTCTCCTGGGAGGAAGACGCAATTTAAGGTCGTGCTAACAAACGACTTCGCCCCGGCTGCAGTGTCATGCAGTGTGGAATTATTTAATTTCCAAAGCTATAGTACCTATAAGTGTTTTAATGGTGTTGTTTGGATCAAAATGTATTTGTATTTTGAATGGAACCCAATGGGTTTCCTGCTGCGCCTGCGCAGATGTGCGGGGGGTATAGTTCGAGCTTGGGGCACGAGGAGGAGGCGGCAGTGTTTTGAATGTAGTAGTGAGGAAGTGTGAAACATGGGATCAGGAAATTGGTGTTCATGGCGGCTAAGGGTGATTTAATATAGGCCTCACTTCCTGTGAGGGGAAGAGTGAGGGAACGTGTTTTAGTGACACCGTAATAATTGGTAAAATGGAGTGGATAATAGTAGGACAGGGGTTGATGGGTGCGGCGCCTTGGATTGTGCCCCATGGGAAATTACCCTTGAGTTAATCCTCTCTTAAATCTAATTATTGGTCTCAGATCTTAATGGAGTGACCTCTAATGCGTATTAATATTATGAGGACTTTAATCGCTCTTGTGATTGGTAATGTAATCAGTGATAAGAACATGGTTAATAGAATGCGGGAATGGTGAAATTAAATGCCCTGCTCGAGTGAACGTGTAGTTCTTGTCCCGAGGATAGCAAAGTTTTATGGAATCACGACTTCTAAAACCGGGACCAAACCAACGGATTCCTTCCGCTGGAATAAGGACGTGTAGGTGTAGCAGGACCTCGAATGAGATAAGTGAATGGAGGAAATAAGGAGCAATCAAATCAACCCCACAGTTAAGTATACTTTCTAGTTAGTAGCAGAATGATACTGGCCAGTTAGGTATGTTTTAATTGATAGGGTATGGGTGATCCAGCCACATCAAGTGACACCAGAGAATTTCTGGTAAGTTGTGGGAATTATGTACAAGTGTTTTTCCATGATTGGATATATCCATGGTAACCTACCCCCCCCCTCTTCATTCAGTTAAACTAATATAATTTATACCAGTCACAATTAATTAGTCGCGCTGTACTGAGGTGCTACCCAATTTATACTGGGCTCGGATTGATTTGGATATGAGTGTGAGGGTCGAGGGGCCACCTGCAGTGACCAGATTGTGGTTAGTTTTTTTCACAGTCTACACGGGTGACTAGGTGTAAACAATATAGTTGGTGTATCCAATGTGTTACTCGTATGCAAGTAATATGTGTTTGTACAAGTAATCACCCTATAAAAATTTTCCTTATTTTTAACTTTGCTAAAAAACTTCAACTACATTTGAGGCATGTAGCAGTTACACAAATAACCGCACATAGAAAACGAGGAGCTTCGACGACTAAGTTTCGGTCGATTGGACCATTTTCTACAAAGTCACACTAACGGGAAGTGAAACAGGACGGTATATTTTGTCAGGAAGAGGTAGTAGGTGGTATAGTAGTAGTAGTTGTAAGTAGTAGTAGTTGTATAGATTTGTTGTAGTAAGTGTGTAGTAGTAGAGGATAGTAGTAGTAGTAGGTGGTAGTGTGTGGGGGAACTAAGGTAGAGGTGCCAGTCTAATATAAAAAAAGGGGAAAGCCACTGCAAGGGGAGCTAGGTGCCCCCGGGGGATGAGCAAGTACAGAGAGGTGGGGGGATAAGGGGAAGTGATGAAATAAATGATGAAGGAACGAAACACGCGACAGTAGAAAGACAAAAAAAAGGAAAGAGAAAAGGGGAAGATGGAGAAGAAAAAAAATGAGGATTCAGGTTAAGTCATGGTTGTTCTGAAGTTTGGAGCATTTTACAATGTAGTGAGAGATGGAAGGCATTACGAGACGAAGCCAGGACTAAGATTCATACAAGGAAAGTTGTGTATTAGGAGAGGATTCAACAATGACGGCGACTGTTAAGTTGGAAGTAAGGGAAGGACAATTTTTGCTCCTCTCTTCTCTGTGGGGTTATTTGTGTATGGTGCCAGGTCCACGCGTATTGTGCCTTTTTTTGTTCATTTAGCTGTTCTATGCAATTAAGTGACCCTGTGAATATACAGGCCAACCCTCACCTTATGTCTGTTCACGTGTCAACATCTGTTAGGTTGTAACCTGGGAGCCATATTTCATTGTTCAAAGTGATCCTTTATGTGGGACTTCAGTGAAAGCCGTGAACAATTGCCTTAGCCTCTACAAGCAGTCACGGATGAAAGGTATTTTGTTTGTTCGTTTCCTGGCTTTAGTCTTGTATATGTGCAAAGAAGAATGTCATCGGATGGTGGTATGGTAATAAGTAAGTAAGTGAAGTTGGTTTAGAAAGTCACGTGGCAAACACTATGACATATTTATTAGAAATCGTTTCGGTCCTTGGACCCTGATCACTTCTAAAATACAGAGGTAATAGGACATTTTTATATAGGCGGAGAGTGTGATGTGACGCGTGACCTGAGGGAATGGTCATAAGAACATAAGGAATGGAGGAAACTGTAGAAGGCCTACTGGCCAATGCGAGGCAGTCTTATCAAAACAACCTCTACCTAAGTGTGTGATGAATGGTTTGAAAAAACCGACAAGTTGACGATTGGAGACATTATGCGGCATATGGGAATCTTTATTCAGGAACGTTTCGCCACACAGTGGCTTCATCAGTCCAATACAAAGGAGGTTAGCGTAAGGAGAGGAGGAGAATGAGGTTAATCAGTCCCTCAACCTGGAGCGATGTGTTCAGTCCCACCCAATCTTGTTGAATATACAGCTGGGGACGTAGACGTGGCTTATTATACTGTAGTGAGGTGACGTGAGCAGGGGAGGCGGGGTCTGTGGTACCATTCCACTTGTCGTAGTAGGTCTTCGTCCAAAGTTGAACAAGATGTTGATGAATTCTTTGTAACAAGATCCCATGATGCTGCGTGTCTGTCAGTGTGATGAATGGTTTAAAACCGACATGTTGAAGATTGAGACACTTATGCGGCTTATGGGATCTCTTTATTCTAGGAAACGTTTCGACACCACAGTGTCTTCATCAGGTCCATATACAAAGTGGTAGGCGTAAGGAGAGGAGGTGAATGAGGTAATCAGTCCTCAACCTGGAGTCGAGTGTTCAGTCCCTCAATCTTGTAGATATACAGCATAGGGCGTTGACGTGGCTTATATACTGTAGTGAGGTGGACGTGAAGCAGATGGAGGCGGGGTCATAGTGGTTACCATCCACTAGTCGCTAAGTAGGGTCTTCGTCCAATGGTTTGAACATAGTTGTTGAAGAATTCTTTGTAACAAGATCCCATTGATGCTGCCGTGGATGTCAGTTGTGAGGATGGTTTTTTGATTGAGGGACTGAAACACATCGACTCCCAGGTGATGGGACTGATTACCTATTCTCTCTCTCTTACGCCTACCTCTTTGTAATGGATGATGATGCCCATGGGTGGCCGATACGTTTCCTGAATAAAGATTCCCATATGCCGCTAATAAGTGTCTCAATCTTCATCCTCTACCTTTGAGAGGAGGGTAGACGATGAAATCATTGTGTTGTTGGGTTGGTGCTGCTTAAGTATCATGGTAGCCAATGTTTTTTGAATTTTGTAGTTTCAGTGTTGCGTTCTATAGTGTCGGTGACGGCGATTAGTGAGGCTTCTAGGACGTCGGCGGTTGAGGTTGGTTCGGTGAGAAACGGTTGTGCCTCATTCCAGTTTCATCAAATGGCCCGTGGAGTCTCTGTGGAGGACACTGGCGTACCTTAACATTCGTCTCTGTTAAGCATTTCGATGCTCATTCAGGCGGACTGAAGTTCTCTGCCTGTCTCGCCTACATATTTCTTGGGACAGAACCCACAGGGGATAGTGTAGACGCCTGCTGTAGAAGTTAGAGGAGTGGGGCTGCGTTCGTAGTGAGGACTTTGATAGATGATGTGTTTATGGTGGAAACGTTGATGTTACGCATAGCAAGTGCCCGGCGCTTTATTCGTGGCAACATCACACATGGAGTACTATGATTCTGCTTTAAGGGGCTTGTTCCTGGGGGGTTTGTTGAGGATAGCATTGTGCCTGGAGTCTGACAATCTCGGGAATGAAGAAGATGGGAACTGAAGACGTGTAAAGGCTTGTGTTATGTACGTGCATTCTTCTTCTAGAAAAAAGGGCTGGAGTTGCGAAGAGCTCTCAAAGAAGAAGCCAATGAGGACTCCTCTCTAGTGCGGGTGTCTTGGGGTGATAAATGGTATAAGATCTTCACTTGTTGGTAGGTTTTCTATAATCGTCTTCAGTTCCCATCTTTCTTCATCCGAGATTGCGACTCAAGGCACAAGCTATCCTCAAACAAACCGCCCATGGAACAGCCCCCTAAGCAGATCATGAGTACTCTCATGTGGTGATGTTGCCACGATATAATCGCCGGCACTTGCTATGAGTAACTATCAACGTTTCACAATAAAAACACATCATCTATCAAAAGACCTCTTACGAAACGCTCCTGAACCCCACACCTCTAACTTCTACAGCAGGCGTCTACAGATCCCTGTGAGTTCTGTCCCAGGAAATATGTAGGCGAGGACAGGCAGAGATCTTGCATGTCCGCTGAATGAGATCGAAATGCCTCTAACAGATGTCGATGTAAGGTTAGCCTGTGTCCTCCACAGAGCTTCCACGGGGCATTTGATGAACTGGAATGAGGCACAACTCGTTCTCACCGAACCAGACCTCAGACGGCCGACGGGGCTAGAAGCCTCACTAATCGCCCGTCACGGAACACTATAGTACGCAACACTGGAAAAACTACAAATTCAAAAAACATTGGCATACATGAGACTTAAGCAGCCACCAACCCAACAACACGTGATTTCATCGTCTAACGTCCTATCATAGGTAGAGGTTCGTTTGTTAAGGACTTGCTCGCATTGGCAGTAGGCTTCTACAGTGTTCCTCCATTTCTTATGTTCTTATGTCATTCCTCAGGTCACGGGCGTCACACCTCACTCTCCGCCTTTAGTAGATATTGTCTTTTCTACCTCTTATGTTAGAAGTGGTCAAAGGGTCCCAGACCAAGGTTTTCTATAAATATGTCATAGTGTTTGCTCAAGTGTCTTTCTAAAACCAAACTTGACGGTTTTTTTCCCACCAGGTTTATACAAGAGTAAGTAAGGTAAAAGTTATTCAGGTGTACACAAATACAGTTCATTAGAATTTCATACATAGCCTGCACATGGGTAGATTAGATTAGATTTTAGATTTTTGCACTGAGTGGCTAGTTTATTGTGCACCCATATCCATCCTGTGGACGGTAGCGCGAGAGCTTATGGTTAACATAAAGGGCCTAGGAAATCTAGCCCCAAAGGAGTTAACAGGAATTCATATGGATTTATATCTTCATATCTATAGTTAATTATTGTTACAGCAAATTTAGGAAATTTGCTTAGTATATATGGTATCTTATTTTCATTTTAAGATATCTTGACCATGTCACATAGGTTATTATACTGTCTGTCTCTGTATTTCAATAAGTGGACAATGAGAGCAACATAGTGTTCCAAGAGAGTGACCATATTGCTGATCACATATTTCATTTAGTCTTGATCATCTTTGTGTGTATCCAAAACTGCCAAAGTACTTGGACCAGGGCCTAAGCCCTGGCCACTTACATCATCAGTCAGTATGGTCACATTGGCAAGTTGCCCATAAACATACTTATCTTACGTTTCATGTTATATAGTGGGATATAGATCTACTCACGCTTCTAACTGCTTTCTATTAAACAATCATTTTCATTATTTACTTCTTCCTAATTTTATTCTTTATGCTAGACGATAACACAGTTATACCAAAGTTATATTCTTACATTCTCCTTCTGGATTATCTTCTTGGCTAAAACTTATCAACTTTATCATGCGGAGTAATCCAATGTGTGAGGGATCCATAGCAATTGTGCAAAGAGAGGGACGTGAAAAATCACGAAAAAACACGGCGGCATGGACGGCTCGACTAATTTTGTAGCGAAACCCGGCTGACTTATTATTAGTGGTATACGGTAGGACAATAATAAATGTCCCTACTGTAAGGATTTTTGTAGAACTGCCTGGTATAAAGGCTGGATTAAACGTGGGTATTTCAGATAATTTTTCCCCATTGGCGGCATAGATCTTTAATCGGAATGAAATTGTCAATTGGAAATACCCAAGAACCATCTAGTTTTAGCTAATCCCTGCAGTATTAATTATGCATTTAGAAGCTTCTGAGGCAGCGGCTGAATTTGTTCCCTCTTAATTTGATCACCCGAGCCATGGCTAAAAAACTCTAACATGAGGATATTCAACAGGTCCATTTGAAGGAATCTGACGAAGTAGGTTTAAAGTTTCCTGTTTAGCGAGCAATTCAGACCAGACTCAAGGCGTCAATAAGAAGGTTTTACCGGGTCTCCTGATGTCCTACTTAGAAATTGTTAATAAAGAAGAATTTTATTCAAGCTCTTAAGGACGATATAAGTCGTAACTATAAGGATAGAGAAGCTTTCTTTTAGATGAGGACGGCTTTTCTTTGGGAGAAAGAAATAATGATAATGTCTCTATTTCAAAGGTTAAACGTGTTAGTGGCGCCATCGTCATTGCATAATACGGTATTTGAACTAGCACATGATAATATGCTGGGAGGTCATTTAGGAACCAGTTAAGACCGAGAAGAAGATTCGGAAATATTTTTATTGGCCTTGATGAGGACTTACATTGTTGGACAAACTACGAAATTCCATGTTTGTCAAATAAAGGCAACAAAACGGCGCTCAATTCTTGCGTCTGCCCTTTTACTTCCAATGAAAAGTTCTGAAGAACCTTTTGAACGATTAGTTATTTATTGTGTAGGACAGTTGACCGACACAAAAATGGAGTATCCAGTTCATCTTCACTATCATAGATATGGCAATGCGTATCCTGATGTATTCAATGTCCAAAATTAATTCCAGAATATAGTTCGAGCTTGATCGCTTCTTTGCACAAGTAGACATCCCATGGAAAATTCCAATTGACCAAAGTCCAATTTGTATGTCAAAGTTTTAAAAGAGGCCATGGTCCACATTTATGAGTAAGAGAGATACTGTCTCTACAGCATAATCATCCCAGTCACAAAGCAGTGCTAGATACTTTCCACCAAAACATTATGAGTAAGAGAGTTGCAGTTACAGCATATCATCCCAGTCAGCAGTGCTAGAAACATTTCACCAAAATTATGAGTATGACAGTTGCTGTCTACAGCATATCATCCCCTGTCACAAGCAGTGCTAGAAACATTCCACAAACATTATGAGTTAAGAGAGATGCAGTCTACAGATTTCTCACCAGTCACATGCAGTGCTAGAACATTCCACCAAACATTTGAGATAAGACAGATGCTGTCTACAGACATATCATCCCCAGTCACAAGCAGTGCTAGAAACATTCCACCCAAACATATGAGTAAGACAGATGCTGTCTACAGCATATATGCCCAGATCACAAGCAGTGCTAGAAACATTCCACCAAACATTATGAGTAAAATAGATTGCTTGTCTACAGGAATTTCATCCCAGTTCACAAGCAGTGCTTGCTAGATTCATGCCCTACCATTCATTATGAGTAAGAGAGAGCTGTTACAGCATATCATCCCAGTCACAAGCAGTGCTAGAAATTCCACCAAACATTTAGGAGTAAGACTGATGCTGTTCTACAGCATATCATCCCCAGTCATCAAGACAGTGCTAGAAACATTCCACCAAACATTATGAGTATGAACAGATGCTGTCTACAGAATTATTCCCCAGTCACAGAGTGCTAGAAAGATTCACCAAACCGTATGAGGTAAACAGATGCTGTCTTCAGCATATATCCCCAGTCACAAGCAGTTGCTAGAAAGTTTCCACCAAACACTTAAATCTACTTTACAGGCTTTACTGTGAGCAATATTTCTCGTGAATGTGATGGAAGGTTTACCCTTTCTTTCTTTTGCCCTCACGAAGCTGTAACAGGAAAGTACTAAATACAGTCAAATTTCTGGCCATCTTACGAGATCTTGGATAGGGAAGAGAGGACTCTTCATCCCAGTCTCTGCTTTGGAAAGAACATCTCTCCAAATTGTAAAAAGCTTAGCTGCCGTAAACCTGACCGAAGCCTTAAGCCAAAAGAAGAAATCGTATGACAAAAAGCTAAACCTCTTTCGTTCTCTCATAATGAATTAGTGTTAATTAAATACTTAATTCCAGGGACATTCGTTAAGTACCTCGATATTTTTGGCCTTATGAGATAGTAGGCAGCAACAAATGGAAGTGAATTATCTGGTTTGTGAGCAGAACGTTCACAAGAAATAAGAGGTATCATATAGATAACTTAAAGAAGTACGAGTCTAACCTTTCCCTACTAATATCACCTCAATTCACCTACATCCACTGAAATTAGGAATGATAAGAAAGTAGAAGTAAGAGAATTTCGATTTCAAATTCAGAAATTTTGAAACAATAGACCTTTTTCCTGAAGTTCTTCATACCCCACCAAGAAATCTAAAGAGATGAGGTAATCACTAATATAAACTCCATCTGCCAAGATATATATCCTTGTACCTTGGGTTTTCATGATATTAAATTGTTAGAAGACAGTCTGATAAAGCAATCCCCTTCCTAGGTCTCCCCGGCTAGCAAGAATTTAATTCTGCAGAGATAGGATAAACACCTTACTGGAACATAATTTGATAGAACCCAGTTTGGACAACTTTGGCCTCTCCCCTGTTCATTGGTCCTCAAGCCGATGGTTTACCGTTTGCCTATGCATGGTTTATTGTAAAGAGTAAAATTAATTCGTCACAAGTGGAGTGGGTTACCATTACTCAGGATTAACGATCTAATTTGATGCTGTGGCTGATGCAACTTTGTGACCAGATTAGATTATTGAGAGGGTATTACCAGGTGCCGTTAAATCTAGGGCACAAGAGATTTCAGGTTTGTAGTTAAGAATGGACTATTTACATATAAAGTTTTGAATTTTGGCTTGTGTAAGGCCGCTCCCTTTCCAGTGAATATGAAACATTTTTGTCTAACCCGTAGACTGTGTAGAGGCATATTGGACGACCTGGTGGTTTTTATGTGATGACGGACAATATAGTTTAGAAAGATGGAGAGGAACTGCTGAAAGTGTTGCAGAAATACAAGTTCACTGTAAATTTACAAAAAAATATGACTTTGGTAAATCCCAGATTTAAATGTCTCAGTTTCAAATAGGGAGGGGACTAGTAGCCCCCGACAATTGTAGGTACAAGCTTTTTTAATTTCACAATTTGCCTCAAGGACAGGAAAGCTTTCCTCAAACTGTTTTAGGGGATGGCTACTTACTTACAGGCGTTTTTGCCAAACTTTGCTCAAGTTGTCTCCCCCCTCACTAGATTAATCCTTTTCTTAATATAAATTTAACTGGGACGAGAATTGTGAGCAAGCTTTTAAATGTTTAAAACGTTTCTTTCCTCTGTCTCCAGTATTGCAAGACCAATTTCCAAGTTCCTTTCACACTCCACGTTGACGCCAGCGATGCAGTAATCGGTGTTGTGTTATTACACTCTTTCCAAAACTCAGTAATTTTCTGCATCCAAAATGTTATTTTTCCTATAAATTGAAAGGATATCAAAGAATCTTAATCAACCATAGAAAAAAGAACCCCTGGCCTTTATTCTTGCCTTGATAAACACTTTGACGAATATTTTTTTTTCCTTTGTTATACTCTCATGTGATTATATTTACCACAAAGTAAGTTTAGGGACAAGATGGGCCACTTAAGAGTAAACTTTGTTCAGGTCACTGCCAGTGATAAGGATAGTGTGAAATTCTATATACCTATTCCTCTTCAGTTTTCACCAGGAAAAATACTAGCGAATTATTCCTGAAATAATAGATTATATAGAACGAATGATAATATACTATGTACGATTGCAGTAATAGTGGACATGGTTCTCAGACAATTGAGAAACTAAAACTACAAATCCCCAGGTCCTGATGAACTGGTTGCAAGGCCATAGGGCCTGATAAGTGGAAAATGGCAAATGTAATACCTATTACAAGGAAGGTGGACAGGTCCTTGGCTTATGTACTATAGACCAATAAAGCCGGACCTCCATGTGGGAAAATTTATGGAAATCTATAATTGCCGATGCAATTCGTAGCCATCTTGACAGGCACAGATTGATAATGAATCTCAAAACGCATTTTACCATAAGGGGCGTTCCTGTCTTACAATTTACTAACTCTTTTCACTAAGGTGTTTAAGGAGGTAATTCATGGTAATGAATATGATAGTGTGTATATGACTTCAGTAAGGCTTCGGAAAAAGAGTTCACACCAGCGGCTATTGATGAAACTTAAGGACACGGATATAGGTAGAGGTAGAGGCATGGCTGACAAATAGACAGCAGGAGAGTTTGCATAAATGGGAGATATCATGAATGGGGGCACATCATAAGTGGTTTTTCCTTAGGGGTCAGAGTTGGGCCCGTAGTTGTTTCACAATTTAATAAACGACATAGATGAGGTACATAAATTAGCGACATAAGAAATTTGCTGATGACACCAAAATAGGCGCCGTATTCATTCTAATGAGGACCTAGAGCACTACAGGATGATTTGAATTTAGACTGAGGC
>NC_069475.1:22610069-22640970 GCF_026875155.1 Cherax quadricarinatus | reverse complement strand
TAAAATGTTTTTGTAAAAAAGCAGTCTTTAAAAACAAGGGAAGACATACAGGGATAAACCAATAAATGTTTGATTGTCTGTTTTTTTTATAAAAAAGGGGCCTTTTGGAAACACAGAGAGTACATACAGGAAAAAAACCCATTAATGTTTGATGTCTGAAATGTTTTAATCAAAAAAGATCTTTTAAACACGAAGTAAAATACAGGAGATAAATCATAAAATTTTCTGAGTGTCTGAAATTTTTTAATAAAAAAACCCATCTTGTGAAACACATGGGAGTACATACAGAATAAACATATCAATGTTCTGATGTCGGAAAGTTTTTAATCAAAAAAGCCATCTTGTGAAAAACATAGAAAATACAAGATAACCAATCAATGTTCGGGTGTTTTAAATTTTTAATAAAAAACATTTTGGAAACATGAGGATTAATAAAGGAATAAACCATATCAGGGCGAGTTTTGAAATGTTTTAACCAAAAAACATCTTGTGAAACAATAAAAATACTACAGGAATAAATCATATCAAATGTTCTGATGTCGAAATGTTTTAATAAAAAAGCCATTTGTGATACACATGAAGTACTCAGGGTAAACCAATCAATGTTCTGATGTCTTAAATGTTTTGTGAATTACAGTCTTGGGGCCCAATAAGTAATACAGGATAAACCCTATCAATGTTCCCAGATGTTTAGCAGCCAAAAAAGCATTTGTGAAAAAAAGAGAATACAACATCGGAAAAAACCATTAAATGTTCTGGGTTCTTGAAGTTTTAGTGAAAAAAAAAATTTTTGTGACAATGCGATACATCATGAAAAAACCCCTTTCAATTTCTGATGTGTAAAATTTTTTAAAAAAAAAATGCAGTCTAGTGACACACAGGAGTACCCAAAAAAATAAACCTATCAATTTTTCTGATTACTGAAATGTATTAGTGAAAAAAGCAATCTTGTGACAACACATGAGAGTACATACAGGAGATAAATCACATCACTGATCTGAGAGTGTGAAATGTATTAATAAAAAAAAAGCAGTCTTGTGACATACATTAGATTACATACAGGAGATAAACCAATATCAATGCTCTTATTTTCTGAAATGATTTAAATAATAAAAAAAAACAATCTTTGAGCACTACATGAGAGTTTTTACCCCATGGAGTTTATCCTGAGAAAGTATATTTATTTATTATATTTACTTATTTAGCAATTTGAGCCACGTACAGAGGGTACAAAAAAATACCAGATAATAGCAGCATGCCAAAAGCCACTTATACTATGCATAGCATTAAGGGCTTGGCTAAAATTAACTTTAGATTAACAAAGGCAATGATGAAATCAGTGTTAAACATTAATGTAACCAGATTACTATAAAGCACAAGTGAGTAATTACAAAGACAGTCATATGTTGCATGCATAGCAGTACATTCAGTAGAAAGGAGTATTCTGTTAGGTAGTGTAATTAAAAAAAAATAAAGTTGATTGGGTTTAAAGGTTGAACATTTATGTGATATAATATTGATAAACATTTGAAGATTATACAATGGTATAAGGTTCAGTTATTCAGTATTTAATTTTGGTTTTGGTGAGTAAGTGATCTTTGAGAAGGAGAACTTGAATTTATGAAACAGGTAGTGTTTCTTTTATATTTACAGGTAGATGAAATCCAGAAATTTAGGTCCATATAATTGTGCATGAGTTTTGCATAGCGTGAGAAGGACACAGGAACACCAGAGTGTCTGTGGCCTTGTTTTAGTCATGTGTTCTGTTGAGGTTGTGCAAGGAATGTTTGAGGGAGGGTTAATATCAGAGTTAAGTGTTCAATGTATGTAAAAGGTGCAGTAAACGTAATGGATGTCTTGTATGGTGAGTAGTTGAGTGTATGAATATTGGCGGAGTGTGCTGCCGTGTAGTGAGAATTTATCATCATCTAACTTCAGCCTTTTGTTTGGTAATTAGTGGTCTGAGATGGTTACTTGTTGATGAGCCCCATGCACAAATTCCATAGGTAGAGATAGGGGTAAATAAGAGAGTGATATGGGCCAGGAGGGCTGACTGTGGAGAAAAGTACCGTATCTTCGGACAGTATGCTACAGTCATTAGAGAAATTTTTTATAGAAATTTGTTGTATAGTGTATGAAATTAGAGCTCTATATCAAGGTGGATTCCTAAGAATTTTCCCTCTGTTAGCTTTGTGATAGTTATCCGTTTATCATTATGTAAGAGGACATCTGTAGCACAGTTTACCAACTGAATGAAGTAGGTTTTTGTCAATGTTTAGTGTAAGTTCGTTAGTCCTCACCAGGTATATATTTTCTGAAATTCGATATTTACATATTGGCTTGAGCGTGACTGGGCCTCGGGTGGGAGAAGGAGTATGTAGTGTCATCTGCAAATAGTGTTGGATTGAGTAATTGTGAAGCATTTGTAAGTCATTTAATATGTATATGATAACGAGAAGAGGGGCCAAGTACACTCCCTGAGGGACACCAACTTAATTGGTTGTGCAGAAAGTTTGCCCCATTTGTGTACACATATTGGTTTCTGTTGGTGAGGTATGACTTTGGAGGTAGTTGAGGGGAGTGCCCTTCTTATACCATAGTGTGACAATTTTA
Organism: Cherax quadricarinatus; assembly: GCF_026875155.1. Classification (NCBI taxonomy): domain Eukaryota; kingdom Metazoa; phylum Arthropoda; class Malacostraca; order Decapoda; family Parastacidae; genus Cherax; species Cherax quadricarinatus. The sequence goes on along the minus strand of NC_069475.1, from coordinate 22,638,357 downwards.
CGTCGAGCAAGGTCATGGTCAACTGTATCAAAAGCTTTAATAAGTCAATGAGATCCCCATTGGGACTTCTTTTTTCTCTATTGCAGTGTATATATGTTCTAGCATGTGTATAATAGCATCATTTAGTATTTTTTTTTAGGCCTGAATCCAAATTGGCCAGGGGTGGAGTATGTTTTGGGAGATAAGGTATAGTATATTCGTTTATGAAATAATTTTTTGAAGAATCTTAGAGAGAGTGTTTAAGTTGGTTATTGGCCTAAAGTTATTCAACTCTGTTTGTCTCCTCCTTTGTGGATTGGGTGAACCTTGCCTAATTTGAGTACAGTAGGGAAGGTGGAGGATTCAATGGATTTGTTAAAGAGTGGTGCAATGATTGGTGATGCACTTGTGAACACTTATTTAGTATATAAAAGGGTGGTAAGGTATTAAATCACCTTCCTTGTTTTTTTACGTGTGTTTGATAATAAGGAGACTTTCATGGGTAGTCGTTAGCTGGAACAGTGTGTTCAGGAAGTGCCCGTGAGGAGTCACTATGGTGGGTATCCTAGAGCTTGGGATTTTAGGCACGGTTTTGTCCTATAGAGGGAGAAGAAATCATTGAGTCTGTTTTGCTGTTTCTGTTGGTGTGATTGGGGTACATCTGAATTTTTGCTAATTTTATTTTCGCTATTTCGGGATATCTTTTTTTGTACCAGAATTCTGATAGGGTTTCCATGTCTTTTTTATATCACCCTCGTAAGTTGATAATCTTTCTCATAATACATTTTTTGTTTTGTCCTTCATTATCAGGGCTGGTAGGATTGAGAGTAGACGTTTTGTTTTGGTCTCTGGTTATGTGGACCCCCAGTCTGTACTGTTTTTTCATATTGGTTTTTGTATTTATGGATTTGATAAAGCTGGGTGTTAGCCAGGTACTGTTCAGTCTCTTAGGCTGTCATCGTTTAGTTTTTTTTTAGGGCATGCTTGTTATAGAAGTGATGGTCTTTTTTAGAAAATTATATAATACATCGTCAATATCTGAGTATAGGATTTCTACTCACCAGTAGTGGCCAGTCAATGTTTGCTACAGCTGTTGTTAAGTTATTGAATGGCTGCCTCATTGTGAAGTCTGAAGTGACTTTATAGTGTCTTGGCGGTAATTTACCAAGAGTTGTTTAGGAGGAAAGTAGGGTAGTGGTCTGTGGATTATATCTGTAATTATGCATGATTTTAAAGGGGATATGGTGTTGGTCCATATGTGGTCAAGTAGGGAACACCTAGTCTCAGTAACTCTTTATATTTTTTTTGTATTTTTGTATACTGTTTGTACAACATACATTTACACATGTGTTGTGAATTCAGTAACGAGTGGGTCCTGGTCGTGCAGGAGTATTTATATTGAAGCACCTGAATAGTAGTAAGTGATCTTTTGTTCATTGCGGCATCATTATCCATACTTCCCTAGGTTTTGACTAAATAGAACTAATTTTGACTGTGGAACTCAGTAGATTTATCAATGTGAGAGGTTTATTGTAGGTAATTTGGATTTGAATTTGGCTATTATAATATGCCCCAATGTTCATTCCCTTGTGCAAGTATTATGATACATTCTAGTTGGTTCTGAGTAGTATATTATGGCTGTGCCACCCCACATTGTATGTTCAGGCCTACAGTTGTGTATGGCAGGTATACCATGACTGCATAGACATCTGTACTATCAGCTTTAGCCAGGTTTCAGTTATGTAATATGGACATATTGGCAAGTAAGAATTTAGTAAAGCTAAAGAGGTCATCGTAATGCCTTTTCATAAAGACTGATATTGTGTAGTTAAAATTTTTTATGTTGTTGTTGGCACTGAGAAAGTGCCCTTTAGATTGTTTCTGCAGTTTAGTAATTACAGAAACTTGATGATTCATTTCATGCATTAGACTAAGAGGCGGGAGTATGGAATCGGATCAAGCTTTTAATCATAAGATATGTAGTGAATCTATAGTTAGATTAAAGTTACTAAAACTAAGTAAATAGACTTACCTAAAAAATTAGCACCTGAATTATTTAACAAATGTAAAATAAGTAGCTAAGGTAGTTTTTTTTTGTTTTTTTTTATTTAAAGCTAAAATAAAAGGGGACAATATAAAAGGACCTAATACAAATCAAGGGATGATCAAATAATGGAGCTTGGGAATATGATAGTAGTAGTACTATACGGTAAATCTTTAAAGTTAGAATTACAGTATAACATTATAATATATTATTTTATTATCACACCGCCGATTCCCACCAAGGCATGTGGCCGAAATAAGAAAAAACTTTCACCAACAATCACATCCATCACTGTCTGCCAGAAGGGTCTTTACCTTACAGTATTTAAAACTGCAAACATTAACACCCCCTCCTTCATAGTGCAGCACTGTACTCCCATCTCAAGAACTCAGTCCGGCCTGCCGGTTTCTCCTGAATCCCCTCATAAATGTTACTTTGCTCACACTCCAACAGCACGTCCAAGTATTAAAAAACCATTTGTCACCATTCACTCCTATCAAACACGCTCACGCATTGCCTGCTGGAAGTCCCAATCCCCTCGCACACATAAACCTCTTTACCCCCTCCCTCCAACCCTTCCTAGCCGACCCCTACCCCGCCTTCCTTCCACTACAGACTGATACACCTTGAAGTCAATCTGTTTCGCTCATTCTCTCGACAAGTCCTGAACCACCTCAACAACCCTCCTCAGCCCTCTGGACAACAGTTTTGGTAATCCCGGCACCTTCCTCCTAAGACTTCCAAACTAAAATAACGAATATCTCTGCATTATAGTCACACCACACATTGCCCTCAGAACATGAAATCACCACTGCCACCAGCCTTCACCTTCGCGCAACATTCATCACCCACGCTTCGACACCCATAATAAGAGCGTATGGTAAAACTATACTCTCATACATTCCCCACTTTTGCCTCAAGACAAAGTTCTTGACTCCACAGACTCCAAGTGCACCACTCCACTCTTTTTTTTCCCATCCATCCAATTCTATATTCACACTCCTTTCATAACCCATCCGCAGACACTCCCACCTCCAAAATCTGAATACGTTCACCTCCTCCATACTCCACTCCCTCCAATTGATATTCAAATCTTTCATCCACCAAATCTTTTGTTATCCTCATATAACCTTACTCTTTTCCTGTATTCATCACCTTTTTAATTTTCCTTCTTTTGCACACCCTAAACCAAATTCATCCACACAATCTCTGCAACTTCTCTCAGAATCTCCCTAGAGCATCAGTGTCATCAGCAAAAGATCAGGCTGTGACAACCCCAGTTTGTGGTGTGATTCTTTTATCTTTTAACTCCACGCCTCTGCAAGAACCCTCGCATTTACTCTCTTACAACCCCATCTATAAATATATTAAACAACCACGGTGACATCACACCTCCTTCCTAAGGCCGACTTTTACTGGAAAAATTTCCCCTCTTTTTCCTACATACTCTAACTTGAGCCTCACTATCCTCGTAAAACTCTTCACGTGCTTTCAGTATCCTACCTCCTACACCATACACTTGCAACATCTGCCACATGCCACCCCTATCCACTCCTGTTCATACGCCTTTTCAAAATTCCATAAATGCCACAAAGACCTCTTTTAGCCTTATCTAAATACAGTTCACTTATATGTTTCACTGTAAAACAAACCTGGTCCACACACCCCCTAGAACCTTTCCAAAGCCTTCCTTGCTCATCTGCTACCAATTCTCCGTCTTACTCTTAATTCTTTCAATTAACTCTACCATACACGTACCAGGTACACCTCACAGACTTATCCCCCTATAATTTTTGGCCTTCTCTTTTACCCCTTTGCCTTTATACAAAGGAACATGCATGCTCTCTGCCAATCCTAGTACCTTCCTCTTCCCATACATTTATTAAATAATTGCACCAACCACTCCCAAACTATATTTTCACCCAACCGCTTTAAACTTCTATCTTTAACCCATCAATCCCGGCTTGGCCTTACCCCCTTTCATTTTACCTACTGCCCTCACGAACTTCCCCCACACACACAACTGGCTCTTCCTCACTCCTACAAGATGTTATTCCTCCTTGCCCTATACACAAATCACAGCTTCCCTTTTTCATCAACATTTAAAAATTCCTCAAAAATTTCCCCCATTTCCCCAATACCTCTAACTCTCCTTTTAATAACTCCCCCCCTTTTTTTAACTGCAAATCCATTTGTTCTCTAGGCTTTTTTAAACTTGTTAATCTCACCCCAAAAATTTTTTTCTTTTTTCAACAAAAATTTTTTGATAACATCTCACCCACCTTCTTTTTGCCTCTTTTAATTGCTTCACCACTCTCTTAACTTTCTCTTTTTCCCATATACTTTTCCCTCCTTGCATCACTCTATTTGTAAAAACTTCCATATCTAACTTTTTCTCCCTTACTACTCTTTTTACATCATCATTCCACCAATCGTCCCTTCCCTCCTGCCCCCCACTTTCCGTAACCACAAACTTCTGCGAACACTTAAAACTACATTTTTTAAAATACCCCATACCTCTTTGACCCCATTGCCTATGCTCTCATTAGCCCATCTATCCTCCAATAGCGTTTTTTCTTACCCTAAAATGCCCCCTTTTAGTTTATAAACCTCCCTCTCTCTTCCCTGATGCTTTTATTCTCCTTTTATCCCATCACCTTTTACCTCAGTGTAGCACAACTAGAAAATATTGATATACTGTGGCCCCTCTATAAAAAATGTACATCCGAAGTTACTCAACAGTCTTTTATCTAAATCTAATCCAAAAAACTACTGTTTTCGCCTACATCAATCGTGTATCTTATTTATCCCCTTTTTCTTAAAATAGTATTACCATAAACTAAACCCCTTTCTATACAAAATTCAATAAAGGGCTCCCATTATCATTTACACCTGGCACCCCAAAATTACCTACCACACCCCCCTCTAAAAGTTTCCCTACTTTACATTCAATCCCCCACCACAATTTCCTCTCACTTGGGGTTTAAAGGCTTCCCATACATTCACTTAACATCTCCCAAAATCTCTCTCTCTCCTCTGCATTCCCTCTTCTCCCGGTGCATACCCCCTTATTATGACCCACTTCTCGCATCCAACCTTTACTTAATCCACTAATTTCTTGAATTTTCACATTCATTTCTCTTTTTTTCCTTCCCTAACTGACATTTAACATTTCTACCCCCTTTCCTTTTCTCAAAAACTCTCAATACTCCAGATTTAATCCATTTTTTTCCCCCACGAAACTCTCCTACCCCCTTCAGCTTTGTTTCGCTTAGGGCCAGGGCATCCAACTTCTTTTCATTCATAAAATACAACATCTGTTTCTTGTCTCCGCACTGCAAACCACGCACATTTAACAACCCAGTTTTATAAAGTTTTTTCTTCTTTTTTTTAGTAATTTTATACAGGGGAAGGGGTTAAACCCATTGCTCCCGGCATTTATCCCCTCATACGACACCATGGCTTTTCGGAGGAAAGATTTTTTCCATTCCCCCGGACAATAAAGAAAAAAAAACAAGAGTATTTGAAAAAGGAGAAAAACAATTATTTAAAATTTTTTAGCATGTGCTGTCTTGAATGTGACCAAAATGTAAGAGGAGTAGCAAGATACCCCGTTATCTTTGCGGTTTATGAGACAGAAAAAGAAACCGCAACCTACCTCATGCAAAACAATTACAGGTTTTTTTTTCACAAATCATCTGGCAAGGACGGTATACTTCCCTGGGTGGTTTCTGTCTACCAAACCCACTACCTAAAGTGGAACAAATAAATGACTTTGGAAAATAATGGGAAAAATTTTGACTTTTTCTACTTTAGCACCTGAGAATAGCACCTTGTTTTTTAAAATTGTGAATAATAAACTGGGGAGTTATATAAAGCTAAAAAAAAGGAGAAAAAATATAAGGGACTAAAATTAAGTAATGGTAAACGAAGTTAAATGGGCAGGTCACTATGAAATAATATTGGTTTAGGAGTAAGATCTGATTTGTAATATTAAATAAATTGAGCAGTTTATTGCACAATAAAAGTAAAAAAATGAGGTAGTTGGTACTAGCTAGCAAAAGATAGTTTTGGTACTTGCAAAAAAGAAATTTTGGAATATACACTAAATTGCATACACAATGAAAAGTGACTAAAAACAAGTAGTGATAAACAAATTAAATGGACAGGTAAGAATATGTGAATATTTTTAATTTGGAGTAAGATTTGACTTGTAATTTAAAATTATGAGCAATTAATAGCAGTAAGAAAGAAGTATAGAGTATTGGAGGTAGTTGGCATTAGCTAGTGATGAAAAATAATAAAAATAATAATGTACAATGAGCAAACAAATGACCTTCAAGATGTATCAGTCTGTGTGGAAGGAAGGCGGGGTAGGGGTCGGGTAGAAGGGTTTGAGGAGGGGGTAAAGGAAGTTTTGTTTTGCGAGGGGCTTGGACTTCCGCAGGGATGTGGACGTGTTTGATAGAGTAATGGAGACAAATGGTTTTTAATACTTGATGTGCTGTTGGAAAATGTGAGCAAAGTAACATTATGAAGGATTCAGGAAACCGGCAGGCGGGCTTGAGTCCTGGAGATGGAATACAGTGCCTGCATCTGAAAGGAGGGTGTTAATGTTGCATTTAAAACTGTAGTGTAAAGACACCTCTGGCAAAAAACAGTGATGGAGTGAATGTGGTGAAAGTTTTTCATTTTCGGGCCAAACCCCGCCTTGGTGGAAAACGGCCGTTGTGATAATAAAAAAAAAAAAAATAATTTTAAATTTGTAATGTACACTATATGACCACACGTATATATGTATTAACCTTTGACTGTCGAAGGCCCAATCCGAAGTGTCCTGGTGTCACAAAATATTCGAAAAAAAAAATTATTTTTTCTTATGAAAATGTTAAGATTATTTTTCTGATTGTTTTAGTCCCCCCAAAAAAATTTCCCATCAGTACTTACCGAGATATAGAGGCATGAAGTTTGGCAGAAAATGAGCCGCGTATGGCAACAGCCGGTGACTGTCCACTCACCCCCGGTTAAACTTTAAGTTGACTTGTATTTGAAGGTTTGTTGTTTTTCACTATTTTATTTTTTTTACATACTTATGTGGCCTGTGAGACCAAAGTAAGGTGCAATGTACATATAAACACTCGTTGACACAACACAATAAGCACAACACAAACATAATTATCAATATATTGTTTACAAAACTTGTTTACAAAAACAAACAACACAAAATTTTTTATTAACTATGTTCTATAATATATATACCAATATACAGTCACGGAACATACTCCTATAACTTCTGCAGCTTGTGGAACTCTGTGAAACATGGTGTCATACACAGTGGGTGTTTTACATCTCTTACACATAAAAACATGGTGTCATAATACAACACAGAGGTGTTTTACACACCTCACCCCATAAAAGATGGTGTCATACACAGTGGTGTTTTTACAACTCCTCAACATGAAAACAAGGTGTCATACACAGTGGTGTTTTAACACTCCTCAAACATAAAATATGGTGCATTACCACAGTGTGTTTTACACTCCTCACACATAAAACATGGGTGTCATACACAATGGTGTTTTACACTCTCACACATAAAATCAGTGTGTGTGCATTTTTGTTTGAAATTTTTTTATGTGGGCAAAGACAAAACACACCTCGTCTAGAGGCAGTTTTCTTCAAAGTATTAGCAGGCAGTTGTGTTATTTAGTTATCCTAGGTAAATGGTCGTGTGTCATCATTCCTTCCTAATTTCCTTCATTCCTTTCCTACCTGGAGGCCTGTCTGGAGGGCATTCCACCTCCTTCCTACATTCCTTCATCTGTCCATTACTTTTTTCCCTTCCTTTCATCTGTCCTTCCTTCATTCCTGCCGTCACCTCTCTTGCTTCTGGTTTCTATAAATATTATACACATATATAGTCACTAGATACTTTCATACAACTCCCTATTATCACCCTTCAGACAGCAAGAGCTGTCTTGTGTGCTAGTGTGTGGCTTAATAATTGTTTTATCAGGAGTCGCAGCTGTCCAAAATGAACATATTTCCTCATTAGTCCACTCCCCTAACCGCCAGTCAAAACAATAGGGGTCGGATGCTGCTTCCCCCTCCATTCCCTATCTTATTATTCTTTCTCCTCATTCTATGCTTCATTCAATCTGTCCTCTTTTCTCTCCTGTCCAATCTCTGTCTCACAGGTACAAAAATACAACTATACATAGTGTAAATTACCTAGGATAACCCAAAAAATCCAGACAAAGTGCTATACTCTGCTTGAAGAGATGTGAGTAATCTGATGATGACACAGTCTTGTGGCTCTCTCTGAGACAGAGCTAGACGGATAGACAGGGAGTTTGGCAGACAGCAGACAAATAGACAGATCAAATGTTTGTTCATCGTTCCCATCTTCTCCTCCTCCTCCTCCACCTTCCCCCTCCTTCCTCCTTCTCCTTCTCCTTCTCACTTCCTCCTTCTCCTTCGCACTTCTCTTCTCCTCTTCTCTCCTTCTTCTCCTTACTCCTCCTCCTCCTCCTCCCTCCTCACTCCACCTCCTCCTCCTCCTGGCTTTGAACAGAGAATGGACAGCTGCCCCCCTCCCTCCACCCTGGTTTACGACGCTCATCAAAGTGTCAGCTCTTATCAATGTTATCCTCCCTATCTTGTCACTGTCCATGGGGTGAACTGTTATCCATGCCTCAAGGGAACATATTATTCATATTATTATTATAGTATTAGGTATTATTATTATTATTATTATTATTCTTAATCTTCTAATTCTTCTTATTTTCTTCTTCTTCTTTCTTCTTTTCCTCCTCCTTCCACCTTCCGTCATCCTCGCTCCCTCCTCCCTCCCTCCTCCTCCCTCCTCCCTCCCCACCTCCCTCCCTCCTTCTTTCCTCCCTCCCTTCCTTCCTCCCCACCCTCCACCTCCTCCTCCTTCCTCCTTCCTCCTCCCTCCCTTCTTCCTCCTCCTCACTTCCCCTCCTCCTCCCTCCTTACCTTCCTCTTCCTCCTTCCTTTCCTCCTCCTCTTCTTCCTCCTCATTCTTCCTCCTCCTCTTCTTTCCTCCTCCTCTTCCATCTCTTCCTCCTCCTCCTCCTTCCTCCAACCTCCGGTCCAGGGTTGCTTTTGGTCTCAAACTCCTTCGAAATCATGAAATTGATCTTCATTGACACTTCCATCTGTGTTAGAGCATACTTTGGAAAGAGAAATAGTCCCAGAATTTGCAGGGAAGTCACATATTTCTACCGCTAGACATGCGAAAAAGGATGACTGAAATGGTATTCCCACAATGCACCAACTGGCTTCCCCCGATTTTTTTATATGGTGCACACTGACCATGGAGACCCATTCTCTCACATGTGGGGCCTACCACTTTCTTTCTCCCTGCTTGATTTTAAGCCAGCTAGAATTTATGCATATAGATACGTCAAACAAGGTACCTCCTATGACGTACATATGCGACCGCGACAGTCAAAGGGTTAAGGGCACTTATCTAATCTGTTACAGAAATGTCAGCTTTTCTAAGGAAGGTAAGAAATCGTGTTCTTTGAGATGGTATATTGTTGTTCTGTTTGATGTTTTCCTTGACTAGTATTTTTCCCATCTCGTGTGAAACACTGATGTATTTTGTTTTCCTGTTTAAGTTTTCTCAGCCTGAACAGAAGGTTTTGACGTTTTTTTGTTAGACACTCATTTATGTACACTCCAATTTTCATTGTAATTGCTGATTTAATTAGGTCCTTTCTTTTATCGTATGAATGAAGTCCGATCATTATACGTTTTACTTCACTGGTTTTTCCTAGCAAACGTGTTTCTTTGAATTCATTGTTTTGGCACGATGACTTGTACGTGGTTCTGTATAAATCCTGAAGCAGTTTCTTTGCAAACTGTGGCTTGTGTTATGTCAGCTAGGAACTGTGTGGACGTTTTATTAATAACTGCATCGAACAACTATCTTGTTCAGTTTTGTCGTCTTGGAAATCAAGGTATTCTTTAGTCGAGTGTGCATTTCTGATTCCAGTCCTTGATTGCTTCTTCAACCTCATATATATTGTTGTTTATTTGCTCAGTGTGACTGGCTATAGCTGCTTTTAGAGTATTTCTGTGTCAACGCACTTCCCGATGTAATCTCTTCAAGGATTGGATCTTATTCTCGAGGTTGGTATCTTGGATTCTCGTCGCTCGAGTGTTGGCTTGATATCTTTGATTTTCATTTTCTAGAGCAACAAAACTATGTTAGTCCTTGATAATGTCAGAATAATCCATACATTAGTTATCATGGATGAATCCTTTGAATGGAGTGGAGTTGGAGGGGGAGTCAGGCCATGGTTTGTTGTTTTGTTGTGTGTTCCCCTGGGTGGCGGGGTGAGGGGGGTTGATGATACACTCGTCGTCCTGCTGGGTAACAAGTTTGAGTTCTAGGGTCCTTGCTGTTATTCTTTTTATTACTGGTGTTGTTTCTTCTGATATCCTTTCATATAATCACTGAAGTAGATACTGTGTATCAATGAGGAGAAGGCTTGTTTTCCTCGAGCTTGAGGTTAAGTGGTTGTCTGGCAGGGCGGAGGCATTGGTTTTTGGGTAGCAGGGCTGTCTTCCTTAGATCTTCCTAATTTTGTCAAGAATTGTTACATTCTTAGTATTCTTGGGTCATGTTGTGGTCTACGTGGGTTCATGTATTGAACTTTTCATTAGGCCATCACAAAGTTTTGATGGGCGATGTTTTTTTGAGAAAGAAAGCTGGTAGGATACTGTTGCTGCCGCCTGCCGCCGCCCTCCGCCTATCAGTTCACAGGGGTCAATTGCCCCCCCAAGGCCCAGTCTGTGAACCAGTGTGAAGGCTTACTAAGCCCTGTAACAACTTCAGAAGTATACCAAGGCTGGCTCCTCCTCAGGAAAATTAATGAATAGAAAAAGAACAAAAACTGACAAACATAAACACTTTATTATTTAGAAAATATAAAATATAAAACTCTTAAATATGAAATATTAATCCTACCTTAAAGAAAATTAAAAATTAAAAATATAAATGATATCTGAATTCAACGCTAATATATATATATATAAAACTTGGGTGTCTGGTGTTGGTGACACTAGCCATTGCCAATGATGGGGGGGTCGCAGGTGTTGGTGACAACCCACAAGCTCGTTCTTCACAGATTTTATAGCCTCAATAATCCATCCAGATTACAGGAAAGCAGGTTTTTTCCACTGCAATGATGAGGGGTTATATCCTGCTACTTGCATACACAAACAGGTAAGTGGATCAGAATTTGGGACGTCTCAGAACGTTAGTCCATCTCCTTCAATTCTATTCGTTGATTAGCAGGTGACCCTCTCTGTCATTTCAAGCTGTAAAGAGAGACAGATTACCCACTGCTTAAGAAATCACTCTCCATGATAAGTACAATACCTAAAAGATGTGGTGATTATTAAAACTTTTAACCTATCAAGACTGAAAGGATTAAGTTAGATATTGGCCAAAAGTGAAACTTTCAACCAAAAAGTCCACTAAAATATGATCAGGCGTGTACTTACAGTAGTGTTGGGAGCTGTGAGTCGAGTGATTTACTGCTTGACGGGAGCCCCACATGTCACCCTTCGGTGGGGGGGAAGAGGGAGGGGAAGGGATAGCAGGAGCTGGACTGACCCTACCTTAACAAGCAGCAGGCAGTCAAACTATCACTTTCGGGGAGGGGAAAAAAGGGGGGGGAAATAGTGGGAGCTGGACTTACCCTACCTTAACAAGTAGCCGGCAGTGAAACTATTGTTATTATATACTCCCTCGCTACTCCTATCTCTTGAACTTATCCCTCACACTCCCCTATACCAAGACTTATAGTCAAGGATTGTAAGAAGAATAGGCGAGGTAAAAGCTCTAACATGTGGAAGTCGTGTAAGGCAACAAATCTTCTACTGACTGTCATGACTTAACCAGTCAGAGAAATAATTGAATGAACCATTGATAAATACAATATGGAACTTAAAGGCCTGTAGTGTCAAGAGGCGACTGTTGGTTCCCTTAAAGTTCCTAATTTCAAGGTTTTGTGGTCCGTTTCTAAAATGAATTCTTTTCCCAGCAAATAAAGTTTAGTTTGGAGATACCCATACACAAGGCTAAAATTCCTTTCTATGTGGAGTACTCCATTCTGTGGGAAGAGAAGCTGGAAGGGAGCTATCATGGATTGTAGTAAGCAACTGTACTAAGCCGAGTATTGAGGCACAGTTCTCAAAAAAATTTTATTAATCTGGAATCTAAGTATATGGTCTTCGAAAAAACTTTAATTCATTAACTTTTCCCGAGCTAATCGGAAAATTTCGAGTTTAAATTTTAGAAATGGATAATTATGTTGTATCTAGTTTTCTGGTCTCAATTTTATAGAAATGGAAGACATATTACGATATGTATGGATTTAATTGTTTTAACAAGAAGGTGCCTTGAAATTGAGCTCAAAGTAGCAGAAATGTTCGATTTTTACCAAACTTCAAAAGTAAACAAATCGTGCCAAGCGTGCAATACACGTCAACTGGTGAGTCTAATATTCTTTCACAAGTGCACCAATAATATTATACCATTTTTTTACACTAATGCAGTAGTTGCATAACAGTAAATCTTATATTTTTTGTGAAAATAAAAATTCAAAGTGGAAAGCAAAAGAATATAAGAGGGGCCTTGAGACGTGAATAATGACTAGAGGAAATGTCATTTTAGTGCCAGGAATGTCTTTCTTGTTTATTCTGGAACCTATTCGGAAATTGGCATCTTTTGAAATTTGTGTGAAATTGGCAAAATTGCTAAATTCTGACCACTGTACTGGATAGTTGAGTTTCATAAATGAGTGGTTTCTTGCACCCATTCGATAGAAAAAATGGAGTTCTAGCGAAATATTCATATTTTTTGTCGACTAGTACAGTGAAATTGGCTGAAAATGGGGCTCAAAGTGGGCAAAATCGCCGATGCGTAAACATCGCCGAGACCGCTAACTTTGCGAGAGCATAATTCCGTAAGTTTTCTATCAAATTTCAAACTTTTGGTGTCTTTATGATCGGGAAAAGATTCTCTATCTTTTCATAAGAAAAATCATTTTTTTTTTTTTAAATTTGGCCGACCCTGAGAACGAGTTTCGGAGAGGGCCTGTCGACCCTCAAAGGGTTAAAAGTTTCTAGATATTTCAAAGGTTTGTGGTCCGTTTCTAAAATGAATTCTTTTCCCAGCAAATAAAATTTAAGTTTGGAGATACCCCACACAAGGGCTAAACATTCCTTTTCTATTGTGGAGTATCTCCTTTCTGTGGGAAGCATACAGGGAAGGGAGTACAATCATGGTATTGTAGTAGCACTGTACCTAAGCCAGTATTGGAGGCATCAGTTCTCAAACAAAATGTTTTATTAATATCTGGAATCTTAAGTATGGGGTTTTTTCAAAAAGTACTTTTATCTCATTAAACTTTTCCCACTAGTCGGAAAGTTCAAGGGGTTTCCTTCACAGATTTTTTAAAGGAAATCGGATAAGATCCCCTGTAAGATAAAGGTTGGGGATAAACCGGCAAAAAATTTTCAAAACCCAAAGAAAGCTACCATGACTTTTTGGTTTTTGGGGGAAATTTAAATTCTAATAAAGTTTTGATCTACGGGGGAGAGGCTGCAGAAATTATTAAAAAGTTCAGTCCAAGAATCAAATTTTTGTTATACCCAAGAAAGCATTTTTTTCATTTGGCATGGGGCCCATGTGACAAAAACCAGCACAACTGATTTAAGTTGGATATGTTCACCCCATGGATGTCTTTACGAAAATGTTATCAAAATAAACTAAAAATTTTGGGCATTTTCCCCCAAAGCCCTTTCTCATCATCTCCGTAGATAGCACGGGGCATTCCCAAAACCAAGGGCATAGTTCTGTTCTGCATCAGTCCTTGGGTGGGTGGGAAAAGGGGTGTATCTTAGAAAAAGGGACAACTTTAACTTTGATATGCCTGCGCAATATAAATCTCTAAAAGAAGGAAGAGTCATAAAATTTGTGAATCGCATCTATTAAGGATAGGCTCAGCATCCCCCAAGTTATAGCATTAAGGCCTCTAAATCAACAGCAATCTATATGAATTACCCCTTTTTAACCAGACTACGGTGACAATATCAGATATAAAGGTTCAATGACTTAAAATTTAATAATTTTCTACCTTCACAAAGATCCCTAAGGGAACGGGAACTGGTAAATTTTTGTTTGATGGATTGTCTCACTAACAATCTTATGCACAAACGTAGGTAACACCTGGAATATCTAAAGACGTCTGAAAATTTTACTCACACATTGAAGTAGTTCATGTCTCTTAGGGTCTCCAAAGATTCATTAATATTAATGTTGGTTGCCCCAGGGGTCAAGAGTCACCAAGTCGTGTATTCTTCATCATAGTCAAATTTGAGGGCAAATTTGCACACCTTACATCTTTAGTTGTCTTTTCAAGTCGGTTGAAAAAAATAAGTCAAAGTCTTCAAACAGTTGACCGAATTTCTTCGGGAAATTACTTAAGGATGTTGAAGATAAAGCTTAGGTTTCCCCCTTTACTTTATAGGGGAGTCAAATTTCCCAAAAATTTTTTTTACTTTAAAATGGACCTTTTCCCCTACAAAAATTTTTTTTGACTTTGGAAAAGTACCAGAACTTTATCCCCCACTTTAAAACTTTTTTTCCCGACTTTTTGGGAAACAAAAATGTTTTTTTACTGTCCACTGACAAACTTAATTTTCGAAAATATGTCAGAGGTCTCCTCAGTGTGGATTAAGGCAAGGAGAAACTGATAAGAAGACTGAACCTCAGCCTTTACTTCCCCATTACCAAATCATGAAGGATGGACAAAAGGGGCCCCTGGCCTGTCTACCATAGAGATTCAAAAGGGAAAACCCCAAAGATCATGGGAAATTCTCCATGGCAAACAAAGCCAGGGTAGATAATGATGCCCACCCCTTAGGTTAAGGAGCAAATTTCCTTAAAATGGACTTGAGAATCGAATGCTGGGGCCCCAATCCTCCATTTCAGCTGGGGTGATAAGGGTTGGGAAGAGAACTTCACTCCCAAAGTTTGGATAGATGTTGCATTAAGTCAGATGTAATTGTTCCCCCCCGGGCAGACAGAAATTTTTCTAGGGGTCCAAATCGGAGAAGATGGGGAAAAGGGCTTTAGCCACCTTTTGTAGAGTTATGGGCTTTAAGGGGACGGGGTTTAACGGAAACCAAGCATAATCAAAATAATGTTAATATATATCAGTCCCCCCAAAGAAATGGAGATAAAGGACCAACCCATGTCAAAACTACTCTTTCAAAAGGTAAACCTAAAAATTGGCATTTTGACCATAGGTACCGCCTGGGCCTGGGGGGATGACAGTTGGCAAACTTTTCACGATCTACGTAGGTATGATCTGAGGAATTTTTTTGGGCCAAAAAAATTGGTTTCCCTAATTTTATTAATTTTTTTCGATGGAGAATGTCCGGCCCTGGCAGGTCATGACCATTTTTTAAAAACAGTCTCTCTCATTTTTTATTGGGAAAAACTAAAAGGAATAGTCTATCTCATCTGAATTTAATTTGAATACTGACTTGTACAAGATACCTTTTATATATTCAAATTTATATGAAAAGTTTTTCCTTTGGATAACTTGATTTTGTTAAGCGGCATTATAGCAATTCTGAAGAGAAGGGCAATTACGTTGTAAATTGACAAAGTAGTCCTTCGATATATCTAAAGGCTTAAAGTCAGAGATAATCAAAGGATGGACAGTAGGAGAAGCCTGGGCTTTGGTCTGAGCTCTAGTCAAGACATTTATAGTATCGGAGGTGATACCTTCACTTTCATCTAAAAACTGAACCGGTGATCCTACTACCTCGCTTTCGAGAGTAGCATCACTGGTTTTTAATCCCACATGAATCTCATGAGACATTGTCTCATCTGAACTTTCGAGGGGCTTCTCTTACTCTACAGGAAGATCTAAAACACTTTTGTCCACCTTTGGTGATGAAAGGTCAACCTCAAAAGAAGAATGGCACCGTTTACATTACCTATTAGTATGGAGCAAGAAGTGATGGGAGCTAGTACGGCTTCAGACCAACCTGTGAACCATTTAGACCTAATGTAACAACGGATGGTAGGAAAAGTGTCCGTATGGCCCAAGTAGTCTGAAAGTATAGCAGAGGAATGAGTTTCTTTAAGGTTAGGGAACAGCTTATCAGAAATGACTATACATGTGCATCCAGTGTCTCGTAAAATGGTAGATACATTAAGTCCATTAACTGTTCCTGATCAGAAGGGTTCTTGGTCATTACAGTCTTTAAAACATCATCCAACTTTTTGGACCTTCTTAGAAGGACAATCTGGACGTTTATGTCCCTTAACACCACACAAATGAAAAACAGGAATAAAAGAAGTCATTTTGCTTTCTACTAGAAGCTTTGATTTCTTAAGGCCTGATGAACCCTTGCCCTTAGGGTTCGATCCCTTTAGGTCTTTATAGGAATTGTGAGCCTGTGAGGGAAAAGTTCAATAGATAGGAGTAGAGAGGGAGTATATTGTAACAATAGTTTCATTGCTGGCTACTTGTTAAGGTAGGGTAAGTCAAGCTCCCACTATTCCCGCCTTTTTTCCCCTCCCCGAAAGTGATAGTTTCATTGCCAGCTACTTGTTAAGGTAGGGTAAGTCAAGCTTCCGCTTTTTTCTACGCCACCCCGAAAAGTGATAGTTTTGACAGCCGGCTGCTAGTTTAAGGTAGGGTCCCAGTCTAGCTCCCGCTATCTACCTTCCCCTCCTTCTTCCTTCTCCCCCCCCCCCGAAAGGTGACGTGTGGGGCCTCTGTCAAACAGTAAATCACTCACTCACAGGCTCCCAACACTACTGTAAGTACATGCCTGCCTGTTATTCATAGTGGATTTATTGGTTGAAAGCTCAACTTTTGACCAATAATAAACTTAGTCTTTTCAGCTTGCTCTAAGTTTGACTGTTGTAATCATCACCACGTCTTATTAGGTATTGTACTTAATCATGGAAGAGTGATTATTTCACAGTGGGTAACCTGTCTTTCTTTTCAGCTTGGATGACAGAGAGGGTCACCTGTCCAATCAACGAGAAGAAACTGTAGAGAAGGACTACGTCCAGTAGACTCCCCATTTTGGATTAATATACCTGTGCATCGTGTATAATTTGCAGGACGTAACCCCACATCATTGCAGAGGTACAAGAACCCTGCTTTCCTTCCTGTCAATTCGGGATAGAATACTCACGCTCACGGCGATACTCTGTAAGAACTAGCCGGTGGTGGTCCACCAACCCTGGCGACCCCCTTCCCCCCCACATCAGCAACGGCTAAGATTTATTTTCAACAACATGAAGTGTCACAACACCAGATACCCCAATATATATTTAGCGTTGAGTTCAAATGTTATTTTATTCATTTCATTTTCATTTTTTCTTTCAAATAGATATACCTTTATGTTTTATTGTTTTATGTTTGCTTTCAAAAATAATAAAGTTTTATCTTTGTGAATTATTATTCGTTTTCTATATCATTAATTTTCCTGAGAGATCCAGCTTTGTAATACTGTCTGAAGTTATTACAGAGCTGAGTAAGCCTTCACAAAGTGGCCGACCTTGCCTGGATCACTAACTCGACTGAATCAAATTCAACCTCCATCTCGAATCTACCATTGGAACTTCAACGCTGCATCTACAGATGGTTACCATCCAGCCATGATAATCATTTTCTCCATGGTGGGACTACGGTACAGGTATTTAAAAGATTTAGTGATTGTTATAGTCTCAATTTATTGTAAGTCAAGTCAGCAGGATATACTAGTTTAATTCTGCCATCTTCTTGTGAGCTTGAAACACTTTGGAGGATTAGACATCTAGGACCCAGATTTTTCAGTGACAATTTGTTTTCAATGATCTCTTTATTATATCAAGGAACTGTCATAAGGGAACTCTTGATTTGTTGGTAGAAGATAGGATGGTCAAGTGACACCATTCTACTTACTGTTTGCTCGGACCCGCATAGAACCATAAGTTTTTCATGACTATACATTTTGGTTCAATGAAGCAGGGATATGAGCCTTCTGGTTTATTTACAGTTTTGAAGCAAAGCATGAATTGAAGGAACCCTCCTTTTTCTTTAATACCCACTTTCATTTTCCCCTGATAGTTTAAGTTTATTCTTGCAATATGCATGAATACCAGTTTTGGGATGATGCTGGAAGTTAACTTAAATAACAGGAGAAATTTAGAAATCTTTCATTAGTGCTAAGATCCCAGGTAAGACTTGAAAGAGAGAGAATTGGAGAGAAGACAGTTAGAAAGGGAAAAGAGAAGAAGAAAAGGAGAGGGAAGAATCAAAAGAGAAGAGAAAAAGGAGAGAGTGAGAAGTGAGAGAGAAATCCAAGAAAGACAGAAGAGAGAGAAGAAAAAAGGAGCGTGATAACCTTGATCGTGAGGAGAGAGCTAGAGTACGTGAGGAACAAGCAAAATACGTTAGGAACAGGTTAATAAATTAAAGGACTTTGAAAAAAGGGGAAAAGAGCAAAGAACAGAGAATATGATTTAAGGGAGAGAGAAAAGGATCTCGAGCTTGAACAAACTCGCCTTGAATTAGAGAATAAGAAGCAGAGATCTTTCTCACAACCAGCAATTAAATGAAGGAGTAATGGAACAACGTCAGCTAGTGCACATATTCCCAACACATAAATTACCTCCCTTCACAGAGGGAGAAGACAAACTTCTTATCATTATCAGGTTTGAAAATACCGCTACCCTCTGTGGTAATTGGCCGCTGACACCTGGGCATACCAAGATAGGAATGTTATTTTTTCCGGTACAGGCTTTGAATATCTATGCAACTTTGTCGCAGGATATTATATGTAAATATAACCTACTGAAGAAGGCAATCCTTAAAGCATACAAAAAAAACCACTAATTCCTTGCAGGAAAAGATTTCAGGAATGCCACCTTACAGCCTGACCAGAACTTTCAACAGTTACAGGAACAACCGCTTTCGTTGTTCGACTTTTGGATAGATGGTTCATGATTGATCACAGTTATGAATCTCTTAAGACTTCATGTTTGCTGACCAGTTTTCCTGACAGCTCTTCCTCACCAATACGAACATTCATTAGAGAACGAAACCTGATTAAAGCTGAGGAAGTTGTCTGAGGCCTGCTGACCTGTATGCTGAAGCTCAACGATCCTATAATACCTAAGGGATCGAACCCCTAAGGGCTAGGGTTCAGCAGACCTTATGAAATCAAAGCCTCAAGTCTAGTGAAAGTAAAATGACTTCTTTTATTCCTGTTTTGTCATTTGTGTGTTGTTAAGGGACATAAACGTCCAGATTGTCCTTCTAAGAAGGTCCAAAAAGTGGAAAAGATGTTTTAAAGACTGTAATTAACCAAGCACCCTTCTGTTCGGGAACAGTTAATGGACTTTAATGCATCTACAAATTTTATGAGACACTGGATTCAAACAATGTATAGGTCATTTCTGATAAGCTGTTCCCTAACCTTAAAGAAAATCATCCTCTCTATACTTGAGACTACTTGGGCCCATACGGACACTTTTCCTACCAATCCAATTGTTACATTAGGTCTAAATGGTTCACAGGTTGTCTGAGCCAACCTAGCTCCCATTACTTCTTGCTCTGTACTAATAAGTAATGTAAAAAGGTGCCATTCTTCCTTCTGAGGTTACCTTTCATCGCCAAAGATGGATATGATGTTTTCAGATCCTCTTCCTGTAAAGTCAGAGAAGCCCCTTCGAAAGCTCAGATGATACAATGTCTCGTGAGATTCATGTGGGATTAAAAACCAGTGTTGCAGGGGACTCACCGAAAGTTAAGTAGTAGGATCACTGGTTCACGGTGGGTTTGTACTCAGCCCTAGCCCTCACACACCGGGGGACCCTCAAGCCACACTCAGAAATTGTGTACAAGTCCGAATTTCACCGTCCCCCCCCCCCTGTTAACACCACCAGACCCACTCTAAAATTCATAACCTCTCTCTGACATATACAAGCCTTTCTGATGCAACGAAGGGACGTTTGCCTTTGCCAATATAGCAACATAATAGCCGCTTCTCGGGCGCAACCCGCAGAAGCCATAAGGCTGCTGACACAAAATCAAGTTATTGAAAGGAAAAACTTTTTCATCCCCAAATCCAAACCGCGCGCGCGACCACGAATGACTCCGGCGACCACAATCCCGCAACCCAACCTGGGGTCATCGCACTCCACACCCGCAGCAACTAAGAACCCGCTACCAAATCCGCTAGGCCGAACAAACACAGGCATCCAGGTACGCTGGTCCCTAGAGGCCTGAGAGGAGAGGTGCCCTGAATCACCGCCATACTGCCCCCCCAACAGACCCCAACTTTCCCCGGCACAAAAAATTCCCCCCCCATACCACCGGGTTGGCGCAAACCCCGCCATGCGACGAAGTTACTTCCACTGATAACAGAAATGCCAACTATGACCAAACCTCCCAGGTACCCGTCGTATACACCCACATGACCAACATGGCCACACAAACAAGGATACGTGAAAGCGCCTCTACCTCACAAGTCGCGGCACGAAGAGTACCCAGAACCCGGGACGCACAAACCGGATCGCTCATTTTGTGCCCAGCCCACACACAACCCCACGAAAGCCACATAAACCGTAAACCCATCCGTGCCCGTACCCCGGCAACCGCTGCATGGGCCCAACCCTGCCCTCTGTTTTCATCATCCAATGAACACACCCACGAAGCAGCCCGCGTATTGGTCCAGCCCACTCTCCCAAAATACATGCCCCCTATGTCCCCCCAACCCCACATCCAACCATCCCCCACACAGCCACCCCAACAGCGAGAGGAAAGCCCTACTCACGTAAATAGGCAGTTCGTCGATACTCCCCCGGCCCCCCACGCACCACCCCCCCATACAATTTCCTTATTGAGCGCCAGCCAGCCTACATTCTTTCACAAGGTCCATTAAAAAGTGACACAAGCAGAGCCCGTGACTACACACCCCAACTTCGAATCCCACGAAAACCAACCCAGGAGCTTTAGAATTCCATGAGGGCATTTCCCAGTAGACTCTTTGTGGTATTCACCTATTTGAACAATCTCTAATGGTCAACAGGCCAGGAGGTCCAATGTCCCATGCCTACCATGACACCTTTCCAACCTTCGTCTTACCCACCTATCTAACACTGAGCAACAACCGCCGAAAACGGAACACCAATCCCAAGCTCTACCCAACTTGTCGCTGCCCAGCGATACCTCACGATACTACAAACCAACAGATATACCAGGAACCTAACCCGCACCCTACGAAATCATCCAACCCCGACCGGAGTCTCACTAAAACCCTACTATCCATTTGTCTAACATTACCAGAAATTCCCAGCCCTACCCCATCCAACAACTCCTGCTCCAGAGCCCTTGACCCACACCATAAAACCCCCTACAATAGTGTTCCCAATCACCCCGACCAGCTCCCACGCCTGTTCCCCACGCTCAAACACCACACCCCGCACACATACCTCCCAGCAACCCGCCTTCTCCCAACTTAACCCACCAACCACCCAAAGTCCAAGCTAAAAAACCCCCTCCCAATCACCGCCCCCAGTCCTCCAGTACCGGTATGATCTACCAATCCCCCGGTACACCCAGCTCCAGCATCACCCTCCCAACCCAGCCAATTATCCTTAAATCCGCCCCAATTCCCCCCCCCCCGCAGACCACAACCCCTCCACGATCCATCCCCGCACCTCTCAATATCCCACCAAACCCATAGAGCTACCCAAAACCGCCGACGCAACCCAGCACATCGCCGTAAGTGGGTGTAAACCCGGCGGTGCGGGGCGGTGGGAGGGAATATATAGACCCCTTACTACAACACGCCTCAATCCAAGCTATGCCATTCCCCACCACACCCCCTCCCCAACAACCCACCCGAACCCTAACCCCTAAGGCTTTCAACCCAAATCCCCCTCTTACTCGCCCCAACAACCCCCCACCCCCACCGAATCCCCGGAACCTAGCACAACCCACAATAACCGCGACCTACTACCTTTACCTCCTTCTTTCACGGCAACCACCACACTCCAAAAGTCATAATCCCGAACCTGGCTTCCAAGCCATCACACCCACTTGGATTTGCATGCATCACCACACATCCCAAACCACTCGAACTCTTCACACCCCCCCAAAACATCCTCAACCGCCAAACCTGACCCCCTCAAAACGAAAACCACGCCCCCCCCTCCAGGATCCGCACACTCCCACATCCCGAAATGGTGTAGTATGATCTTAGCTGAAAATTACCCATCCGGAACCACAGGGTCCACCTATCTCCATCATCGCCCGTACAATTTACCTCAAGTCCCCCAGAAACCAAAACAAAGATCCCCCCAAACCCGACCAAGTACCCTCACCTATTTTCTCCCCAACCCCCCAACCCCACGCTGAAAAAAGTCTACTTAAGCTCACGACGGCAGTTTCTCGGCCCATCCCGCTCAGAAGAAATGGCTTCCTTGTGTATAACAAGATTAGAGTATCATGGATCAAAATACTTAGATTTACTTAATCTCTCTGCACACCAGAAAGCGAAGTCGCCATGTACCCCACGACAGATTTACACCCCTCATAACAAACTCCAGAACCCCAACGCCCCCCCCCCCCGTCCTCAGCCAATCCACGCAAAACATGTTATCATTACCCAATAAACTGCCCCTGAAGACGACACCGCTCCCCACCTCAGGCAACCCTTCCGGCACAAAGACCGACTCCACGGCCCAACCCCCTGACATATCCATGCCCCACCAGTATCCCAAACATCCTACCACTTTCCCCTAAAACCAACGCTAACCCCTACGACAAACTCCCTCCCCACCCAACCGTCCAACCCTCACAAGGCTCCGCCCCCGGCAAAATAAACCCCACTCCCCCATCAACCCGTGGACACCCACCATTCAACTTGATCATATCACGCACCCCACCCCTCAGGTTTTTACCATCCCTCCCAGTTATGCATCCTAAGCCGGAAACAACTTCCGCAGAAAACGAGATACTTCACAATAGAAAAGGAAATGTTTGGCGCCTAGAGAGGTGTATCCTCAAACTTAAATTTATTTGCTGGAAAAGAATTCATTTTAGAAACACCACAAACCTCTGATATACCTAGAAACTTATAAGGGAACCAGCAGACACCTCTTGAGGTGGACATAGGCATCTCCAGCTTTTTAAGTTCCATACTGTGTACATCAATGGTTCATCCAAATTATTTCTCTGACTGTTAAGTCGTGACAGTCAGTAAAGAT
The DNA here is from genome assembly GCF_026875155.1 of Cherax quadricarinatus. Taxonomy (NCBI): domain Eukaryota; kingdom Metazoa; phylum Arthropoda; class Malacostraca; order Decapoda; family Parastacidae; genus Cherax; species Cherax quadricarinatus. Next base: position 22,615,003 of record NC_069475.1, on the reverse strand, counting down.
TTCTTGCCTATACGCGACTTCACATGTTTAGTAACTTTTTCCTTGCCTATACTTATACTCCTTGACTATAAGTCCATTGGTATGGGGGAGTGTGAAGGGAAAAAGTTCAATAGATAGGATAGAGAGGGAGTAATAGTAACAATATTTTCATTGCCGGCTACTTGTTAAGGTAGGTATCAACTCTCTCTATTTTCACCTTTTTTCCCTCCCCAAAAGTGATAGTTTTTCATTGCCAGCTACTTCTTAAGGTAGGTAATCAAGCTCCCCCCCGCTTTTTTTCCCCCCCACCCCAAAAGTGATATTTGACTGCTGGCTTGCTTGTTAAGGTAGGGTCATCTAGCTCCTGCTTATCCCTTCCCCCCTCCTCCTTCCCCCCCACCCCAAGAAATGATGACGTGTGGGGCTATGGTCAAACAGTAAATCGCTCGACTCACGCTCCCAACACCTACTGTAAGTACAATGCCTGGCTTGTATTCTATTGGATTTATGGTGAAAGCTTCACTTTTGACCAATAATAACTTAGTCTTTTCAGCCTTCTCTAAGTTTGACTGTTGTAATAATCACCACGTCTTTTAGTATTGTACTTATCATGGAGTGTGATTATTTAAGCGTCCCTGTAACCTGTCTATCTTTCAGCCTGGATGACAGAGAGGGTCACCTGTCAATCAACCACGAGAAGAACTGATGGAGAAGGACTAACGTCCAGAGTCTTTTTTTTTTTTTTTTTTTTTCCCCATTTTGAATTTAAATTACCTGTGCACGTGTATGAAATTGCAGGACCTAACCCACATCATTGCAGCGTAAAGAACCTCTTTCCTGTCAAGGATAGAAACTCACGGCGATACTCTGTGAAGAACTAGCCGGTGGTGGCCACCAAAAACCTACCCCTGGGGGGGGGCCCGACCCCTCACGCCCCTCCACATCAGCAACGGCTAAGAATTCAACAACACGAAGCGTCACCAACCACCAGAAAAAAAAAAACAACTCCCAATATATATATTAGCGTTGATTTCAAATGTTTATTTTATTCTTTTCATTTTCTTTCAAATAGAATACCTGTCCATATTTATTGTTTTAATGTTTGCTTTAATGAATAAAAGAATGTTTATCTTTCTGAAATTTATTATTTCGTTGTACTATTTCATAAATTTTCTGAGGAGGAGCCAGCTCTGGTAATACTATCTGAAGTTATTACAGAGCTGAGTAAGCCTTTACAGAGCCTCAGCATACAGGTCAGCAGCCTCAGCAACTTCCTCAGCTTTAACGGTTACGTTCTCTAATAATGTTCTTATCTGGTGGGGGAAGAGCTGTCAAGAACTGAGTCAGCAACATAGTCTCTAAGAGGATTCATAACTGTGATCAATTCCTGAACTCTCTATCCAAAAGTCGAACAAACAAAAAAGTGTTACCTGTAACTGCTGAAAGTTCTGGCCAGGCTGTAAGGTGGCATACATGAAATCTTTTCTGTAAGAATTTTGTGGTTTTTTGATTTGCTTTAAGGATTGCCTTCTTCAGTAGGTTATATTACATATGATATCCTGCAACAAAGTTGCATAGATATTCAAAAGCTGTACCAAAAATAACATTCCTAACCTGGTAGCCCAGGTGTCAGCATGGGCCATTCACAGAGGGTAGCAGTATTTTCGAACTGATAATGTTTGAATATTGTCTTCACCCTCTGTGAAGGAGGTAAATTAGGTGTGGAATATGTGCACTAGCTGCAATGGATGTTTAATTACTCCTCCTCTAATTGTTTGTTGTGTAAGAGTTAACTTTTTTATTCTCTAATCAAGGCGAGCTTTTTCAGGCTCGTGATCCTTTTCCTCTCTCTATAACTATAGTTCTCCTAGCTTTCCTCACGTTTTCTCTAGCTTTTTCCCACATTCTCTAGCTCTTTCCTCACATTCTCTATCCTTTGCTCTTTCCTCAAGTTTCTCTTAATTTAACTTGTTTCCTCACGTATTCTAGCTCTCGTCCGCATGATCAAGTCTATCATCGCTCGACTTTTTGTCTTCTCTCTCCCTTCTTAACTGTCTATCTTGGTTTTCTCTACTTCGATCACTCTCCTTTTTCTTTTCTAACTGTCTCTCTTCCCTCTCTCAATTCCCTCTCTTTCATAGTCTTTCCTGGATCTTAGCACTAAATGAAAAATCTAAATTTTTTTCCCTGTTATTCCTAACTGTACTTTCCAGCAATCATCCAAAACGGTATTCCACCATGCTTGCAAGAATAACTTACACTACAGGGAAAAATGGAAATGGGTATCAAAGAAAACGGAGGTTCAATTCCTGCTCCGATCAAACTGACAATAAGCAGAGGCTTCGATCCCTGCTTCAATTAAACAATATGTATTAATGAAAATGAAAGTTCTATGCTGGCTTCTTCACCAACAAATCAAGAGTTTTCTATGACAGTTCCCTTGATAAAATAAGAGCTCAATGAAACAAATTGTCCACTGGAAAATCTCGGTCCCTCAGTCTAATTCCTCCAAAGTGTTTCACAAAGCTCAAACAAAAGGTGGCAGAATTAAACTATTATATTCCTGCCTGCTTGACTTACTATAAATTGAGACTATAATACTCACCAAATCTTTGTTAAATACCTGACTGTAGTCCAACCATAGAGAATGATTACTCATAGCTGATGGAACGCGTCTGTGGTATGTGGGCGTTGAAGTTCCAATTGGTAGATTTGAGATGGAGTTGAATCTTGATTCAGTCAAGTTGATCCTAGCAAGGGTCGCCACTGTGTGAAGGCTGCTCAGCCTTGTAACAACTTCAGACAGTATTCCTAGGCTGCTTCCTCCTCAGGAAAATTAATGAATAGAAAAGAACAAAAACTGACAAACATAAACACTTTATTATTTAGAAAATATAAAATAAAACACTTAAATATGAAATTTTAATCCTGCCTTAAGAAAATTGAATATGAAAATATAAATGATATCTGAATTCAATGCTAATATATATATATATATATAATATATATATAAATATATATAATAATATCTATATATATATATATGTATGTATGTATATATATATATATACATATATATATATATAGTATATATATATATAATATATATATATATATATATAAAACTTGGGTGTCTGGTGTTGGAGACACTGCGTGTTGTTGAAATCATAGGCATTGGCGATGATGGGGGCGGGTCACAGGTGTTGGTGACAACCCACCGGCTCGTTCTTCACAGATTTTATAGCCTTCAATAATCCGTCCAGATGACAGGAAAGCAGGTTTTTTTCCACTGCAATAATGAGGGGTTATATCCTGCTACTTGCATACACAAACAGGTAAGTGGATCAGAATTTGTGACATCTCAGAACGTTAGTCCATCTCCTTCAATTCTACTCGTTGATTAGCAGGTGACCCTCTCTGTCATTTCAAGCTATAAATAGAGATAGATTACCCATGCTTAAGAAATCCACTCTCATGAAAGTACAAATAACTAAAATATGTGGTGATTATTAAAACTTTTACCCTATCAAGCCCTGAAGAAGGAGTAAGTTAATTATTGGTCAAAAGTGAAGCTCAACCAATAAGTGTCCCGCTTAAAATATGATCAGGCCTGTACTTAACAGTAGTGTTGGGAGCATTGGGTCAAGTGATTTCTGTTTGAAACTGGAGCCCCACACGTCATCCTTTCGGGGGGGGGGGGAAGAGGGAAGGGAAGCGAATAGTGGGAGCTAGACGGACCCTACCTTAACACAGAGTGCAGCTGGCAATCAAACTATTCACTTTTGGGAGGGGGAAAGGGGGGGGGAATAGCAGTAGCTGGACTTACCCTACCTTAACAAGTAGCCGGCAATGATAATATTGTTATTATGTACTCCCTCGCTACTCCTATCTATTGAACTTTTCCCTCTCACCAGGCCTCCTTTGATCAGAGCTGAACAATCCAGGCTGTTAATGCTGGGCTGCACACAAAACCAAAGTATAGCCACAGCAGGCTGGTCAGGTACACGACTTTAGGTGCTTTCCAGTGCCAGCTTGAAGACTGCCTGGAGTCTAATTGCAATCCCCCATTTAGTATTCTGAGAGGCAGGTAACAGTCTTGGGCCCCTGACACTTATTGTATTCTCTCTTAATGTGCTAGTGACACCCCTGCTTTTCATAGGGGGGATGTTGCATCGTTTGCCAAGTCTTTTGCTTTCGTCCCCTCAAGAGAGGTTCCTTGACGGTGGTGAGGGGCTCTTGATCTAGAGAATTGGATCTGTGCTCCAGTTCCCTGAACTGAGCCTGAATACCTTCCATCCCCCCCACATGCACTGTATAATCATATGGGTTTAGTGCTCCACCATAATTATAATTTTGCTTTAGTTGTGAGTGATTTTCATGTGCAAGTTCAGTATTAGCCCCTCTAGGATTTTCCAGGTGTATATAATCATGTATCTCTCCCACCTGCATTCCAGGGAATAAAGGTTCAGGAACTTCAAGCGCTCCCAGTAATTGAGGTGTTTTATCTCCGTTATGCATGCTATAAAGGTTCTCTGTACATTTTCTAGGTCAGCAATTTCACCTGCCTTGAAGGGTGCTGTTAGTGAGCAGCAATATTCCAGCCTTGATAGAACAATTGACCTGAAGAGTGTCATCATCGGCTTGGCATCCCTAGTTTTGAAGGTTCTCATTATCCATCCCATCATTTTTCTCGCAGCGGTGATTGATACAATGTTATAGTCCTTGAAGGTGAGATTCTCCAACATGATCACTCCCAGGTCTTTGACGTGGTTTACTCTTCTCGTATCTATTTGTTGCCCGGAATTTGTTTTGTTACTCTGATGAAATTTTAATTTCCCTCGTGTTTTACCATTCAGAGTAATTTAAAATTTCTTCATCGTTGAAGTTTCATATTGTATTCCTGTAGGCCACTGAAAGATTTGGTTGATGTATGCCTTGGGCCGTTGTAGTGTCTG
>NC_069475.1:22584148-22609569 GCF_026875155.1 Cherax quadricarinatus | reverse complement strand
CGAGTGATCTGTCCCTTTGTGTTAGGGTCATGTGTTCTGTTAGGTTGGAAAGGAATGTTTGAGGGGGGGGTTTAATATGAGTTAAGTGTTCTATGTATGTAATAGGTGCAGTAATAAGTATGGATGTCTTGTATGGTGAGTAGGTTGAGTGTATTGAATATTGGCGGAGTGTGCTGCTGTGTGAGAATTTTTTCATCATTCTAACTGCAGCCTTTTGTTGGGTAATTAGTGGTCTGAGATGGTTACTTGTTGTTGAGCCCCATGCACAAATTCCATAGGTGAGATAGGGTAAATAAGAGAGTGATATAGGGCCAGGAGGGCTGACTGTGGAGCATAGTACCGTATCTTCGATAGTATGCCTACAGTCTTGGAAATTTTCTTAGAAATTTGTTGTATATGTTGTATGAAATTTGAGTCTATTATCAAGGTGGATTCCTAAGAATTTTCCCTCTGTTAGCTTTGTGATAGGTGATCCGTTTATCATTATGTTAAGAGGGACATCTGTAGCTCTGTTACCAAACTGAATGAAGTAGGTTTTGTCAATGTTTAGTGTAAGTTTGTTAGTCCTCATCCAGGTAGATATTTTCTGTAATTCGATATTTACAGTATTGGCTAGCGTGACTGGGCTCGGGTGGGAGAAGACGTATGTAGTGTCATCTGCAAATAGTGTGGGTTTGAGTAATTGTGAAGCATTTGGTAGGTCATTTATGTATAGGAGAACGAGAAGAGGGCCAAGGACACTTCCCTGTGGGACACCAACTGTAATTGGTTGTGCAGAAGAGTTTGCCCCATTTGTGTACACATATTGGCTTCTGTTGCTGAGGTATGACTTGAGGTAGTTGAGGGAGTGCCCTCTTATACCATAGTGTGACAATTTTACGTGGAGCAAGTCATGGTCAACTGTATCAAAAGCTTTACGTAAGTCAATGAAGATCCCCAGTGGGACTTCTTTTTTCTCTATTGCAGTGTATATATGTTCTAGCATGTGTATAATAGCATCATTAGTATTTTTATTAGGCCTGAATCCAAATTGGCAGGGGTTGAGTATGTTTTGGGAGATAAGGTAGGAGTAGATTCGTTTATGAATTAATTTTTCGAAGATTTTTGAGAGAGGGTGTAAGTTGAATATTGGCCTATAGTTATTCAACTCTGTTTGGTCTCCTCTTTGTGGATCGGGGTGACCCTTGCTATTTTGAGTACTGTAGGGAAGGTGGAGGATTCAATGGATTTGTTTAAAGAGTGTTGCAATGATTGGTGATAGCACTTGTGACACTTTTTTGTATATAAAGGGTGGTAAGGTATTTAAATCTCCTGCCTTGTTTTTTTAGTGTGTTGATAATAAGGGAGACTTCGTATGGGTTAGTCGGAGCTAGGAACAGTGTGTTCGGGTAGTTGCCGGTGAGGTAGTCATTTGGTGGGGTATCTGAGCTTGGGATTTTATTGGCAAGGTTTTGTCCTATAGTGGAGAAGAAATCATTGAGTCTGTTTGCTGTTTCTGTTGGTGGGAGTTGGGGTTCATCTGATTTTGCTAATTTTATTTCGCTATTTCGTGATATCTTTTTTGTTCCCAGAATTTCTGATAGGGTTTTCCAGGTCTTTTTTTATATCACCTCGTAAGTTGGATAATCTGTTCTCATAATACATTTTTTTTGCCCTTCTTATCAGGCTGGTTAGGATTGAGGAGTAACGTTTTGTTTGGTCTCTGGTTATGTGACCCATTCTGTACTGTTTTTCATATTGGTGTTTTGTATTTATGGATTTGAGAATGCTGGGTGTTAGCCAGGGACTGTTCAGTCTCTTAGCTGTCATCTGTTTAGTTTTTTTAGGGCAGTGCTTGTTATAGAGGTATTGGGTCTTTTTTAGAAAATTATTAATACATTCGTCAATATCTGTATAGATTTCTAGCTCAGTGTGCCAGTCAATGTTTGCTACTGCTGTTGTGAAGTTATTAATGGCTGCCTCATTGTGAAGTCTGAAGGTGACTTTAGTAGTGTCTTGGGGTAATTACCAAGAGTTTATGAGGAAAGTAGGGTAGTGGTCTGTGGTATTATCTGTAATTATGCCTGATTTTAAAGGGGATATGGTGTTGGTCCAGATGTGGACAAGTAGGGAAACACTAGTCTCTGTAACTCTTGTAGGTTTTGTTACTGTTGGTAGCAACATACAGTTACTCATTGTGTTTGTGAATTCAGTAACGTGTGGGTCCTGGTCTTGCAGGAGATTTATATTGAAGTCACTGAGAGTAGTAAGTGATCTTTGTTCATGCGTGCATCAGTTATCATACTTCCTAGGTTTTGACTAAATTGGCTAATGTTTGACTGTGGAACTCTGTAGATGTTTATCAATGTGAGAGGTTTTTGTAGGTATTTGGATTTGAATTTGGCTATTATATATTCCCCATGTTCATCCCTTGTGCAGGTATTAGTGATACATTCTAGTTGGTCTGAGTAGTATATGGCTGTGCCACCCCCTTGTTGGTCTGGCCTACAGTTGTGTATGGCTGTGTAACCAGGAATGGCATAGACATCTGTACTATCAGGCTTTAGCCAGGTTTCAGTTAGTGTAATGATGGACATATTGGCATAGTAAGGAATTTAGTAATGCTATGAGGTCATCGTAATGCTTGCTTAAAGATCTGATATTGTAGTTAAAGATAGTTATGTTGTTGTTGGCACTGAGAAGTGCCTTTGATTGTTCTGCAGTGTAGTAATTACAGTAACTGTTTTGATTCATTTAAGTCATTAAATAAGAGGTTTGGTATCAGGATCAATGCTTGTAATCATAAGATTTGTAGTGAATCTATAGTTAGAATTAAGTATAAAACAAAGTAAATAGTCTTAAGCTAAAAAAATAGCACCTGAATTATTTAACAAATGTTAAAATAATGAGCTAAGGTAGTTTTTTTTTTTTTTTTTTTTTTAAGCTTAAAATAAAGGGGACAATATAAAAGGGACTAATACAAATAAAGTGATGATCAAATAATGGAGCTTGGGAATATGATAGTAGGTAGTACTATAAAGGTAATTCTTTAAAGTTAGAATTATAGTATAAAATTATAATATAAAAGGGACTAATATAAGTTGTGGTGAACAATAAAGTGGTAATCAAATAAATGAGCTTTGGAATATAATGGCAAAATTGTGACTTATTCTACTTTAGCACCTGAGAATAGCACCTTGATTATTTTAACAATTGTGAATATATAAACTAGGGTAGTTATATAAAGCTAAAATAAAGGAGAAAATATATAAGGGACTAAAATTAAGTAATGGTAAACAAAGTTAAATGGACAGATGGTCACTATGAAATAATATTGGTTTAGGAGTAAGATCTGATTTGTAATATTAAATAAATTGAGCAGTTTATTGCACAATAAAAGTAAAAAAATGAGGTAGTTGGTACTAGCTAGCAAAAGATAGTTTTGGTACTTGCAAAAAAGTAATTGGAATATATACAAATTGCACACACAATGAAAAGTGACTAAAAAACAAGTAGTGATAAACTAAATTAAATGGACAGGTAAGAATAGTGAATATTATTAATTTGGAGTAAGATTTGACTTGTAATTTAAAATTATGAGCAATTAATAGCAGTAAGAAAGAAGTATAGAGTATTGGAGGTAGTTGGCATTAGCTAGTGATGAAAAATAATAAAAATAATAATGTACAATATAATAGTAATGTACACTATATGCACCACACGTATATATGTATTAAGGGCACTTATCTAATCTGTTCGTTTGAGATGGTATATTATTGTTCTGTTGATGTTTTCCTTACAAGTATTTTCCCATCTCGCGTGAAACACTGATGTATTTTGTTTTCCTGTTTAAGTTTTCTCAGTCTGAACAGAAGGTTTTGACGTTTTTTTGTTAGACACTCATTTATGTACACTCCATTTTTCATTGTAATTGCTGATTTAATTAGGTCCTTTCTTTTATCGTATGATTGAAGTCGGATCATTATACTGTGTTTACTTCCTGGTTTTCCTAGCAAACGTGTTTCTTTGATTTCATTGTTTTGCAAGATGACTTGTACGTGGTTCTGTATTATCCTGACAGCAGTTTCTTTGCACTGTGCTTGTGTTATGTCACTAGGAATGTGTGGACTGTTTATTATAACTGCATCAGACAACTTATCTTGTTCAGTTTTGTCGTCTTGGAAATCAAGGTATTCATTTAGTCGAGTGTGCATGTTCTGATTCCAGTCCTTGATTGCTTCTTCAACCTTCATATTTATTGTTGTTATTTGCTCAGTGTGACTGGCTATAGCTGCTTTTAGAGTATTTTCTGTGTCAACACTTCCCGATGTAATCTTCTCTTCAAGGTTTTGGATCTTATTTTCGAGGTTGGTTATCTTGGATTCTCGTCGCTCGAGTGTTGCTTTGATATCTTGATTTCATTTTCTAGAGCAACGATGTAGTCCTTGATATTGTCAGGAATAATCATACCTGAGTTATCATGGATGAATCCTTTGAAGGGAGTGGAGTTGGAGGGGGAGTCAGCCATGTTTGTTGTTGTTGTTGTTGTTGTTCCCTGGGTGGCGGTGGTGAGGGGGGTTGATGATACACCGGCGTCCTGCTGGGTAGACAAGTTGAGTTCTAGGGTCCTTGCTGTTATTCTTTTATTACTGGTGTTGTTTCTTCTGCGATATCCTTTCATAGTATCACTGAAGTAGATACTGTGTAGCAATGGAGGAGAAGGCTTGTTTTCTCGGAGCTTGGGTTAAGTGGTTGTCTGGCAGCGGAGGCAGTGTTTGGGTTAGCAGGGCTGTCTTCCTTAGATCTTCTAATTTTGTCAAGATTTGGGTTACATTCTTAGTATTCTTGGGTCATGTTGTGGTCTACGTGGGTTCATGTAGTTGAACTTTCACTTAGGCCATCACAAGTTTTGATGGGCGATGTTTTTTCGAGAAAGAAGAGCTGGTAGGATACCGTTGCTGCCGCTGCCGCCGCCTCCGCCTATCAGTTCAGGGGTCAATGCCCCCCCATGGCCCAGTCTGTGACCAGGTGTGAAGGCTTACTAAGCCCTGTAACAACTTCAGACAGTATTACCAAGGCTGGCTCCTCCTCAGGAAAATTAATGAATAGAAAAAGAACAAAAACTGACAAACATAAACACTTTATTATTTAGAAAATATAAAAATATAAACTCTTAAATATGAAATATTAATCCTACCTTAAAGAAAATTAAAAATTAAAAATATAAATGATATCTGAATTCAACGCAATATATATATATATAAAACTTGGGTGTCTGGTGTTGGTGACACTAGCCATTGCCAATGATGGGGGGGTCGCAGGTGTTGGTGACAACCACAAGCTCGTTCTTCACAGATTTTATAGCCTCAATAATCCATCCAGATTACAGGAAAGCAGGTTTTTTCCACTGCAATGATGAGGGGTTATATCCTGCTACTTGCATACACAAACAGGTAAGTGGATCAGAATTTGGGACGTCTCAGAACGTTAGTCCATCTCCTTCAATTCTATTCGTTGATTAGCAGGTGACCCTCTCTGTCATTTCAAGCTGTTAAAGAGAGACAGATTACCCACTGCTTAAGAAATCACTCTCCATGATAAGTACAATACCTAAAAGATGTGGTGATTATTAAAACTTTTAACCTATCAAGACTGAAAGGATTAAGTTAGATATTGGCCAAAAGTGAAACTTTCAACCAAAAAGTCCACTAAAATATGATCAGGCGTGTACTTACAGTAGTGTTGGGAGCTGTGAGTCGAGTGATTTATGCTTGACGGGAGCCCCACATGTCACCCTTCGGTGGGGGGGAAGAGGGAGGGGAAGGGATAGCAGGAGCTGGACTGACCCTACCTTAACAAGCATGCATGGCAGTCAAACTATCACTTTCGGGGAGGGAAAAAAAAGGGGGGGGGGAAATAGTGGGAGCTGGACTTACCCTCCTTAACAAGTAGCCGGCCAGTGAAACTATTTTTATTATATACTCCCTCGCTACTCCTATCTCTTGAACTTATCCCTCACACTCCCCTATACCAAGACTTATAGTCAAGGATTGTAAGAAGAATAGGCGAGGTAAAAGCTCTAACATGTGGAAGTCGTGTAAGGCAACAAATCTTCTACTGACTGTCATGACTTAACCAGTCAGAGAAATAATTGAATGAACCATTGATAAATACAATATGGAACTTAAAGGCCTGTAGTGTCAAGAGGCGACTGTTGGTTCCCTTAAAAGTTTCTAGATATTTCAAAGGTTTGTGGTCCGTTTCTAAAATGAATTCTTTTCCCAGCAAATAAAATTTAAGTTTGGAGATACCCCACACAAGGGCTAAACATTCCTTTTCTATTGTGGAGTATCTCCTTTCTGTGGGAAGCATACAGGGAAGGGAGTACAATCATGGTATTGTAGTAGCACTGTACCTAAGCCAGTATTGGAGGCATCAGTTCTCAAACAAAATGTTTTATTAATATCTGGAATCTTAAGTATAGGGTCTTTCGAAAAGATACTTTTAATCTCATTAAACTTTTCCCGAGCTACGTCGGAAAGTTCAAGAGGTTCCTTCACAGACTTTTTAAGGAAATCGGATAAGATGCCTGTAAGATCAGTAAGGTTCGGGATAAACCGTGCATAAAATTTTACAGAACCAAGAAAGCTACTCATGAGCTTCTTGGTTTTGGGGAATTTAAATTCTAATAAAGCTTTGATCTTACTGGGGAGAGGCTGCAGAAAGTTATTAGAAAGTATCAGTCCAAGATATCTAATCTTGTTATACCCAAGAAAGCATTTCTTCAGCTTGGCAGTGAGGCCATGTGAGCATAACCTACGCACAACTGATGTTAATGTTTGGATATGTTCACCCCACGTGGATGTCATTACGTAAATGTTATCAAAATAAACTGAAAGATTTGGCATATTACCCAAGACCTTTCTCATCAGTCTCACGTAGATAGCACAGGCAGTTACCAAACCGAAGGGCATAGTTCTGTTCTGCATCAGTCCTTGGTGGGTAGGAAAAGCGGTGTACTGCTTAGAAGAAGGATCTAACATTACTTGATGATATGCCTGCGCAATATCAATCTCTGAAAAGAAGGAAGAGTCATAAAATTTGTGTAGATCGCTATCTATTAAGGGCATAGGCTCAGCATCCCACCAAGTTATAGCATTAAGGCCTCTGAAGTCAACAGCAAGTCTATATGAATTATCCTCCTTCTTAACCATGACTACTGGTGAGCAATATGCAGATACTGAAGGTTCAATGATCTTTAGTTTTAATAATTTGTCTACCTCTCGGACAAATGCATCCCTAAGGTGAACTGGAACTGGGTATAATTTTTGTTTGATAGGATTGTACGTCACTAAGTCAATCTTATGCACTACCGTGGAGGTAACACCTGGAATATCAGTAAAGACGTCTGAAAAGTTACTCACACATTGAAGTAGTTCATGTCTCTTAGGGTCATCCAAAGATTCATTAATATTAATGTTTGTTGCGCCCGAGTGGTCAAGAGTCACCAAGTCGTGTAGTTCTTCATCATAGTCTAAGTTAGAGGTGTCAATTATGCACACCTTACACTCTTCAGTTGTCTTATCAAGTTCGTGTTGAAAAACTAAGTCAAAGTCATTCAAACAGTTGACCGAATTTCTTCGGTAATATTACTTAAGGATGTTGATATGATAAAGCTTAGGTTTCCCCTTGACTTCTATGAGGTAGTCAACTTTCCCACAAATTTTTAATACTTTATATGGACCTTTCCATGCTACTAATAATTTATTTGACTTGATAGGGAAAAGTACCAGAACTTCATCCCCTACTTTAAAACTTCTCCTCTGACTTTTGGAATCAAAATATGTTTTGTACTGGTCCACTGACAAGCTTAAGTTTTTCGAAACTATGTCAGAGGTCTCCTCAAGTGTGGATCTAAGGTCAAGGAGAAACTGATAAGAAGACTGAACCTCAGCCTTTACTTCCTCATTAGTCCATAAGTCATGAAGGATGGACAATGGGCCTCTGGCCTGTCTACCATAGAGAAGTTCAAAAGGTGAAAACCCCAAAGAGTCACTGGGAACTTCTCTCATGGCAAACAAAGCACAGGGTAGATAATGATGCCACTCCTTAGGTTTAAGGCAGCAAAGTTTCCTTAAAATGGACTTGAGAATCGAATGCTGGCGCTCAATCCTCCCATTACAGCTGGGATGATAAGGTGTGGTGAAGAGAAGCTTCACTCCCAGAAGTTGGTATAGATGTTGCATTAAGTCAGATGTGAATTGTGTCCCACGGTCAGACAGAATTTCTCTAGGGATGCCAACTCTGGAGAAGATGGAGAAAAGGGCTTCAGCCACCTCTGTAGTAGTTATGGTCTTTAAGGGTACGGCTTCACGGAAACTCGAAGCATAATCAACTAATGTTAATATATATCTATGTCCCCCAGATGAAAGTGGAGATAAAGGACCAGCGATGTCAATAGCTACTCTTTCAAATGGTACCATAAAGATTGGCATTTTGACCATAGGTACTCGCCTGGTACCTCGGGAGGATGACAGTTGGCAAACTTTACACGATCTACAGTAGGTAGTGATATCTGAGGATATTTTTGGCCAAAAATTGGTTTCCCTAATTTTATTTAATTTTTTACGATGCGAGAAATGTCCGGCCACTGGCAGGTCATGAGCCATTTTAAGAACAGTCTCTCTACATTGACTTGGAACAACTAAGATGGAATAGTCATCTCATCTGAATTTAATTTGAATACTGACTTGTACAAGATACCATTTATATATTCAAATTTATATGAAAAGTTTTTCCTTTGGATAACTTGATTTTGTTAAGCGGCATTATAGCAATTCTGAAGAGAAGGGCAATTACGTTGTAAATTGACAAAGTAGTCCTTCGATATATCTAAAGGCTTAAAGTCAGAGATAATCAAAGGATGGACAGTAGGAGAAGCCTGGGCTTTGGTCTGAGCTCTAGCAAGATATTTATAGTATACGGAGTTGAAACCTTCACTTTCATCTAAAAAAAAAACTGAACCGGTGATCTCTACTACCCCCCCACTCATCGCTTTCGAGAGTAGCATCACTGTTTTTAATCCCACATAATCTCATGAACCATTGTCCCTCATCTGAACTTTCCGAGGGGCTTCTCTTACTCTACAGGAAGATCTAAAACACTTTTGTCCACCTTTGGTGTGAAAGGTCAACCTCAAAAGAAGAATGGCACTTTTACATTACCTATTAGTACGGAGCAAAGAAAGTGAAGGGAGGCTAGTAACGGCTTCAAGACCAACCTGTGAACCATTTAGACCTAATGTAAGAACGGATGGTAAGGAAAAGTGTCACGTATGGCCAAGTAGTCTGAAAGTATAGCCAGGAATTAGTTTCTTTAAGGTTAGGAACAGCTTATCAGAAATGACTATACATGTGGCATCTAGTGTCTTCGTAAAATGTAGATACATTAGTCCATTAACTGTCCTGATCAGAAGGTTCTTGTTCATTAACAGTCTTTAAAAACATCGATCCAACTTTTTGGGACCTTCTTAGAAGACAATCCTGGACGTTTATGTCCCTTAACACCACTACAAATGACAAACGGAATAAAAGAATCATTTTGCTTTCTACTAGAGGCTTTGATTTCTTAAGGCCTGATGAACCCTTGCCCTTAGGGTTCGATCCCTTTAGGTCTTTATAGGAATTGTGAGCCTGAGAGGGAAAAGTTCAATAGATAGGAGTAGAGAGGGAGTATATAGTAACAATAGTTTCATTGCTGGCTACTTGTTAAGGTAGGGTAAGTCAAGCTCCCGCTATTCCTGCCTTTTTTCCCCTCCCCGAAAGTGATAGTTTCATTGCCAGCTACTTGTTAAGGTAGGGTAAGTCTAGCTTCCACTTTTTTCTCCCACCCCGAAAGTGATAGTTTGACTGCCGGCTGCTTGTTAAGGTAGGGTCAGTCTAGCTCCCGCTATCCCTTCCCCTCCTTCTTCTCCCCCCCCCCCCGAAAGGTGACGTGTGGGGCTCTGGTCAAACAGTAAATCACTCGACTCACAGCTCCCAACACTACTGTAAGTACATGCCTGCCTTGTATTCTAGTGGATTTATTGGTTGAAAGCTTCACTTTTGACCAATAATAAACTTAGTCTTTTCAGCCTTGCTCTAAGTTGACTGTTGTAATAATCACCACGTCTTTTAGGTATTGTACTTATCATGGAGAGTGATTATTTAAGCAGTGGGTAACCTGTCTTTCTTTTCAGCTTGGATGACAGAGAGGGTGACCTGTCAATCAACGAGAAGAACTGATAGAGAAGGACTAACGTCCAGAGACTTCCCCATTTTGGATTTAATTACCTGTGCACATGTATGAAATTGCAGGACGTAACCCCACATCATTGCAGCGGTAAAGAACCTGCTTTCCTGTCATCGGGATAGAATACTCACGGCGATACTCTGTGAAGAACTAGCCGGTGGTGGTCACCAACTCCTGCGACCCCCCCCCTCCACATCAGCAACGGCTAAGATTTCAACAACACGAAGTGTCACCAACACCAGATACCCCAATATATATATTAGCGTTGAGTTCAAATGTTATTTTATTCATTTCATTTTTCATTTTTCTTTCAAATAGGATATACCTGTTATGTTTTATTGTTTTATGTTTGCTTTAATAAATAATAAAGTGTTTATCTTTGTGAATTATTATTTCGTTTTCTATTCATTAATTTTCCTGAGGAGGAGCCAGCTTTGGTAATACTGTCTGAAGTTATTACAGAGCTGAGTACGCCTTCACAAGTGGCGACCTTGCCAGGATCAACTCGACTGAATCAAGATTCAACTCCATCTCGAATCTACCATTGGAACTTCAACGCTGCATGCCTCAGATGGTTACCACCAGCCATGAGTAACCATTCTCCATGGTGGGACTACGGTACAGGTATTTAAAAGATTTGGTGATTGTTATAGTCTCAATTTATTGTAAGTCAAGTCAGGCAGGATATCATAGTTAATTCTGCCATCTTTCTTGTGAGCTTGAAACACTTTGGAGGATTAGACTCTAGGGACCCGAGATTTTTCAGTGACAATTTGTTTCATTGAGCTCTTTATTATATCAAGGGAACTGTCATAGGGAACTCTTGATTTGTTGGTGAGAAGATTGGATGGTCAAGTGACCCCATTCTACTTACTGTTTGCTCGGACCCGGCATAGAACCATAAGTTTTCATTAATACATATTGTTCAATTAAAGCAGGGATTGAGCCCTCTGGTTTATTTACAGTTTGAGTGAAGCAGGAATTGAACCCTCCTTTTTCTTTAATACCCGTTTCATTTCCCCTGATAGTTTAAGTTATTCTTGCAAGTATGGATGAATACCAGTTTTGGATGAATGCTGGAAGTAACTTAGGATTAACAGGGAAAAATTTAGAATCTTTCATTAGTGCTAAGATCCAGGAAAGACTTGAAAGAGAGAGAATTGAGAGAGAAGACAGTTAGAAAGGGAAAGAGAAGAAGAAAAGGAGAGGGAGAGAATCAAAAGAGAAGAGAAAAAGGAGAGAGTGAGAATTGAGAGAGAAATCCAAGAAAGACAGAAAGAGAGAGAGAAGACAAAAAGGAGTGTGATAGACTTGATCATGAGGAGAGAGCTAGAGTACGTGAGGAACAAGCTAAGATACGTGAGGAACAGGTTAAATTAAGGGAACTTGAGGAAAGAGCAAAGGACAGAGAATATGAGTTAAGGGAGAGAGAAATGGATCTCGAGCTCGAACAAACTCGCCTTGAATTAGAGAATAAGAAGCTAACTTTCTCACAACAGCAATTAGATGAAGGAGTAATGGAACAACGTGCAGCTAGTGCACATATTCCAACACCTAATTTACCTCCCTTCACAGAGGGAGAAGACATAACTTCTTATATTATCAGGTTTGAAAATACTGCTACCCTCTGTGAATGGCCTGCTGACACCTGGGCTACCAAGATAGGAATGTTATTTTCCGGTACAGCTTTGAATATCTATGCAACTTTGTCGCAGGATATTATATGTAATTATAACCTACTGAAGAAGGCAATCCTTAAAGCATACCAAAAAACCACTAATTCTTGCAGGAAAGATTTCAGGTATGCCACCTTACAGCCTGACCAGAACTTTCAACAGTTACAGGTAACACCCTTTCGTTTGTTCACTTCATGGTTGCTGACCAGTTCCTGACAGCTCTTCCTCACCAGATACGAACATTCATTAGAGAACGAAACCTGATTAAAGCTGAGGAAGTTGCTGAGGCTGCTGACCTGTATGCTGAGGCTCACGATTCCTATAAGACCTAAAGGGATCGAACCCTAAGGGCAAGGGTTCATCAGACCTTATGAAATCAAAGCCTCTAGTCTAGTGGAAAGTAAAATGACTTCTTTTATTCCTGTTTGTCATTTGTGTGGTGTTAAGGGACATAAACGTCCAGATTGTCCTTCTAAGAAGGTCCAAAAAGTTGGAAGATGTTTTAAAGACTGTAATGACCAAGCACCCTTCTGTTCGGGAACAGTTAATGGACTTAATGTATCTACAATTTTACGAGACACTGGATGCACATGTATAGTCATTTCTGATAAGCTGTTCCCTAACCTTAAAGAAACTCATTCTTCTTCTATACTTTGAGACTACTTGGGCCATACGGACACTTTTCCTACCAACCGTTGTTACATTAGATCTAAATGGTTCACAGGTTGGTCTGAAGCCATACTAGCTCCCATCACTTCTTGCTCCGTACTAATAGGTAATGTAAAAGGTGCCATTCTTCCTTCTGAGGTTGACCTTTCATCGCCAAAGATGGACATGAGTGTTTCAGATCCTCTTCCTGTAAAGTCAGAGAAGCCCCTCGAAAGCTCAGATGAGACAATGTCTCGTGTGATTTCATGTGGATTAAAAACAGTGATGCTACTCTCGAAAGTGAGGTAGTAGGATCACTGGTTCGCTTGTTAGATGAGAGTGAAGATATCAACCGATACTATAATGTCTTGACTAGGGCTCAGAACCAAAACCCAGGGTTCTCCTACTGTCCTCCTTTGATTTTCTCTGACTTTAAGCCTTTTAGATGAATAGAAGGACTCCTTTGCCAGTTTACAAACATAATAGCCTTCTCTTCAGAATTGCCTAATGCCGCTAAACAAAATCAAGTTATCCAAAGGAAAAACTTTTCATATAAAATTTGATATATTAAAGATATCTTGTACAAGTCCAGGTCTTATTCAAATTAAATTCAGATGAGATAGACTATTCAATCTTAGATGTTTCAAAGTCAATGAGAGAGACTGTTCTTAAAAATGGCTCATGACCCTGCCAGTGCGGACATTCTCGCATTGCAAAACCTTAAGTAAAATTAGGGAAACCTACCCTGTTGGCCATATAAATGTCATCAGATGTCTACCTATTGTTAGATCGTGTAAAGTTTTCCCAACTGTCATATTCCTCCCGAGGTACCAGGCGAGTAGTTCCTATGGTCAAGATCGCTATCTTTTTGGTACGTTTTTGAAAGAGTAGCTATGGACATTCGTTGGTCCATTTACCTTCACTTTCATCTGGGGGACATCGATATATATTAACAATTAAGTTGATTATGGTTCGAGTTTCCCTGAAGCCGTTCCCTTAAGACCATTACTACGAGGTGGCTGAAGCCCTTTTCTCCATCTTCTCCAGAGTGGCATCCCTAGAGAAATTTTTGTCTGGGACCGTGGACACAATTCACATATGGACTTAATGCAAATCATCTATCCAACTTCTGCGAGTGAAGCCCTCTCTTCACCACAACCTATATCCCAGCTGTAATGGAGGATTGAGCGCCAGCATTCGATTCTCAAGTCCATTTTAAGGAAAACTTGCTCCCTTAAACCTAAGGAGTTGCATCATTACTACCCCGTGCTTTGTTTTGCCATGAGGGAGTTCCCAGTGGAATCTTTGGGTTTTCACTTTTGGAATATCTATGGTAGACCAGGCCCATGGTCCATTGTCCATCATTCATGACTTATGGACTAATGAGGAGGTAAATACTGTGTTCAGTCTTTCTTACCAGTTTCTCCTTGACCTTAGATCCAATACTTGAGGAGACCTCTGACATAGTTTCGAAAAAACTTAGTTTGACATGGACTGTACAAACCTATTTTGCATTCCAAAGTCAGAGGAGAAGTTTTTAAGTAGGGAATGAAGTTCTGGTACTTGTGCCTATCACAGTCAATAAATGTTAGTAGCATGGAAAGGTCCATATAAAAAGTATTAAAAAATTTGGTGGAAAGTTGACTACCTAATAGGAAATCAAGGGGAAAACCTAAGCTTTATCAATCAACTCCTTAAGAAATTTACCATGAACTTCGAAGTTAACTGCCTTAATAACTTGACTTAGTTTTTCCACATGAACTTGATACGACAATGGAAGAAATGTAGGTGTGCGTAATGACACTCTAACTTCGGACTATGATAAAGAACTACATGACTTGGTGACTTTTGACCACTTGTGACCACAACCAACATAAATATTAATGAATCTTTGAATGACCATAAGAGATATGAACTACTTCAATGTGCGTAGGTTACTTTTCAGACGTCTTTTACTGATATTTCCAGGTGTTACCTCCAACGGTAGTCTATAGGATTGATCTTTAGTGACAGGAAATCCTCATCAAAACGTAAATTATCACCCAGTTCCAGTTCACGTTTAGGATGCATTTGAAAATAGAGGTAGACAAATTATTAAAACTAAAGATCATTGAACCTTCAGTATTTCATATAGTTCACAGTATTCATGGTTATGAAGGAGGGTAATTCTTATAGACTTGCTGTTGACCTTCAGAGGCCTTAAGTTGAAATCCCCAGGAGCATAGATGTTGGTGATGTTGCAGGAGCTGGAAGATTTTACAGACAGTGAGTCAATTTTTAACAGGCTGTTCCTGGGGAACAAATTATAGGAATTGCTGGGTTGTTGCATCCGGAGGCTTGTTAGACTTCACATTGACTAGGTTTTGGTTCTCAAACCTTTACTGCTAAAAACTTTCACTACATCATTTG
Source organism: Cherax quadricarinatus (assembly GCF_026875155.1). Lineage (NCBI taxonomy): Eukaryota > Metazoa > Arthropoda > Malacostraca > Decapoda > Parastacidae > Cherax > Cherax quadricarinatus. Next base: position 22,594,567 of record NC_069475.1, on the reverse strand, counting down.
AGGCCATTAAGCAGTTCTGTGCAAACAAGTGACTCTGCAGTGTAACAGGCCATACCCCCCCCCTTTTGCCTGTTCACTCTGTCACATTGTATAGGTTGTAACCTGGGATCCATATTCGTTGGGTCCAAGTGATCTTTATGTGGGTATCAGTGAAAGCCAGCGAACATTTCCTTTGACCATCTGCAAGCAGTCTCCACGGATGAAAGGTATTTTGTTGTTTGTTGCTGGCTTTAGACCCTGTATATTTGCAAGAAGAAATGTTATCGGACTGGTGGTATGTTGGTACTGGGGGGGATTTTTTTTTACGGCATTAGTTCTGTATCTGTTGGTTTGGAGTGGAGGCAACGACTGTGGTTCCACTCCAGGAATGACTGGATTTGGTTGTACTGATTTCTGCCATTTCTGCCAGTTTTTTTTTCCTTCCTGGCACTAAAAACTCTCCCATCTTGAGTGGCTGTGGCTACCAGGTTTTACCATGGCATGGATGTTTTGATCTTTTTGTCCCCCTTTAGTGTATGGCCTGGCAATTTAAGTATAGCACAGTCTTTTCTGTACTGAAGAGGTGCACAGTTCAGGGTGAAAAAAGCTTTCAAGGAAGGGATTCTTGATTTTCCTGTTGTCATGTGCATGCATTTTTCTAGGGTGGTCCATAGTTGCACGTCCCATCTGTTTTTCCAGATTTCCCATGCCAGCAGATACCAAGTGAATAGTATGATGCACAGCTTGGTTTCTGCTTGCCTTGGGTTTCTGTGACTGTATTCCCTGTTGGTGCATGTTTCCCTGTCATACTTTATCCTTCCCTTGCACCAACAATGGAGCTCCCACCAGTTGTTTTTGGTAATTTATCCTCACTATTGCTATTGGCGAGTCTATGGTTTGATATTTCCTGCGGTATTTCTAGTTTGCATATTGGTTTTATTTAGTTTGATACACTTGTTTCCCTACTATGGCTCCTGTCCCCTAGAGAGTCCATTTATATGTATTCCTTCTGCATATAATTCCCGGACTACCTGGACTAAATCTCCAGCTTCACCATACTGTCTCCCAGGACAGCATCTCCAGCTTCACCATTTCTGTCTCCCAGGACAGCACCATCCAGTCTTCACCATTACTTTCTCCCAGGACACACCTCCAGCTTTCACCATACTGTCTCCCAGGACAGCACTATCAGCCCCACTATTTACTGACTACCAGGGACATCACCTCCAGCCTTACTAGTTTGGACTACATGGACCAGTTATCAGGGCAGTACATTCAGCCCAGACTTTTTAGGTTCCATTGTTGTAGAAAGCTTCCAGGTTTTTTTATGTAAGCCAGCTTTGATGTTGTCCTCTTTTAATACCTTGTGATTTAGTCCACAGATGTCCTCATTTGGGCATACCAAAAAACACTTCTATGATTTTTAATACTGCTTGTAGTAGTTCTTGGTATCTGAACAAGGGGCGTGACACCAATTTCACCAAAAAAAAAAATGCAATATATCCATGTGGAAAGCCCGTTTGTTTGAACTGACCTCAGGACTACACCAGCTTCATAATGATTTGCATGGTTGATTTACCCTGCCCCAATTCCTATTAGCAACTTTGAATATTTCTATTAATAACTTAAATGAAGCTCCTAGCTATTGTATTCTGTTTCTCAATGTTTTTGTATATTGGACAGCTTCCGTCACGTTCCTGATTGTAATGTTTGTGTTTATAAGGGCGCTACAACCCCATCCATTTACAGTCTGCTTTATTTGTCCAAACGAAACCGTTTTGAAATCAGTCAGGGGTTCGACATCAAGGGTTCGGACCGTCTAGGTTCGTACCAGTCAAGGGTTCGGACAGTCGACCTAATCTGATCAGTGGGTCACTTATTTAACCATACTGGTCGGTGATTTGGAGCTAACACATGAAGGATCTACTGGAAATTATCTTACCCGAGTATATGTGATTTGACTTGTACAAAGTATAACTTGCGTTGTTGAAGAAAGCGGTGACTGCTGTGGCAGCTCCTACAGTGACGAACGGTCGCCTCAACCCTTGTTTATCAAAAATTGCTGTATCTAGCTTTCTATTTCTTTCCGTTCCACCACAATAATGATATATTTATACTATAGTTGACTGGTGGAAATTTTGGAGGATCGGACGCTTTTTCTGTAGAATAATTGCTTCTCGCTTTGTGTATATTGAGACGCTGGTAAACTACAAGTTATATGAAATTCACAGTATAGATCTGGTATTTCAAGAAAGAAACTTATGAAAGTACACTCCACTCCACTAAGTCCATTATAAAATGGTTAGTTGCTACTACAACACAACTGTATTCTGCTATTCACTGGTTTATCACTAGATTATATGCGAAGTACCCTTAGCAGGCCAGGAAGATTATATGCGTGTACACTAGCAGGCCAGGAAGATTATATGCGAGTACACTAGCAGGCCAGGAAGTTTATTAAATCAGCTGGACCTGTGGTAAGTTTCTATCGACTTCTGGAACATGCCTCTATAGGCTTATACTTCATTTACAAATTCATGTTTTCCAAATGACATTTAGCCTTTATCATCTATTTACTGGGAGCCACTGGTAGTTATACCTCTACACTATGTATATCTCAGTTATCAGGGAGACACTTTTTTCCTCTGACACGGAAAAGTTCCAGATTATTTGATTATTCTTTTCCACACGGGACACAGGCCTATGATTCCCCTCTGGCAGTAAACTCTGCTAGGTAGTGCACAATTATATGATGTATTAAATCCAAGACACAGATCTAGTATGCCACCATATATGTGAGTAGGCTCAGCAGTGCCCACAATTCGAACATTATCATGCTCATTTAGCAATCTCACTAGTTTAGTTCCATTGGTGTTTGTTATAGACCCACCAATATTCTTATGTCTAGCATTAAAATCTCCAAGAATGATGGTAGGTTCACTATTGATGCGATCTGGTAAAGCATCAGGTCGAAGCTGGTTCGCTTACCTGGAGAGAGTTCCAGGGGTCAACGCCCCCGCGGCCCAGTCTGTGACCAGGCCTCCTGGTGGATCAGAGCCTGATCAACCAGGCTTTTTGCTGCTGGCTGCACGCAAACCAGCGTACGAGCCACAGCCCGGCTGATCAGGAACTGACTTTAGGTGCTGTCCAGTGCCAGCTTTGAAGACTGCCAGGGGTCTGTTGGTAATCCCCCTTAGTGTGCTGGGAGGCAGTTGAACCAGTCTCGGCCCCTGACACTTATTTTAGGTCTTTTAACGGGCTAGTGACACCCCTGCTTTTCATTGGGGGGATGTTGCATCGCTGCCAAGTCTTTTGCTTCGAAGTGAGTGTTTTTTCGTGTGCAAGTTCGGTACTAGTCCCTCTAGGATTTTTCCAGGTGTATTTTAATTTCATGTATCTCTCCCTCCTGCATTCCAGGAATACGGGTTTTAGGAACCTCAAGCGCTCCCAGAAATTTGAGGTGTTTTATCTCCGTTATGCGCGCCGTGAAAGTTTTCTGTACATTTTTTAGGTCGGCAATTTCACCTGCCCTTTAAAGGTGCTGTTAGTGTGCAGCAATATTCCAGCCTAGATAGAACAAGTGACCTGAAGAGTGTCATCATGGGCTTGGCCTCCCTAGTTTTGAAGGTTCTCATTATCCATCCTGTCGTTTTCTAGCAGATGCGATTTATACAATGTTTTTGGTCCTTGAAGGTGAGATCCTCCGACATGATCACTCCCAGGTCTTTGACGTTGGTGTTTCGCTCTATTTTGTGGCCATAATTTGTTTTTTACTCTGATGAAGAAATTTTAAATTTTCCCCATGTTTACCATATCTGAGTAATTGAAATTTCTCATCGTTGAACTTCATATTGTTTTCTGCAGCCCACTGAAAGATTTGGTTGATGTCCCCTGGAGCCTTGCAGTGTCTGCAATGGAAGACACTGTCAGCAGATTCGGGTGTCATCTGCAAAGGGGAAAACAAAGGGCGTGGCCCGACATCCTTGTCTATGTCGGATATGAGGATGAGGAACAAGATGGGAGCGAGTACTGTGCCTTGTGGAATAGAGCTTTTCACCGTAGCTGCCTCGGACTTTACTCTGTTGACGACTACTCTCTGTGTTCTGTTAGTGAGGAAAATTTTAGAAAACATCGACCGACTTTTCCTGTTATTCCTTTAGCACGCATTTTGTGCGCTATTTAGGTGACCCGGTGGCCTGGTGGCTAAAGCTCCCGCTTCACACATGGAGGGGCAGGGTTCGATTCCCGGCGGTTTGGAAACATTTCGACACGTTTCCTTACACCTGTTGTCCTGTTCACCTAGCAGCAAATAGGTACCTGGGTGTTAGTCGACTGGTGTGGGTCGCATCCTGGGGGACAAGATTAAGGACCCCAATGGAAATAAGTTAGACAGTCCTCGATGACGCACTGACTTTCTTGGGTTATCCTGGGTGGCTAACCCTCCGGGGTTAAAAACCCGAACGAAATCTTATCTTATCTTATCTTACGCCATGGTCACACTTGTCGAAGGCTTTTGCAAAGTCTGTATATATTACATCTGCATTCTTTTTGTCTTCTAGTGCATTTAGGACCTTGTCGTAGTGATCCAATAGTTGAGATAGACAGGAGCGACCTGTTCTAAACCCATGTTGCCCTGGGTTGTGTAACTGATGGGTTTCTAGATGGGTGGTGATCTTGCTTCTTAGGACCCTTTCAAAGATTTTTATGATATGGGATGTTAGTGCTATTGGTCTGTAGTTCTTTGCTGTTGCTTTACTGCCTCCTTTGTGGAGTGGGGCTATGTCTGTTGTTTTTAGTAACTGTGGGACGACCCCCGTGTCCATGCTCCCTCTCCATAGGATGGAAAAGGCTCGTGATAAGGGCTTCTTGCAGTTCTTGATGAACACAGAGTTCCATGAGTCTGGCCCTGGGGCAGAGTGCATGGGCATGTCATTTATCGCCTGTTCGAAGTCATTTGGCGTCTTTTGGATGGGGCATAGAGATTAAAAATGTTTATGAAAAAATCGCCTGCATATACTTTGACACCATGATACTGCATGGTAACTCGACTCTGCAAGGAAAGGAGTGAATGTGGCAAGTTCTTTCTGACATACATCACACAACAGTTGGTTGACCTTAGGTTATAAGCTGCATATCCAGGCAAGTTTGGTGGAGGTGCTCCATCTTTCATTCTACATTCCTGCAAACAGATGACATCAATATTCTTGGTTGCACTAATATGATGTAAGTCAGGCAACCGCTTCCTGATGGAAGCAATGTTCCATGAAAAGATTTGTAATGTATTCATTGTAGTGAGTTATTACAATCTCTTGCTCATAAGATGGTAAAACTATTATGCTTTGACTACAGTGTGCAGACACTTAAGAGCAAATAGCACAGTTTGTACGTCTTTATCTTCAGGACCTTTATTTTTAAGCATTTTTCGGCATCTTGGCAGCCAGTTAAAAGGCAATTCTTGAAGGCAAGAGTCATGGGCTTCTTTCTCACAAATTGCTGGAAGCTGAACGGAGATTGCTGCACTTTTGACATCATCACCATGCTCAAGAGCATCATCCTGATTACATATATTTATTAAACTTGTCAGGATCTGTTCAAGATGCTCAATTTTTTTCTGGAAATTTGTTATAATATGAGGAAGGTCAGGCGAATCCAATGCCTCTCTGGAGGATGGCACTTCTGGGTTAGTGCTTTCTTTAACACCTATCATCTTAACAGGTACCATGGTTACATTAGTGTTCTCTGTTTCATCATTCATTGCAGGTAGGTCCTATGCAACTGACTCATCTCCAATTTCCAGGGGGGTTATCTGTGTGGTGTCCATCTGACTGTTGTAGTTGTGTGTATTGGGAGAAATGACAAACTCATCCCCATATTCAGGTGTAGCCATAGGTATCTGTAGTGGCAGACCAGTAGTTCCATATGTGCTAGCAGGGATGGCTAGCTCCTCCACAGCTGGTGTGTGTGATGGCATTCTGGTATCACCAGAATCCTTTGCAGTGAGGTGGGGTTCTTGCACACTTTGCAGAGGTTCAGTCTCAGATCTGGCTGTGGTAGACTGGATGGCCCCATCCTCAGTTACCATTAAAGGACTGTTATCAGGTTTACCTCGAAGGTTGTTTGGGTTCTGACTGCAGTCCTTGTGGGAAACTGTAACCCCAACTTCTTTACAGTTAATACACTTAAATTTTTGGCTGTCAGGGCCTACTGTGCATTCTCTAGTGGAATGTTTCCCAGCACACTTACCACACCAAGAATGTAGTATTCCACAGTCTACTGCAACATGGCCATAGTGCTGGCATTTTGTAACACCTACCTTTAGGGGTAGGTACACTTCGATGTTTAGGAAACGTAAACCATGCACCCAGATATTCCGGGGGAGGGGCACAGGATGCACCCAACTGGCAATAATTTGGGATTTTCCTTTAAGTCTTTTAGGCTTGATGATATGCTCACTTAGAGTCAGATAGGATGGGTCCATGCAGAGAGGGTATCCAAAGATTATGATACTGACCCATTTTTTAAAGTGGTGAGTGTCTGATGGAGGTCGGAGCAGCTTAATATCCCCATAAGGTGTACTAAGTAGATCATTGATCAGTTCTGCATTCTGTTCCACAAACACAAAGTTGTGTGTTTTTCCTAAATTGGATCCTTGAGTTAGGATGCTTGTTTACAGCTTCCATTAGCCATGCACACTTAGCAGGCAGCGGGGTGTTGTCAGGGAAGTTCAGCTTAACACATTCTTCCTTTGAAGAAAGACTTCTTGCAGCCTCTGTGCACCAAGGACGTTTAGTATCACATTGTGTACGAGTCAAGTGAGTTTGACTACGTCTACGCTCTAGCCTTTTCTCACTTTTTCTCTTTTGTTTACTTTTGAAGGTCTGGAAACTATCATCATTTCCATCACCTGCAGAAATAGGTTCCTCTATGACAGTTGCCATGTTTGCCAGTGATGATATCTGGTGTAAGACTCACAACACAAGAATTCCTCGCTTATCTTTCCCTTATAGCTTATGCAAGAGCAAATATTCACTACAAAGTCAGAAGTCCAAAATAGATCACAAGACACAAGTGCTCAAGTTCAATGAACACCTCCAACCATACTCAACCCAGACCACCACCACTCAATACGACACACACCTACCAAAAACACACTCAGAGACCTCTTGTATGTGTGTTAATAATATGGTACATATAATGATATAATGGATGGTACAGGCGAGGTCTTACACCTTATCACAAACTACAAAGATGCAAAGAGAGAGAGAGAGAGAGAGAGAGAGAGAGAGAGAGAGAGAGAGAGAGAGAGAGAGACAAAGTAGGTAATATTGAGCATAAAATTAGAATTCTGACATGCATCACATTAAACAAGAGGTTCAAATTCAATGATGACTTCCACTTGAGTTAGTTCAGGCTACTGCCACCTAATGTACCTCACTGAAATAATAATATAGCAGACATTACAATGAATGCTGAAGACAACCTCTTACCCCAACCATAGATTATAAACAGTATTACAAAAAAAAAAAAAAAAAAAAAACTAGGTAACGTTGCAATGACAATGAGATAAATCACTCTGGTCGACTTCCTTGGTCCATCCTGGGTAACTCACATGTTACTATGTTATATATGTATGTGTGCAGCTGTAGATAGATGAACCAGTACCTAAACAATCTCACACACGCGTTACTATGTATGACAAGTGTTACCAAGTACACCAAGTGTACACTTTATCACTTAGAATACACTTGTGTTGATGTAAATAAAGGTGAGAGTGGTACACCGCTGGTCGTAATAAACACACTCAACTTCTCAAGGTCACACACTAGGCCCAGCTTCTGGAGTTACCAGCGTTTTAATGTGTTTATTATTGTTGTTGTTGGGGATAGCCAAGTTAGGTATATGGATAGGGCGTTCTGCTTGAAGGACAGGAGTAGGAGACAGAGAGTTTGCTTTCCTGGGGCAGCGATGGAGGATATTGTTAGCCGTCTGGATGACATCATGAGAGGTAATGGGAGCAATCCTATTATCTGTCTCAGTTCTGGAGGCAACGATGTTGGCAGACGTAGGAGTGAGGACCTGATTAGCAGGTATAGGTCAGCAATAGAAATTAATTAGAAGTAAGGGTGGGAAACCTGTCATATGTGGTATTTTGCCAAGGAGGGAGTTGGAAGTGAATGTTGTCCGGGCCAATTGGTGTAAATTTGGGCTGGCTGAAAAATACTGTAAGGAAAATGCGGTAACATTTCATTGACAACTGGGACCTCCTCTATGGCAGAAATGATATGTATGCTAGGGATGGGGTTCCCCTTATCTAGGGTGGGTGGGAGCACTGGCAACTGCAGTGGAGGGACAGTTAGGACTTTAAACTAGGAATAGTTAGTGGTATGGGTTTTGGCAGGAAAACAGTGAAGTTCCAGTGTAGTAATATTCGAGTTCTAGGGAACTAGTAATAATAAGAACGAGGTAGAATTGAAAAGCCAGGGACCTTGGGTGATAAGGACAGTAATGGGTTTTTAGTAAAAAAATAGAAATGAGCAGGAAGGGTAAAGAAAAAGGAGAGTCTTTCAATGTTTATTATGCTAATTGCCGTAGTGCTAGGAATAAGATGGACGAGTTGAGATTAGTTGCTAGTGTAGGTAACATTGATGTATTTGCCTTAACTGAGACGGGGTTTAATTAAAAAAGTCGGGACATGCCTGCGGAATGTCTATTCAGGGTTTAAAATTTTTCCAAGAAGATAGAAGTATGGAGGGGGGTGGGGTGGCATTGTATGTCCGAGATCGCTGAACTGTTGCATAAAAACGGGTATTAAGTCTGAAGTAACACATACAGAGGGCTGTTTGGGTAGAATTTTCAGAGGGGCATGAAAACTGATTTTAGGGGTGATATAAACCCTCCCCCAAACTTAGATAGGGGCCAAGGGAAACTACTATGGGAGAAATTGTTAAGGCCCCAAGGCACGATAATGTAGTAATTCTAGGAGACTTTAACTTTAGTCATGTTGATTGGAATTTCTTGACTGGGAATTTAGAATCATACGACTTCTTAGAAGTACTTCAGGATTGTTTTTTGAAGCAGTTTGTGGCAGAACCTACAAGGGGAAATAACCTGCTTGACTTAGTTATGGCAAACAATGAATCCCTTGTTAAAATTTAAAAATTTTAGGGGAACGGGTGCTGCGACCACAAAAAATTACATTTACATTGAAGGGAATACGATAGTAGCGATACTGTAACAGTCCCAGATTTTCGCTTTCACTTACGAGGGGGCTTAGAGAAACTTAATCTGTTGACGGGGGAAAACGAAGAGAGCTATAAATATGCATTTTCTGAACTATACATGCTGCTCAAAGAGCGTTTATCCCATATAAAAAAATTTAGTCAAATAAATAAAACCCAAAATTGATGAATAATAGGCTAAAAAATATAGGGCAAAGAAAGGAATTTATAGGCGTATCTAAAAGGGGGGGTCATCTTATGAATCAGTAATTGTCATTAAGGGGGACATTAAAAAGGGGAAAGAAAAGCTAAAAGGGACAAATAAAGTTGCTAGGGATTCAAAAACAAACCCCAAAAAATTTTTTCCGGTTAAGAAAAAAAGTTAGAGAAAAGATGGCCCCCTTAAAAATAACTATGGGCACCTTAAAGACAAAAAAGAATAAATGTGCTTGATTTTAAATAAAATTTTCTCTCAGTTTTTACACAGGAAGACACTAACAAATTCCATAATTAAATTTTTTCAGTGGGCTAGAAGAAGATAAATTATTAACATCACAGTCACTAGTGAATGGTTGTGAAGCGATACACAGACTGAAGCAAAATAAGTCGCCGGGGCCTGATGAGGTTTTTTCAAGGGGGTTTTAAGGAATGCAAAAAGGAACTCTGTATCCATTAACTAATTTTTTAATTTATCTTCAAACAGGGGGAGGTTGATAATGGAAGATGGTAAGTAACTCCATTTTTAAAACAGGGGACAAATCGTTACCATCAATTACCGCCCAATAAGCCTGACCTCAAATTTTAGGCAAAAATTTTAGATCAGTTATTCTGAGAATTAAAAAAGCCCTTCGATAAGCATAGTTGATTAATGATACCAGCAGGATTACAAGGGCCCGTCTTGTCTAACTAATTTATTAACTTTCTTAATAAACTTTTTTAGGCTTTGACCACAAAAAAGAATTTTATATTATTTATTTGATTTCGTAAGCTTTGATAGAGTTCCGCACCATAGACTGTTAAAGAAAGTGGGGACTCATGGCATTGGGGGAAAAAGGTCTCATGGGTCAGTCATGGCTACTGACAGGAAACAGAGAGTGTCCTAAATGGGGTTTAAATCCGAGTGGGGAACTGTAACAAATGGGGTTCCACAGGTCAGTCTTGGGCCCGTTGTTTTTATAATATATATCAATGACTTTATAGGGAAATTTCTAGTGATATGAGC
>NC_069475.1:22520334-22583648 GCF_026875155.1 Cherax quadricarinatus | reverse complement strand
TGGGGGCTGCCGGTTAGGTTACCCTTTGCTTTTTTTTTTTAAGAAAAAAAAAGAAAGAAAAAAAGAAAAAAAAAATAAAAAAAGAAAAAAAAAAAGGGGGGGGAGCGGGAGGAATATTTCCCCAGGGGGAAATAAAAGGGGCCCGGAAATCCCCCTCGCCCCAAGGGGGATAAACCCCGTAGTAGCGCAGATCGCAGGGAACCCGTGCCTACCCTACCCTTCATGCCAGTAAACCAGAATCCGGGATAGAAAACCTCACATCTGCCGAGCTACCTCGGTGGAAAAAAGAGGGGCGGCCGGATACCCGCCACAAAGCTACCTCCTTCAGCCACCACCCGGAATCCGAAAGGTGGTTTCCCAGAGATACACCGTGCCCAAAAGAACCCAAAGCTACTCCGGGTCCGGAGAGGGATCGGGACATCCCAAGGCATTCCAGATTCCCGGAAAACTACCCCACCGAAAGAACCTAAACGAATGGGAGGCCCCCGGTTCCTTTCCCCTCCTAGGAACTAGCGCGCCTGTGGGGAATTCCCGAAGGCCAAAAGAGGAAGGGCAAAAGGGAGGGGTGGGAGGAGGGGGGGAAGGAAAAAAAAGGGGAGGATGGGATAGGGGGGGGGGGGGAATGGGGGGTTTTAATTTAGGTTCGGTTGGGAAGAAGCCGACAGGGCTAATTCCTCAGACCAAGAGCTCTTCCCCACGCCAAGGACCCCCCCATGAAGAGGAAGCGAGTGGGGAGGTTCACTTGTTAGATGAAAGTGAATTATGCCTCGTTTCCATAAAGTTCGACTGGGGCCAGCCCAAAGCCCAGGCTTCTCTACTGCCCTCCTTTGTTTTTCCCCTGATTTTAAAGCCTTTGATTATCAAAGGGTTTCTTTGTCAATTTACAACGTAATTGCCCTTCTCTTCAGAATTGCCATAATCCGCTAAAAAAAAATTCGTTAGAAAAGGGAAAAAAAATTTTTCATATAAATTTGAAATATAAAGGTTTTGTACAAGTAAGTATTAAAAATTAAAATTAGATGAGATGCTTTTCCCATCTTAGTTTTTCCCAAGTCAATGCAGAGGATGTTTTTAAAAAATGGCTCATGATGCCAGTGGCGGACATTTTCGCATTTTTAAAACCCCTTAAAATAAAATTGGGGAAAACCTTTTTTTGGCCCCCAAAAATGTCCTCAGTGTCATACTATTTTTGATCGTGTAAAGTTTGCCAAATGTCATCCCCCGAGGTACCAGGGAGTACATATGGTCAAAATGCCAGTCTTTACGGTACCTTTTTTAAAGGTAGTATTGACATTTTGGCCTTTTCTCCACTTTTATTGGGGGACAAAGTATATATTAACATTAGTTGATTATGCTTCGAGCTCCCCCGAAGCCGTTCCCCTTAAAAAAACCCTAAAACTCAGAGGTGGCTGAAGCCCTTTTGTCCCCTTCTCCAGAGTGGGCATCCCTAGAGAAAATTTTTTTTGACCGTGGGGCACAATTACATTGACTTGATTTTCAAATCTATACCCAATTCTGGGGGGAAGCCTCTCTTCACACACCTTCTCCCCGTGTATGGGGGGATTGAGGCCAGCATTCAATTTTAAAGTCAAATTTTTAAAGGAAAAATTTGCCCCCTTAAACCTAAGGAGTGGCATATTACCTACCCGGCTTTGTTTTTCATGAGGGATGTTCCCCGGATCTTTGGGGGTTTTTACCTTTTGAATTTCTATGGTAGACAGGCCGAGGTCCCCCTGTCCATCCTCATGATTATGGAATAATGAGGAGGTAAATGCTGAGGTTCGTCTTCTTACCCGTTTCTCCTTGACTTAGATCCCAACTTGAGGGACCCCCGAATAGTTCTGAAAAACCCAAGCTTGCAATGGACCCCGTACAAAAACCCATTTTTTTCCAAAAGTAGAGGAGAAATTTTAATGTAGGGGATGAAATTCTTGTTCTTTTGCCGTTTAAGTCAAATAAATTATTAGTAGCATGGGAAAGGTCCCCTTAAAGTATTAAAAATTGGGGAAAGTTGACTACCTCATAGAAGTCAAGGGAAAACCTAAACTTTATATATCAAAATCCTTAAGAAATTTACCGAAGAATTCGGTTAATGCCTTTTAAAAAAAATTTGAATTAGTTTTTCCACACAAACTTGATAAGAAAAACTGAAGAATTTTAAAGGGTGTGTCTAATTGAAAACCTTTTAACTTAGACTATGATGAAGAACTACATGACTTGGTGACTCTTGACCACTGGGGGCACAACCAACATTAATATTAAGGGAATTTTTTGGATGCCCAAAAAGGGAGACATAAACTACTTCAATTTTGTGAGTAATTTTTCAAAAGTTTTTTAAGGGATTTTCCAAAGGTGTTCCTCCCCCGGGAGTCCATAAGATTGATTTTGGGAACAGTTACCCTTTCAAACAAAAATTTTTACCAGTTCCGTTCCCCTTAGGGATGCATTTGTTGAGGGTAAAAAAATTAAATTTAAAATAAAGTCATTGAACCTGCGTATCTGCATATTGCTCCCCCAAGTAGCCCATGGGTTAAAGAAGGGGATAATTCATTAAAATTGTTTTTGATTTCAGGGGCCCTTAATGCTATAACTCGGGGGGGATGGGAGCCTAGGCCTTTTTTGTTTGGGGGGGATTTTTCCCCCACTTTTTTAGGGCGTTTCCTTTTTTTCAGAGATTGACTTTGCACAGGCATATCATCAAGTAAGGGTTAGATCGTTATTCAAAGCAGTACCCCGTTTTTTTCCTACACCCGGGGGACTAAATGCAGTATAAACTATGCCCTTGGGTTTTTGGAAAAACTGCCTGGGGCTACCTACGTGGACTGAGGGAAAAAAGTCTTGGGTAATATGCCAAATGTTTCAGTTTATTTTGTTAACATTTCGAAATGCACCCACGGGGGGGAAAATACCCAAAAAGGGAAACATCATTTTTTGGGCGTGGGTTACGCTCACATGGCCTCACTGCTAAGCCGAAAAAAAATTGTTTCCCTTTTGGGAAATTTAACGAGATTAGATTTGTTGGACTGTACTTTCTAATAACTCTCTGCAGCCTCTCCCCCGTAAGATAAAGCTTTATTAGAATTCAAATTCTCCAAAAACCCAAAAATCTCATGCGTAGCTTTCTTGGTTCTGTAAAAATTTTTTTGCACGGTTTATCCCCAAACCCTAATTACTGACCCTTTCAGGCTTTATCCGACTTCCCTTTAAAAAATCTGGGGAAGGAACCCCTTGAAATTTCCAAGTAAACTTTGGGGAAAGTTTAAGGGAAAAAAAAAAGTATCTTTTCCCAAAGACCCTTTTACTTAAGATTCCATTTTATTTAAAAAAAACCCTTTTGCTTAAGAACCCATGCCTCCAAAACGGCTTAGGGGGGGGTGTTATACAAAACCATGTGGTACTCCCTTCCCTGTTGGGTTCCCCAAGCCGGAAACTCCCCTTCCCCCAGGAAAAGAAGATACCCACCTTTGAAAAGGAATGTTTGGGCCCCTTTTGTGGGGTTTTCCCAAAATTAAATTTTATTTGCTGGGAAAAGAAATTTAGTTTAGAAAAAGGGGCCCAAACCCTTTTTATATACCTAGAATTTTTTAAAGGGAAAAAAAAAAATCCCTCTTGAGGTGGAACATTTTGGGATCCAGGTTTTAAAGTTTTCCATTTTGTTTATATAATGGTTTAAACCAATTATTTCTCTGATGGTTAATGTGGCGTCAGTAGAAAATTTTTTTGCCTTACGTGGGCTTCCAAAATGTTTAGAACTTTTTTTGTAATTTTTTTTTATACTCCCAGAAATATAAGTCTTGGTTATGGGGGAAAGGGGGGTTTTTAGGAAAAAAATTCAATAGATAGGAAAATAGCGGGGAGTTTATTGGGAAAAAATAGTTTATTTTTGGCCCCTTAAGGAGGGTTTAAATCAAACTCCCCCTTTTCCTGCCCTTTTTTCCCCCCCCCGAAAGTGAGTTTGCTTGCCCGGTACTTGTTAAGGTTTTGGCAAGTTAGCTCCCGCTAAACCCCCCTTTTTTTTTCCCCCCCCCGGGAAAAATGATTTTTTTGTTTTTCCGGCCTGCTTGTTAAAGGGAGGGTCAGTCTAGCTTTCCCCCTGTCCCTTCCCCCTTTTCCCCCCCCCAAAAAAGGGGATGAGTGGGGGTCCGGACCAAACAGAAAACACTAGACTCACAAACTCCCAGCATTACTGTAAGTAAAGCCGGGCCCGTATTCTTTGGGATTTATTGGTTGAAAGCTTTCATTTTGACCCAAAAATAAACTTAGGGCCCTTTTAGTCTTGCTCTAAGTTGGCCCGTTGTAATAATCACCCCACTTTCAGGTAAATTTTACTTATCATGGAGAGGGGATTTTTTTTAAACTTTGGGGAACCTGTTTCTTTCCGCTTGGTGACAGAGGGGGGTCAACCCGCAATTTAACGAGTTGAATTGGGTTTGGGATGGGGGCTAAAAGTCCTGGGACTTCCCCTTTTTTGGGTTTAATTTTCCCGGCACCTGTATGAAATTGCAGGATGTTGCCCCCCTTTTATTGCAGTGGTTTTAAAAAAAACCTGCTTTCCTGTCATCGGGATTTGAATTTCTCAAGGCTATATTTTAAAGAACGAAACCGGGGGGGTTGTAAAAAAAACCCCCTGCGACCCCCTTTCCCCTTTATCAGCAACTGCCCACGATTTCAACAACCTCAGTGGGCACCAACACCAGAAAACCCCCATGTATATTTGTGTTGGTTCAAATGTTTAAATTTTTTTCATTTCATTTTTTCTTTTTTTTTTTTAAATAGGGTTTTTCCTTTTAAGTTTTATTGTTTTATGTTGCTTTAATAAATAATAAAAATGTTTATCTTTGTGGGAAATTTTTATTTCTTTTTTATTCTTAATTTTTTCCCGAGGAGGAGCCCCGCCTTGGGAATAGTGTTTTGAAGTTGTTACGGGCCCGGTAAGCCTTCACATCGGGTTTTTTAAAAGAAATGTCCCGAGCTTGGTTAAACATTCTGCCCCCAGTTTTTTTATGCATGTACTGCTCTAGGGCGCGTTTAAAGGATATTTTTTCTACCAACATGGCATAAGAGTGCCTTTCCAATACTGTGGACAGAAAGATGGGCAATAGAGGAAGAAAGGTAAAAATGTAAAAAGTAAAAAATTTAGTCCCCCGTGGATTCCCCAAAAACCAAAACGTTTTTAAAAAAGGGTGCTGATGTGTCAGTAAACTCTGAGGAGAACGAGAAGGAAGTAAAGAAAAATCATCGGGCAACTGTCTGGTATTTAGGAGTGGGTAGATTTTTTTAAAAACAAAAAAAAACCCTAAACCAAAAGGGCTATAAGCATGAGGGGCAGGGAAGGAATAAGGGTATCGGGTGGCAAAAAGGGAGGGGTGATTAGAAGGTTATGGAGGGCGCAGGGGAGGGATAGTACAGGGGGTAAGGGGTAGAAGAGATTGAGGTAGAAAGGGCTGTTTTGGGGGGTGTAAAAGGGTCTCATCAGGTTTTTTGGAGTAAATCAGTTGTTGCAAAAAATCAGTGAAGATCCAGATTAAAAGGGGGGTTCATCACAGAAGGGAAGTAAAAAGAGAGCAGCAGAGTGGAGACGAAAGTTCGAGGGAAATTTTGCTGCTTGTTGTAGAGTGGGAGTCTAACAGAATGTGGCTAAGATACTGGAACCTGATAAAACCCCACAAGAGGAACAGGGGCCTCTCCGAGATACCCCTGAGTAAGCAAGTGTGGCCAACAAATGGAGGAGTAGTCTCCCAACCCCGACACTGATGAAAAAGATGGCCAGTAACCTATAATCGGTTTAAAAAATGAAGTTTTTTTATTTAGCAATAGAACATGTTGTTGCCAACGGGTGTGAAAAATGGGTAGCAAATTTCAGCAAAAAAAGTCCCCTGAATGTGGAGGGAAAAATCAATTGATAAATGCGAGGGAGATAATAGTAAAATAGTTTCATTGCCGGGATTGTTAAGGTAGGGTAAGTCAGCTCCCGCTATTCCCGCCTTTTCCCCCCCCTCCCAAAAATGATAGTTTGCTTTCCCGCTACTTGTTAAGGTAGGGGAAGTCCCGCTCGCTATTCCCCCATTTCTCCCCCACCTAATAAGTTTGTTGCCGGCTGTTGTTAAGGTAGGGTCAGTCTAGCCCCCGCTTCCCTTCCCCCCCTTTCTTCCCCCCAAAGGTGAGGTTGGGGCTCCGCCAACGAACCTAGACTCCGCCCCACCCTACTGTAAGTCATGCCTGCTTGTTTCTAGGGATTTATTGGTTGAAAGTTTCATTTTGCAATAATAAAACTTAGCCCTTTCGTCTTCTTTTTGATGTTTTAAAAATCACCACATCTTTAGTATTGTACTTATATGGAGAGTGATTTTTTAGCAGTGGGTAACCTTTTTTTTTTCAGCTTGGATGACAGAGAGGGTCACTGCAATCAACGAGAAAGAATGATGGAGATGGACTAAGTCCCGAGACTTCCCCTTTTTGGATTTAATTACCCGTGCCCTGTAGGAATTGCAAGAGTAAACCCCTCTCATTGCAGGGTAAAAAACCCCTTTCCTGTCACGGATAGAAAACTCAAGGGTTATGTGAAGAACCTTTGGGTTGTAACCAAACCTGCGACCCCCCCCCTCATCAGCAATGCTACGATTTCAACAAACGTGTCACCAAACCAGACACCCATTTTTAAAATTTGGTTGAATTCAGTTTTTTCATTTTTATTTTTAAAATTTTTTTTTAATTAATATTTATTTTTAATGTTTTAATTTTCTATTTAATAAAGTGTTTTTTTGTTGTTAATTTTTCTTTTTCTATTTATTTTTTTTCCTGAGGAGGGCCACCCTGGTAAAAATGTTTTAAATTTGGGTTACAGGGCTGAGTAAGCCTTCCAAGTGGGGGAACCTTGCAAGGATAAACTCTACAGAATCAAGATTCAACTCTATCTCAAAATCTCCCTTTGGGAAAATTTAAATTTGCTGCATCCCACGGGCAGTTCCCACCGCCTGAGTAATTTTCCCTTTTGGGGGTTTGGACTAGGGTTTCGGGTTTTTTTAAAAGATTTGGTGATTGTTATAGTCTTATTTATTGTAAGTAAAGGTCAGGCAGGTTTAAAATTTGTTAATTTTTGCCACCTTTTTTGTGGCTTGAAAAACCTTTGGGGGTTTGACTCTAGGGCCCCGAGATTTTCCAGGGGCCCAAATTTGTTTCTTTGAGCTCTTTATTTTATAAAGGGGAAAAACTGTTTAGGAAAATCTTGATTTTTGGTGAGAAGATTGGAATGGTCAGGGGACCCCTTTTCTACTTACTGTTTGCTCGGAGCCGGCTTTAAAACCCTTTCGTTTTCATTAATACATATTTTTTAAATTAAATTGGGATGGGCCCCTCTAGTTTTTTTACGTTTGAGCGGAGCAGGAATTAAAACCCTCCGTTTTCTTTGATACCAGTTTCATTTTTCTCCGGGTAGTTTAAGTTATTCTTGCAAGTATGGGGTGAATACCAGTTTTGGTTTAAACGCGGGGAAATTAGGAATAACAGGGTAAAATTTTTAAAATTTTTTCATTAGTGCTAAGATCCAGGAAAGGGAATTTGAGAGAGAAAAAGAGCAGTTAGAAAGGGGGAAAGACAAGAGGAAAAAAGGAAAAAAGAGGGGAAACGAAAAAGAAAAACAAAAACGAGGTGATTTACTTGATCATGAGGGAAAAAGCCCAAAGTTCGTGAGGAACAATTTTAAAATTAAGGGGAAACTTGGGATAAGAGCAAAGGATAAAAAATTGAGTTAAGGGGAGAAAAAAAGGATCGCGAGCTCGAGCAAGTCGCCTTGAATTGGGAAAAAAAAATTTAATTTTTCTCAAAAACACAATTAGATAAAGGGAGTAAGGGGAAAAAACGTTGAAGCTAGGAACATATCCAACCCCAAAATTTTAAACCTCCCTTCACAGAGGGTGAAAAACATTCCTTCTTACATTACAGGTTTTAAAAATTTACCCCCTCCCCTTGTGAATGGCTGAGCACCTGGGCACTGGTTGGGAAAATTGTTATTTTTGGTACGTTTTGAATATCTATGCAACTTTTGTCGCAGGTTTTCTTATTTTTTATTATAACCTAGAAAAAAGGGGAAACCCTTAAAGCTATAAAAAAAACCACTAATTCTTACAGGAAAGATTTCGGGTTTAATGCCCCCTTACACCCTTTGGCCCAAAATTTTTTCAGCAGTTACAGGTAACACTCTTTCATTTGTTTCGACTTTTGGTTAGAGAGTTTCGGGGAATTTGGGATGCGTTATAAAATCTCTTAGATTATTTATTATTCCCTTCAAGGGGGGGGAAAAGCGTTTAAACCCGGAGGATTATACAGCCCGGGGGGGGGGGGTTGGGGAAAGGCATTCAGGCTTAATTTGGGGAAGGGAAAGCCGACCCAAATTTCCCCAAAATAAAGGGCCCCTCCCAACATCAAGGAACCTTCCTTGAGGGGCATGAATCTCTTAGAGATTTCATGGTTGCTGCCAGGTCCTGACAGTCCCCCCATCAGATACGAATATTCATCGAAAAATGTAACCTGTTTAAAGCTGGGGAAAGTTGCTGGGCTGGGGAAACCGGTATGCTGAGGTCAAAATTTCCCTATAAAAAACCTAAAGGGATCGAACCCAAAGGAAAGGGTTAAATAAGACCTTAAGAAATCAAAGCCTTGGGGAAAAAGTTAAAATGATTTCCCTTTTTTATTCCTGTTTGTCATTTGTGTGGTTTTTAAGGGACATTAACGTCCAGTTTGTCCTTCAAAGGGAAGGTAAAAAAAATTTTGGGAAAAGTTTTTTTAAAAGACTGAAAAAGGGACCAAGCCCCCTTCTGTTCGGAACATTTAAATGGATTTAAATGTATTTACCTTTTTTTACGAGACATTTTGGTTGCCCATTTTTTACCTGGGGTTTCCCTGGGGGGAGTTCCGGGGTAAAAGCCCTGGGGCCCCGGGTCTGAGACCGGGCCTCCGGGGGAAATCAGAGCCTGATCAACCAGGCTGTTGCTGCTGGCTGCACGAAACCAACTTAGGGGGCCAAAACCCCGGGCTGACCGGAATGACTTTAGGTGCTTGTCCAGTGCCGCTTGAAGACTGCCAGGGGTCTGTTGGAAACCCCCCTTATGTGTGCTGGGGGGGGCAGTTAAACAGTCTCGGGCCCCTGACATTTTTGGGTATGGTCTTTAACGTGTTTGTGAACCCCGTTTTCTTTGGGGGGGGATGGTGATCGTTCGAAAAAGTCTTTTGCTTTTAGTGGGTGTTTTTTCCGTGAAAAATTTCCCGGTACTATTTTCCCCTCTGGATTTTCCAGGGGTATTTAATCATGTATCTCTCCCTCCTGCGTTCCGGGGAAAAATACGGGGTTTGGAAAACCTAAAGCCCCTCCCAATAATTGAGGGTTTTTTTCTCCGTTATGCGGCCGTGAAAAATTCTCTGTTTCATTTTTTGGGGCCCGGGAAATTTTCCCCGCCTTGAAAGGGTGTGTTAGTGGCAGCAATATTCCAGCCTAGATTGAACAAGTGCCTGAAGAGTTTTCATCATGGGGGTTGGCTCCCTAGTTTTTTAAGGGGTTTCATTTAAACCCTCCTGTCATTTTTTAGCGATGCGAATTTTTTGTCATTTTATAAGGTTCCCTTTAATCTTAAAGAAACTCATTCCTTGCTTTACTTTCGACTATTTGGGCCGTACGGACATTTTTTCCTCCCATCCGTTTTTAAAATTTAGGTCAAAATTTGGTTTTCACGGGTTTGGGTCTAAAGCCGTATAGTCCAATCACTTTTGCCGGTGTAATAGGAAATTTGAAAAAAGGTGTCATTTTTCCCCTTCTGGGGGGTTGCCCTTTCATCACCAAGAGGGACATAGGTTTTTTCGGGTTCCCCTTTCTGTAGGTCAGAGGCCCCTTTCAAAAGGGTTCAAGATGAGACAAGTTCATGAGATTCATGGGGGGTTTAAAAAAACCATTTGATGATACTCTCAAAAGCGGGAAAAAGTGGGAAATCCCCAGTTCACTTGTTAGATGAAAGTGAAGATTCCCCTCCGTTAACTTTAAAATGTCTTGACTAGGGCTCGGGACCAAACCCAAAGGCTTCTCCTATGTCCACCCTTTTTGATTTTCCCTGACTTTAAGCCTTTAGTTTATAAAAGGGAAACCCCTTTTTGTAAATTTACAACGCAAATTCCCCTTGTCTTCGAATTCCCAAAAATGCCGTCCAAAAAAAAATCAATTTACCCAAAAGGAAAAACTTTTCAAAAAAATTTTTGAATATATAAAAGGGTATTTGTAAAAGGGCCCAGTTTTCAAAAAAAAATTCAGATGAGAGGGGACTTTTCCATTTTTGTTTTTCCCAAAGTCAATGCAGAAAGATGTTTTTTAAAATGGCTCATGACCTCCCAGTGGCCGGACTTTCTGGGCATCGAAAAAACCCTTAAAAAAAAAATTGGGGGGGAAATTTTTTTTGGGCCCAAAAAAATGCCCCAAAATTGTCACTACCTTTTAAAAGTTCGTGTAAAGTTTCCCAAAAATGTCTTTCCTCCCGAGGTAAAGGCGGTCCTTATGGACAAAATGCCAGTTTTTCGGCCCTTTTTGGGAAAGATTTAGCTTTTAGGTTATCTTTTGGCCCTTTTTTATCTCCACTTTCATCTGGGGGACATAGATATAATTAACATTAGTTGTTTTATGCTTCGATTTTTCCCCTGAAGCCATACCCTTAAGACCATAAAACCACTTTCAGAGGTGGCTGAAGCCCTTTTTGGGCCCTCTTCTCCAGAGTGGGCATCCTTAGAGAAAAATTTTTTTTGGGCCGTGGGGGCACAATTAATTGACTTAAAGCAACTCCCTTTCCAACTTTTTGGGAGTGAAACCTTCCCCTTCACCACCCCCCTATTTACCCCGCTGTGTGGGGGGGATTGAGCACCGCATTCGATTCTAAGTCAATTTTTTAAAGGAAAAATTTGCTCCCTTTAAAACCCAAAGGGAGTTGCATCGTTACCTACCCTTGCTTTGTTTTTTCCATGGGGGGAAGTTCCCAGTGGGCTCTTTGGGGGGTTTTTACCTTTTGAAAATTCTCTATGGTAGACCCCGGCCAGAGGTCCACTGTCCATCCTCATGACTTATGGACAAAGAGGAGGTAAATTTTTTGAGGTTCCCGTTTTTCTTTCCAAATTTTCCTTGACCTTAGATCCCCAAAATTGAGGGGCCCCTGACATAGTTTCGAAAAATTAAGCTTGTCAATGGACCGTACCAAAAACCCTTTTTTTATTTAAAAAATCAGAGGGGAAATTTTAAAAAAAGGGGGGTGAAGTTCTTGTATTTTGCCCATAAGTCAAATAAATTATTTGTGGGATGGGAAAAAGGGCCATATAAAAATATTTTAAAAAATTTTTTTGGGGAAAATTGATTACCTAGAGAAGGGGGCCAAAAAAAAGGGAAAACCCAAGCTTTATATATCAAATCCTTTAAAAAATATTACCCAAGAAATTCGGTTTTAATGCCTTAATTTAAATTTGACTCAGTTTTTCCACACGAACTTGATAAGGCAACTGAAAAATGTAAAAGTGTGCCCTAATTGACACCCTAACTTTTTCTATGATGAAGAACTATTTACTTGGGGCTCTTGACCCCGGGCGCCCAAACCCAAAATAAATTTTTATGGAAAACTTTGGGATGAACCAAAAGACATTGGAAAAATACTTCAATGTCCTTTAGTAAAATTTTCAGACGTCTTTTTGAAAAAACAGGTGTTTTTCCTCCCCGGGTTTGTTTCCCTAAGGGTTGAATTTGTGATGGGGCAATCCTAACAAATGGAAAATTATACCCCCGTTCCAAAATTCACCTTAGGGATGCATTTGACCCAGGGTTTGACAAATTATTTTTAAAAAAAAGTTTATTGAACCTTCGTATCTTCTATTTTTCACCCGTAGTCATGGTTTTTAAAAAGAAGGGTAAATTTATATGGGCTTTCTATTTTCTTCAGAGGCCTTAATGCTTTAACTCGGGGGGATGCTGTGCCTATGCCCCTTTAAAAGTTTGCGATCTGCACAAATTTTTTTGGCGCTTCCTTTTTTTCAGAGATTTTATTGCACAGGCATATAATTTAAGTAATGTTAGATCCTTCTTCTAAAGTCAATACACCCTTTTCCCGCACACCCAAAAGGGGCTGATGCAATTTTGAAAATATGCCCTTTTGGGTTTTGGGAAAATGTTTTGTACCTATGTTATTCTGTGAGAAAGTCTTGGGGGAATATGCCAAAAGTTTCAGTTTATTTTGGGTAAAAATTTACGTAATGAATCCACTTTGGGGGGAACATATCCAAAAAATTAAAAATCACTTTTGGTGGGGTTTGCTCAATGGCCTCACTGCCAACCCCCCAAAAAAAATGCTTCCTTGGGTTATAAAAAAGATTTTTATTTATTATTATAATCAAAAAGAAGCGCTAAAGGGCCCCAAGGGGTAAAACAGCCTGCAGGGGCAGGGGAAAGGGGCGAGGGCACTGGATGGCAGAAGGGGGAGGGTTTATCAGTAGGTTACGGGAAAAACAGCGGGGAAGGGGATGGTACCCCGGATAGAGGGTAGCAAAAAAAAGGGAAGTAGAAAGGGGTTGAAGGTATCGGGAATTTGTAAAGTAAGTCGTGTTGTAAAAAAGTCAATGTAGAGCCCGGATATAAGGTGGGTCCCCAGCGAGAAGGGAAGGTAAAGAGAGAGCAGCGAAAGGCGGACAATCCCAAAAGGAAAATTTTCTACATGGTCTTTTGATAAAGTGGGCAGTCAAAGAATGTGGCTGATGAAAATGGTGTTTGGCATTTCACAGAGAGGGCAAGACCCCTCTCCATAAAGGATATCCATGGTAAGCGAGTATGGCCAATGCGAAGTTTGGGGGGGAGTGTCTCCCAACCTCGACATGGTGATAAGAAGATGGCATTTCCCTATATGGGTTTTTAATAGATTGAAGTTTGTTGCCGAGCATAGTAGCCCAAACGTTTTTTCCCAAAGGGGGGTTGTAAGGTGGGGGTTATTGCTAGAAAAATTGTCCGTAAAGGAATACCTTATAAAAACTGGAGGTCATGTACTGTGACCGGCAGAAAGTGTTTTCCCTGTTCATTGCCCTGTACGTCAAAAAATTCACCGGGGGCCCCAACCCAAAAAAAAAAAATCTTTATGCTTGGTAAAGATGCGGTGTACCCAAAAGTTGGTACGGGGATAAGGGGTGAGGGGGTATCAAATTTTTGTTATACCCTTTTAAAGCACTAAGGGAGTTGGACAACCACAAAGGATGCACAGGCATAGTGCAATACGGAAAAGTCCCTGTAAGGAGGGCATATAATTCGCAGTAAAAATACTACCCGAAGATATTTAAATTTGCCCTTGTACGACGCGGGCCCGGAAAACATTGTGCGAATCCCTACCCCGAAAAAGACTACAGCCATCTGTTTTACCAGCAATGGCATGAGAATGGAGTGAAAGTGGTCAAGAAAAAGTGGGGGGAAGCAACCTTTGCGTTGGGCTTTCGAGCAAAGGGGAGAAAGAAACAGACTCGAACAGCTGGAAAACTTCCCAGGGGGGGTAGGGAAAAGTGAGATGCTACATGTACCTAGGGAAAGGTGGGGGGGTTTAAAAAAGACAAAAGCGAATGAAGGCGAAAAAGAGAAAGGGCGGGAAATAAAAAAGGGCGGCGAAAACCCAAAAAAAGGGAAGTCTTAAATAAATCGTACCATTCTTAAATGGAAAGGGTTTTCGGAGATCATGGGGAGGTTTCATAGTAGTGCAGGCAATGGGATCCGGCGATCGGATAAGGAGGAAAAATTCGCCTTTGCATAGAGGGGTCTCGACAGGGGAAAAAGCAAAAAGCACCAAGGCAAAAACGTAATCCCGGGGGATTTATGGGGTTTAAAGGGTAGGGGAGGGTGCAGGAGATTGGGCCCCTGAATAAATCTGGTCACCCCTAATCAAGTTTCGATAAAAAAAGGGTGGAAAGTAGGCGAAGGAGGGTTTTGGCGACAGCTCCCCCTGAAGATGAGCAAAGGGGGTTTTTAAAAAGGTTCAGCCGGCTGTGCAAGTTGCCTTTAGAAAAGGTAAATTTTGGGGTTTTCCCGGATAACCCACGATCAAAGAGGACGCCCAGAAACTTGGGCTGTATAATTTTTCAAAGGGATAGGGGCCAAAAGAGGTACAAAGGATGTTCGGAGATGACAGAGATCTATTTTAAAGGGAATTTGGGGGGTTTTTTAGTGCAGGAAATTTAAACCACGTGGGGTTTGGCCCCCAATTTGGGAAAACAGGGTTTCCGCTGCAGGGTTGGAGAGAAATGTAATGGAGGTGCCAGTCAGCCCCCTGAGGGCCCTTTAGGGGGAATTTCATAACATAGAGTGTTGCCCATATTTTTTGATGGAAAAACTGGGGGCCCAAAAATCATTAATAGCAAGGGGGGAAAAAAAAAGTGTTGTGCTCAGAACACACCCCTGGGGGACACCTTCAGCTTGGAAAAAGCCCGGGGGAAAGAGAATTATTAACCCAAAACACGGAAATGCCTGTCATTTAAAAAAGTTCTTAAGGAAGGAGGGTTTGTTTCCCTCAAAGGGCCCTTTAAGGAGGGGGTTTTTTGGGCAAAAAATTTTATACCTCCAAGTTTTTGTCTATCCCTTTTCCCAAGGTCAAAAAATATGGCAAAATGAGTGGTTCTCAAAAAGGGGCTTTAAAAAATTTAAATTTTTTCCAAACCCTTTAGAAAGGGGGGTCTATGGCAGAACTTTCCCTTTTCGAAAGCCTTATTGACGAGTGGGAGGCCCTTTTTGTGTGTCTCAAAATTTCCACTTTTTTAAACGTCTTTTTAAATAGGCGTTCCATTTTTTTTAAAAAAACCTGCAGGGGAAAGAGCAATGGGACGTTTTAGGGGGAGGTTTATGCCCCGGAGTGCCCCCGGGTTTTGCGGAAAAGGGAGAAAAATGGCGGTTTTCCCAAGCTGGGGAAAGAACCCCTTGTGCCCAAAAATAAGTTGGGTAAAGGCTTTAATAGGACTGAAAAGGGTTTTGGACTGATGAAAAATTTTTTGTAGCATAAAAAAATTGAATGTCGTCGGGCCCCAAAGCTCCCGTTGATCGAAAAAGTGAGGTTTTGGGCTCCAGTTTTTTGAAGTGTAAAAGGCCTTTTACTGTTCTTCTCGGGAGAGAAGAAAAGTCCTTGGGTGTAACTCTGGCAGATTTTGAGGAAGAAATGGGGGGCATAGATGGTGCCCTTTGGGGAATTTTTGGACCAGATGTTTTGCCGTTTCTTTGGCAACATTTAGTGGGTTTGCTAAAATTAAAAACACCGGAAACCCCCACAAAACGGGGGCCCGGGTCGGAAAATATTTACCCCCTCTTTTTTCGTATTTTTTTCCGGAATGCCCACTCACAGAGGAAGCAGAGGTGATGGTGGGGACATAATCTTGCCAGAAAGGGCTTTTTGGGCGTCACGGAAAACCGGCGAGCGATCGAAAGTTTCTGTTTAAAATCAAGGAGTCTCTCTGTGGTTTATTGTACCGGTCCCTCCCCCTTTGCAGCGCGTTTTCCAAACGAAATGCACGGCAAAAAGCAGGGACCCCCAAAGGGGCCGTTTTCTGAGAATGCCTCCCCGAAGTTTGGGGTATAAAGGGAGAAGCTGGGGGTAAATGAAAACGGAGGACGAAAAGAGGTGTAAAAGCTCATCGATGGAGGACGGAAAAGCAACCTCTTAAAAAACATTTAGGGGTGATTTAATTTTCCCAAATTTTGCCCGATCAAATTGCCGCGTGGGGTGCAAAGGGAGGTGGCGAATATGAAGGGGAATAAAAAAACGTTTGGGGAAAAATGATCGCTTCATTAAGCCCGGGAGGAAAAACGCCCCATGTGAAGTCTAATGCGGGGGGAGGAAGACCCCAGATGGAGATCGATGCAAAAAAAGGTATGAGCCCGAGGTTTCAAAATGGGTGTGTGGTACCTGTATTTAAAACATGGAGGGGGGGTGGGTGGCCCAAAGAAAAGCCTCAAACTGAATTCCACGGGGAATCACAGTTGAGCCCCCCCAAGGGGAAAATGGGGGGCCCTTTTAAAATCACCAAGTAACAAATGGGGGCCCCCGGGTAAGGACGAAACAAGAAAGGAATACCCAAAAATAAAAAAAACCCCCGAGGGAAGGAGAGGATATAAAAAAACAGAGCGTATACCACTATGAAAGTGGATTTCCGGGCCCTGCTTTTGTAATGCAGCGAAGTATGAACAAATAGTGAGGTACGGAATATAAGTGGTAGAAGAAGGGATTTTCAAAAAAAAAAGGCCCCTTTAAGAAAAGGATCTAAAGAATAAAAAAAAATTATACCCCTGAGATGGGAAAAAATAACAACAGAGTGAAAAATTTTGGCTCCTGTAAGCAAACCAAAGGGGCAAACTGGGAGAGTAAAAATCTGAAGGGTCACCCCGAAATTTCCCCTAAAGGGCCCCGTATTTCCACTGTAAATTTGGCCATGATTGGCAATTTTTAAAGATACTTGAAATCCGCAGGTAAAGGGGTTCCTTTTTGGGTAGGGGGTTTGAAAAGTCCACATGCGGGGCCCGAGGAAAACGTTTTAAAACAGCGAAGGAACGGTGTGCTGTGAAGAAAGGAAATTGCCCCAGTGGAGCGAGGAGAGGAAAGAGCGGAAGGTGGATCGTGGGCCTTTTTTGGTTTGGTCTCTTTCAAAATATTTTAGAAAAAGCTTCAAATGTTTCGGGAAATTTAGAGCGTTTATGGGGGACAATATTGGGGAAAAGGTAGGGGAAGGATGAGTAAAGATTGGGAAATGTTTTGGGGGTGTTTCCCCCAAAGGGAGGGGGGGGGGTAAAGGGGGAGGGAACTGGGGGAAGCGGGGCGGGGACAGAAGAGGGGAGAAAAACCCGGGGGGGTGGCAGAAAAAAGGAAGAAACTTGGGAGGGGAAAAAGGGGAAAGGGTGGTTAAAAGTACGGGAGGGGGGGGTGAAACCCCCTACACTTGTTTAAATGAGCCCAGTGAAAAGGGGGGAACCGGGACGAGACAGGGGGGGTTTTAAAAAGAAGAAGGTAGGGGTGGGTAGGAGGTGGTTTTAAGGACCCTTTTTTTTACTTTTTAGAAGTTGGGGACGATTGGGTTAGGTTCGTACGAGGTTTTCCCTCGTTCTGAGGGTTGTGAGAGAGAAAAAAAGAAGAAAACCCCAGATCAGGGCTGAGGCCCTTTTTAAGTAGGGACGTCTGAGCCCGAGGAAACAAAACCGGATTAGATACAGGGGTGACTTTGGGAGAGGAACCAAAAGGGTGGGTTTGTGGGAAGATGGGTACCAGAATGGGGGTTGTTTTGAAACACAGGAATAAAAAAAACCACGTGGGGTTCCTTGGGGTGGAGACGAAAAAACCTTGCCATGGCAAAAGGGAAAGACTTTTGTCCCCTTTAAAGGAAACGGTTTTCCCGCCTTTTTTTAAAGACTTAAACAATGGGAGGTAAAAGGGGTTTGACCCTCATGCCATTTAAAGGGAAAGGGAGGGAGATTGTTTTGAAAGAGTTTAGAATGGTCATCGGAAACCACAGCGGGGCTTTCGGCGATTGATCGCAATTTTTCCCGTTTGGATGGCCAAATTGCAAGCAATTTTACACTTTTTTTGGTGTAGGGTCCCCTTTCCCCGAACTTGAAAAACCGATGCCCTCCCTATAAAAACTGAGGGGGGAGTTCTCGGCTTTTAAAAATTTTAAAGGGCCCAAACATTGTAGGGAAACTTTCTCCCCCGGGGGGCGGGGAAAACGTAAGTGTTTACCTTGAGGTTGGGAAAATCTTGGATTTCCCAGCTGTTCAAAAATTTGTCAGTGCCACATGCCCCGGGAAATTTTGTTGAACTATTTGGGATGGGGCAGAATGACGGTACCATACAAGTTTTTAGGGGAATTTATGTTTTTCAAAAGTGAGGAAAAAAGTTTTCGATATGGGAAAGGAGAGAGCTATGAGCTGGGTTAGCATTCTTTTATGGTGATGATGTGCATCCGCTTTAAGAGCACGAAAAGAAAAAATTTTTTTAACCAAAATGGCGTTTGGAAATGGGCCCTTTCAAATACTGTGGTCAGAAAATAGGGGGAGTAGAGGAAGTCGGGTAAGTGAAAAATTTAAATCCATTGTTCAGTTGAAAAATGGGCGTGGGAAAAGGTTGGGGAAGGAAGTGTCGTTTGTTTCTGAGAAAGAAAAGAGAAGTTGGGAAAAAAGTTTCTTAAACAGGTAATTTTTCGTTCGCGTTTAGGGTTTGGGAAACCCGAGTTGGTCCGACGTGGAAAAAGGTCGGCGATTTGAAAATTTGCCGCCCGTAGAAGGGGGAGGGCCCGGGAAACAAATCGAGGAGAGCGGGGAAAGGTTTCCTTTAAAACGAAGGAGTCAGTCGAAGTCAGTTCCTGAAGCGGGTTTAGGAAAAAAAGAACCCCGGCAAAGAGGTACAGAGGCCCTGGGAGTGTTGAAGGTGGTCCCCAAAGACGAGGGGGGGGCAAAAAAGGGTTTCCGGTATCAAAAAAGGGGGCCCGGGGTAATGGTTCATGGATGGGGCCCTGCCAGGGTTTTAGGTTACCCCTTTTTTTTTTTTTTTAAGAAAAAAAAAAAAAAAGAAGAAAGAAAAAAAAATAAAAAAAAAAAGTAAAAAAAGGGGTTTTTCCGGGGAGGGATAGTTCCTGGGAGGAATAAAAGGGGCCGAAATCTCCCTTTCCGCCCCCAAGAGGACCCAGCCCCCCGCAAGTAGCGCAGATGCAGGGGGGAAACCCGTCCCATCCCCAAATCTTTAAAGCTAGAAAAATTTCCCAACCCGGGATAGCAACCCCCAATTTTGCCGAGCTCCCTCGGGGGAAACAAAAAGAGAGGGGCCGGTATCCCCCCACAAAGCTCCCTCCTTCGGCCCCCCCCCAGAATCCGAAAGGTGACTTCCAGAGATAAAACCCGTCCCCCCAAAAAAGCCCCCCCAAAAGCTACTCTGGGTTTCCCGGGAAAAGAGGGATGGGGAAACATCCAGGCGATCCGATTCCAGGGGAAACTACCCCCACCGCCAAGAACCTAAACGGAATGGGAGGGGACCCGGTTTTTTTTTTCCCCCAAACCTGGGGAACTAGCGCGCCTTTTGGGAGAAACCCAAAAGGGCCAAAAAGGGGAAAGGGCAAAAGGGGGGGGTGGGGGGGAAAGGGGAGGAAAAGGGAAAAAAGGGGGGAGGAGGGGGTGGGGAGGGGAGAAGGGGGGGTAATTGGGTTTGGGGTCGGGTGGAAAAAGGGACCGCCCGGTCTAATTCCTCAGCCCAAGGCCTTTTTTTTTCACGCCAAGGACCCCCCTTGAAGAGGATAACAAGAAAAATTCTTCTTGGACTGATACTTCTTAAAACCCCTCTGCAGCCTCCTCCCCGAAAGATCAAAAGCTTTATTAAAATTTTAAAATTTCCCCCCAAAACCCAAGGGAAGTCTTTGGAAAGCTTTTTTTGGTTCGAAAATTTTTTTTCACGGCTTATCCCAAACCTTTAAAATGTTTCTTACAGGCTTCTTATCCGATTTTCCTTAAAAGTCTTTGAAGGAACCTTTGGGAATTTTCCGCCCGTGTTGGGGAAAAATTTTAAAATAAGATTAAAAGTTCTTTTCAAAAGACTCTTACTTAAGATCCAGTATTAATAAAACTTTTTGTTTAAGAACTGATGCCCCCAAATCCTGGTTAGGTGTGTGTTACACAATACCCCCTTCTATAAATACTCCCTGTTTAACCCCCTTTCCCTGTATGCTTTCAAAGCCGCAAACTCCTTCCCACAAAAACAAGTACTCCAAATAAAAAAGGGAATGTTTACCCCTTTTGTGTGGGGAAACCCTCCAAACTTAAATTTTATTTGCGGGGGGGAAAAAAATTTATTTTAGAAAACTGACCAAAAACCCTTTTTGTATCCCTAGAAATTTTTAAGGGAAAAAAACAGTCACCTCTTGAGGGGGACATTGGCACCCCAGGTTTTTTTAATTTCCTTATTGTGTATATCAATGGTTATCCAATTATTTCTTAAACGGGTTTAAGTCGTGACAGTCAGTAGAAGTTTGTTGCCTTACGAATTTTCCACATATTAGAATTTTTTCCCTGCCTATTCTTCTTATACCCCTTTTTGGACTTTAAGTTTTGGGTTAGGGGGGAAAAGGTTGGGGGGAAAAATTTTCAATAGATGGGAAATTTTAAAGCGGGGGAAAGTATATAGAAACAATAGTTTCTTTTGCCGGCTACTTGTTAAGGTAGGGTAAGTCAAAGCTCCGCTTTTCCCCCCTTTTTTCCCCCCCCCTCCCCAAAGGGTTTGGATTTTTGGCTTTCCCGGCAAATTGTTAACGTTAGGAAAGTCCGCTCCCCCCTTTTCCCCCCTTTTCTCCCCCCCCCCAAAAGTAAATAGTTTCATTGCCGGTGCTTGTTAAGGTGGGGTCGTCTGCCCCCGTTTATCCCTTCCCCTCCTTCTTCCCCCCCCAAAAGGTGAGTGTGGGGCCCCGTCCAAACAGTAATAACTGGGCCCCACAGCTCCAGCACTTTTGAAAAGTACAGGGGGCCTGCCTTGTATTCTGGGGATTTTTTGGTTTGGGGAAAAGTTTCCCATTTTTGACCAAAAATTAAATTTTAGCCTTTCAGCTTGCTCTAGGGGGGGACTGTTTTTAATTTAATAACCACATTTTTTTGGGTTTATTGTATTTATCAGGGAGTGTTTTTTTTAAGCAGGGGGAAAACCTTTTCAAATTTTTCACCCTTGGATGAAAGAGGGGTCACCTGTCAATCAACGAGAAAAATGTGGAGATGGACTAACGTCCTGAGACTTCCCCCTTTTTGGGGTTTAATTTTCCTGTGTCCCTGTTTGGAAATTCAGGACGTTAACCCCCCATCAAATTTCCGCGGTTTAAAAAAACCTTTTCCCTTTCCCGTCATCGGGATTGAAATATCAAGGCCATACTGTTTTATGAAAATTTCAGTGGGGTTGTAACTTTTCGGTTGGGTTTTTTCCCCTTTTACTTTGATTGTAAAGGGTTTTTCCCACTTTTCTGTTTTGGGGTTTGCTTTTTTTAATGGGCCCTTAAATTTTTCTAGGGGTTTACTTACATTTAGGCTGATCTTTTTGAGTTTGTTTTACCCTTTCCACCAGCCCTCTTCACAGGTTATGTAAACTACTACTAATAAAAATATAACTGTTATTCTCAATAAGATATGAACTAGAATATAAATTACACAGCCTCACATTTTTTTCAAAACAAACGAACGAGCTACACACTGCATACTGTTCTCTCCACATGTGTACCTTATTAACTTTTGTCCTTTCTCTCTTGACATAACTCTGGCTAACACCAGTGTTTTTTGACACACTTTAGTCACCCTGGGTATGGTGGCCCCCAACTGTAAAATTATAAAAACTCACCTCTGGAGCAACAAAATGCCCCAAAAGATTGAAAGAAAGGACACTGTAGATCCTGCCAGTTGAAGGTCAGCCACAGAGAGAAGGGAGACAGTGAGAGGGAGAGAAGAGAGAGAACTGGCTAAGCACCTCCCCACCAAAACAAAAGACTGTTGGCCAAGCACAATTCTCCTTACACAATTCTACCACAACCTTAATTTTACTTTTACAAAAAGAAATACAACTTTAAAACTACTTATTAAATTGGTGTGTTTATGTGTCTATTAGTATAACCTAATTATATTGAGAACAAATAGGCTTGACCCAGCTGCCTCTCAGTCATATGGTTGAATCACGTCCCTTCTGACATTTAGAGAGCAAAGTCCCCATCAATTCAATATAATTAGGTATTCCAGAGTAACTTCATTACTTATAAAAATACATGTTGGGTCGCTATAGCCCCATAACACCCACCAACCTCCAGACATAGTCTCAACAAAAGCAAAGCCGTGTCCCTCAGATACGGCTATAAAAAGTATATTGGGGCCCACCCATAAGAAGTCTGAAAGTCGGTAAACAATGACTACAAGAAATGCATACATTTTTCCCAGCACCATAACTACTCTCACCCTTTACTGTTATTTACATGAGATTGCAGAATTTTTGTAGAACAAGCATTTTAACATACCCATATACTCAAGTGTGGTAACTATTTACAATGTTAGTTGCTTTTAAAAACATACCCATTACAAATGCAAGATTGCACACAATCCCCACCGTGAAACCTCGCACTCACCGAGGCCTGTGCCTCCGCTACGTAATCCAGCAAGCCACTGGTACTCCAGGGTGGCATCTTCTGATCAGGAGACGAGAGTAAGACCAAACCCAGAGCAGTCAGGTTTACACTCAAGGCAGGAAACTTCCACAAAAAATGTCCAAGGTGATCTCTCACTTGGTGGCCAAAACCAAACAGTGAGACTTTCCAGTCAACACTCCCGATCCTGAACATGGTCAGTCCACTCAACCCATCTACCAGGTCCACTCCACACAGATCCTCCAAACTTATGAAGAGGAGGCTGTCATAGAACATGGAGGGTCAAGGAACACAAAGGCAAATCGTCCCGGCCGTTTTGTACATACGAGGCACACCAAGACACACATCACATACCGTCCTGAACGTCTCATCGTTACCGAAGGAGTTGTCAACCACTCCATCAACTCACAATCACGTACTACCCTACCCTCGTCACACTTTTTGGGGCTCCGCTCGACTCCCTTTACAGTCAACGGCCTGGTATAGATACTCAGGCTCGCCGAGAGTCACCACTCAAAAACAACAAGGTCAGCACATGACAAACACTATGTACAAAGTACGCACCATGGCATCTACATGAAACATCTAGAGAGAGCATAACATACCACATTCTCGAGCCTTTTATATATTTAAACATTCAAATTAAAAGGCCTGTAGGAACAAATGCCCATTCTTAAGACAGTCTTTGATTGTGTTTCCATTCTTTGCAAAAACCTCAGTAGGGTTATGGTCACTATACACTATTACAGGATGTGGGGAAGCACTGATATAAAACTTCAAATTTCTGCCACAGCTAACACCAAAGCAAAGCCTCTTCTCTACAGTTGCATAACCACATTGATGCTTTTTTTAAAATTTGGCTGAATGGTAACAAACTGGCTGAAGGCTATCTCTCT
This sequence comes from Cherax quadricarinatus, assembly GCF_026875155.1. NCBI lineage: Eukaryota > Metazoa > Arthropoda > Malacostraca > Decapoda > Parastacidae > Cherax > Cherax quadricarinatus. The sequence continues at coordinate 22,560,588 of NC_069475.1, read as the reverse complement.
CATCGACCTTGCAAAACAACACTGCAACATACCCTCCTGACATCACTACAACCACTTGTAGAGAGAAGGGGCATTCAAACTCAGGACTTTTCTAGATAGAGCATTCCCTAATAACATTTTCACACCTTTTCAAAGCCTCTGTCACACTTGCTGTCCAGTTGCATTGAACTTTGGGACTGTGTCAAAGTTGTCAGTGGTGACGTAACCTGGGAGAGGTTCGGGCAGAATCGGTCTGTAATCACAACCAACCATGCCCAGGAAACCTCATCATTGCCTTCCAGGGGGGGGGGATTCTGTGGTCTAGGAAAATTTATAAGGCCTCCCACCTTTAGCATGAATTGGGGCAAACTTTTCCTGACCAACTACCATATCTCTAAGAATTTACACTGGCTTGGCCATACGCAACTTTTGCTCAATTGAATGGTTAAGTTTGGCTTGGGATAGAACATTCAAACAACTTTTGAATTCTTACCAATGAGTTTTCCCACTGGTTTACTGAATACCACAATATCATCTAGATAGGCCCGCACACCATCCTACCTCCTTATACAGTATTTATCGATCGGAAGTGGCAGGAGCACTTATTAAACCCAAAAGGAAGAACATTATTATTGAAATAAACCCAACTGGAGTGACGAAGGCTGAAATTTCCTTGGCTCGCGTGGTGAGGCGGGTAATCTGATAATACCTTAAGTAAGTCCAGTTTGCCTCACAAACTTTGAGCCCCTCCCACATCATCAATCACATCATCCATACGTGCAAAGGTAACATCAGCCTTCTATTACACTTCATTTACTCCTGCGCTAGTCAGTGCACACATACGCATAGATCCACCAGGCATGGAGATACCCACTGACTCTCGCGCCTAGGCACTACAAACTGGTTTTGAAGGAGATTTTCACTTCTTCCTCACATGTGAAGGTGTTTGTTGGTTCATGCGTAAGTGAAGCTGCTTTATTGGAACAGCATTCCCCGACAACCACATCATGGGGAGGCAATTTACTTACTTTGGGTACATCCACCAAACTATGCTGGAAATTTTGAGTAGCTTGAACCAAGTCACAGGCTCCCTTGTACCTGAGTCCCTTCATCGTGTGCCAAGGGATTTGCAAGATGCTGAATTGCACAGGCCTTACCTTCTGTTGTTACTGAAGTTTTTTCAGTATCGTCCACACTCCAACTGTGAATAGCGGCAACTCCTCTGCCCTAGAATGGTATTTTTTCAACCTGTTAATTGCATAGTCCCCTTTCTGATTTGCGACGGCCAGGCATCTTAATTACATAATTGGGGCCAGACCTGCCTGTGATGACAAAGTGGTCCATCAAATCGTGCAGCCAAGGCAATGTCCCGGAAACCCGCTCCAAAGCAACACACTTCTCTCCAACACTGAAGGAGCGAGGGGCTGCCCTTTGGGTGTCGTAGGCCCTGCTTCATGGCCCTCTGACTAGCTTTGAGATTGTCTGCTGCCATCTGTCTCCCTGGTCCAAACCGTCTTTCCTGAAAAGAGAACTCTTCCGCGGGAAAGCCTCATTTTCACCACCTATCCAATGCTCCTTGAGAATAGTGCAGGTCCCCTCACGGGATGACCATAGACAAGCTCGAAAGGGCTGAAACTGAGAGATTCTTGGGTGCTCCCGCACGGCAAACAAGAGAAAAGGAGAACCCTCCATCCCAATCACTATGTTATTTCATACAATAAGCTCGCATCATTGTCTAAGAGTTTGATGAAAATCTCATCTCTATCACTCCCTGAGACTGAGGTGAAAGGCAGTTGAAAAATTTGGGCTGTACATCTAACCCCTTTAAACACATACCTAAATAAATTTCCGAGTAAAGTTAGACCTTGATCTGTTTGTACCTCCCGAGGAAGCAACATGGAAAAGAATTTCATACAAATCGCCCTTTACAGAACCACTCGAGCGGATATCTCTTGCGTAGAGGGATTGTCTTCTGGTAACCTGGCGATGGAGCAAATTATTGTTAGTAAATAATTTATTTATTTCCATTCTGTTCCCTTGGGAGTTTGGGCCAAAGACATCCACTACACTTGGCTGAAGGAGGTTCACCTGGTGCTGGATACACATCGGCTGAAGGGAACAGTTTAATGCTTAGCGATTAGGTTTCCCTATAATTTGGCAGGCATGAGAAGGTCTTTATATATTATCATCCACCACCGACTCCCCACGAGGCCGAGGAGCCAGAAGACAAGTGACCTGGAAACCCTGGATACTGTTTAGCAATACCTAGTGTCCACCTTAGAGGTTGTCATGCACTAAGCATAAGACATGGTTTCTACATAAGGCTCAGGCAACACCACGACCTGGTGACCAAAAACTATGGCTCTCCTCTACTGATACTAGCAACCCGAAGGTGCCATCTTCATGAGTATACCTTATCCGGAAATAGAAGCATTATTTAAACTAAAGATCCTCCTCATCACAGCCGAGGCTCTGACGACTTAAGTGTGTCATCACACCCCTGTGCAGCAATTATCTGCATCATAGAGGCGTCCCAATCTCCCTCACACTACTGCCTTGATCTCTGCACTGGGATAGACTCAACTCGTTGTGGTATCCTTTTCTTTAGTCTGACTGCAGTTCAAACATCAGAAATAGAGTATTCCCAAACCTAGTCCTCACTAACCTCATGAGAAATATAAGGATTTCCTTCCCTTGGTATCCTGGTCACGAGAACATCCTTCGTGTGATTGCAAACCAACAGGAAAAAGCTGCAGGGTCTCCCTATTCCCCCCCCCCCTTCTTGTCCCAAATTGGGGGGGGGGGGGGGGGGGGCTGTGGGCCTGGTTGCCCCCATTACTAGTGGTTCTTCACTGTCGTAACAGGCCCATAACAATATTCCCTAATAAGAGTCGACCCCATCGAAGGGAATTTCATCTGAGATAACCTACAGGAATAGCCAACTTGGTATGCAAATTCTACCCATAATTTTGTGTACTGGTGTCTTATGGTTGAACACCGTAATACCCTTAATAATACATCTACTATACACCAGTATAGGTATCCTTAACTTGGCAACACTCCCCCCAGCCACGTAGCAAGGAGTAGTGCTAACACATCCATCTCTCAAGGACCACTTTATTCTCAACACGACCCACATCCTTATTGAGCAAAGCAACTGTGGACTTTACTAGAAAATACCTGCATCCTGGGGTCTAACCCAAAGTACCTCCCAACCTTGCTTTGATACCAAATAACAGGCAACTGGATGTGTGCAGCAGTTAGAGCCTGCTGGGGTGGTTCTCCCTTTCCTGATCCGCTGCCATTGACCAGCAAAAACTTTTGTGTGTGTCCAGTTTTGTTACAGTAGTAACCAGGCATAGCTCTTAAAGGTATTTTTTACCCATTTGTGTGGAGTAAGGACTGGTACTGTTATACTCGAGGACCTGAAAAATTATCTGATTGTCTAGGGAAACTTTAGCTCCAGGGCATGAGGCGAGTATTAAACCGGTTTATTCTTTTGGTCTATATTAGAGGGTGCCTCAGCTTCATTTGTCCCTGAAAATTCTTGTCCCACTTACCTTATGACCATAAGGACTTGGAATATGGTATAGGAACGAGTGGGGAAATTTCAGAAGTAGCATAACTGTTTTTACTTACCAATTCCCTGCGAGCCAAGAATCGGTCACCTAGATACCAGTGCTTCGGAAAGATTATCTGAGGTTTTTTGTCCTTCTAAAATATTCATCCGCAAGGTCAAACAGGATTTGTAATGTACAATTCCTCATGAACCATCAGATCTAACTAATTTTTATAGTCTTTATTACAACTCCTTTAGAACAAACCCATTTCTTAAAATAGGAACAGTTTCCACTTCACCAAACTCAGTTAAGGTCTGCCTAAAGTAGCCATCCCAAAATTTTTTTATTTCTGAACTATTTTGTCTATATTTCTCAGGTATCATTTTGGTATGCAGCAATACTTCCTACTTTAAATCTTATCATAAATCCAAAAATTTGCCCCTCCAGAGTCTCTTCTTACTCTCTGGAATCCTTTACCCACAAGTTGTGTGCGAACTAGGGACTAGCCCACTTCTGTTGGGCCAATCCTTGCTCCAAAGCATCCTTCTCCACAGAAAGAAAAATATCTATCTGGGTCACTCTCTGTTAAACTTAGGACAAAATTTGCAGCTTAAGTAAGTTAAAGTATGCCAGCTCTTTTCTGACCTCCTAAACCCTTTGACGTTCTATTCCTCCGTAGCTTCATTAAGTCATTCTGAGCCTCTAGTAACTACGAGCTCATTTAAGTTCCTCATTTCTCCATTTTCCATATCACCTGGAGTAGGTGATTCCTACATCACTAGTAACATGCAGTTTACTGATGAATTATTACCTTCTTCCCTGAAGCCTAAAAAATCAGAAGACCTCATCTATCTGACAAATTTTTTATCATTAAAACACTTGCTTCCCTCTACATATCAGTGGACAAAAGTTCCACAGCAATCATAAAATAACACAAAATTGAATGATAACTATGACACATAGCACTTACACATAAACCACAACAAAAAATGTGTTTACTCAACTTTCATCTCTCCCACCTTTAGGAGAAAAACAACCTGTAAACAATATATGAAAACAAAACACTTCCACTGACCGCCCACCTTGGTTAAATTCTTCTACAGACAAACATGCAACCTGTTATTACCGCCAACCAGCACATCTAGTTCAAAAGAATGTTTTGAGTTAATTTTTAGCAGTCAAATAACGCTCCCGGTCAAGCCCCATGTTTAACGTTGGTTTGTCCCATATTACTTTGATAGTAAGGTTCTCACTACATTCTAGGTGTGGAGTTAGCTTTTACTTAATGGTCCCCTATTTGCCTAGGGTAATACTACATCATGGCTGATCATCCTGAGTGTCTCTGATACCCTTTCACCAGCCCTCTTTCACAGAATACTGTAAACTACTACTAAAAAAAATAACTGTATTCTCAATAGATATGTTACAGAATATACAATTACAGCCTCACATTTTCCTAAACAACGATCTACACACTGCATCGCGTCTTTCTCCCACATGGTGTACCTTATTAACTTTTGTCCTTTCTCTCTTTGACATAATAACTCTGGCTAACCATGTTTTAGACACACTTTAGTCACCACTGGGTATGGTGTCCACAACTTAAATTATAAAATTCACCTCTGGAGCACACATAATGGCCCCAAAGATTAGAAGAAAGGAACCCAGAGATCCTCCACTGCCAGGTTTGAAGGTCAGCCACAGAGAGAGAAGAGTCCGTGAAGAGGGAGAGAGAGAGAGAGACTGGCTAAAGCTACCTCCCACCGAAAAACAAAAGAACTGTTGCCTAAGAGCACAATTTCTTTCTCCAGTTACCACAATTCTACCACACCTTAATTTTACTTTTACAAAAAGAAATACAACTTTATAAACTACTTATTTAAATTGTGTGTTTATGTGTCTATAGTATAACCTATTATATTGAGAAAAATAGGCTTGACCCAGCTGCCTCTCAGTCATAAGGTTGATCAGTCCTTCTGACATTTAGAGCAAAGTCCCCATCAATTCAATATAATTAGGTATTCCAGAGTAACTGTTACTTATAAATACATGTTGGGTCCTATAGCCCCATAAGAGTGATTATTTAAGCAGTGGGTAACCTGTCTTTCTTTTCAGCTTGGATGACAGAGAGGGTCACCTGTCAGTCAACGAGAAGAACTGATAGAGAAGGACTAACGTCCAGAGACTTCCCCATTTTGGATTTAATTACCTGTGCACGTGTATGAAATTGCAGGACGTAACCCCACATCATTGCAGCGGTAAAGAACCTGCTTTCCTGTCATCAGGATAGAATACTCATGGCGATACTCTGTGAAGAACTAGCCAGTGGTGGTCACCAACTCCTGCGACCCCCCCCTCCACATCAGCAACGGCTAAGATTTCAACAACACGAAGTGTCACCAACACCCGATACCCCAATATATATATTAGCGTTGAGTTCAAATGTTATTTTATTCATTTCATTTTTCATTTTTCTTTCAAATAGGATATACCTGTTATGTTTTATTGTTTTATGTTTGCTTTAATAAATAATAAAGTGTTTATCTTTGTGAATTATTATTTCGTTTTCTATTCATTAATTTTCCTGAGGAGGAGCCAGCTTTGGTAATACTGTCTGAAGTTATTACAGAGCTGAGTAGCCTTCACAAGTGGCGACCTTGCCAGGATCAACTCGACTGAATCAAGATTCAACTCCATCTCGAATCTACCATTGGAACTTCAACGCTGCATGCCACAGACGGTTACCACCAGCCATGAGTAATCATTCTCCATGGTGGGACTATCGGTACAGGTATTTAAAAGATATGGTGATTGTTATAGTCTCAATTTATTGTAAGTCAAGTCAGGCAGGATATAATAGTTAATTCTGCCATCTTTCTTGTGAGCTTGAAACACTTTGGAGGATTAGACTCTAGGGACCCGAGATTTTTCAGTGACAATTTGTTTCATTGAGCTCTTTATTATATCAAGGGAACTGTCATAGGGCACTCTTGATTTGTTGGTGAGAAGATTGGATGGTCAAGTGACCCCATTCTACTTGCTGTTTGCTCGGACCCGGCATAGAACCATAAGTTTTCATTAATACATATTGTTTAATTGAAGCAGGGATTGAGCCCTCTGGTTTGTTTACAGTTTGAGCGAAGCAGGAATTGAACCCTCCTTTTTCTTTAATACCCGTTTCATTTCCCCTGATAGTTTAAGTTATTCTTGCAAGTATGGATGAATACCAGTTTTGGATGAATGCTGGAAGTAACTTAGGAATAACAGGGAAAAATTTAGAATCTTTCATTAGTGCTAAGATCCAGGAAAGACTTGAAAGAGAGAGAATTGAGAGAGAAGACAGTTAGAAAGGGAAAGAGAAGAAGAAAAGGAGAGGGAGAGAATCAAAAGAGAAGAGAAAAAGGAGAGAGAGAGAATTGAGAGAGAAATCCAAGAAAGACAGTTAGAAAGAGAGAGAGAAGACAAAAAGGAGCGTGATAGACTTGATCATGAGGAGAGAGCTAGAGTACATGAGGAACAAGCTAAGATACGTGAGGAACAGGTTAAATTAAGGGAACTTGAGGAAAGAGCAAAGGACAGAGAATATGAGTTAAGGGAGAGAGAAAAGGATCTCGAGCTCGAACAAACTTGCCTTGAATTAGAGAATAAGAAGCTAACTTTCTCACAACAGCAATTAGATGAAGGAGTAATGGAACAACGTGCAGCTAGTGCACATATTCCAACACCTAATTTACCTCCCTTCACAGAGGGAGAAGACATAACTTCTTACATTATCAGGTTTGAAAATACCGCTACCCTCTGTGAATGGCCTGCTGACACCTGGGCTACCAAGATAGGAATGTTATTTTCCGGTACAGCTTTGAATATCTATGCAACTTTGTCGCAGGATATTATATGTAATTATAACCTACTGAAGAAGGCAATCCTTAAAGCATACCAAAAAACCACTAATTCTTGCAGGAAAGATTTCAGGTATGCCACCTTACAGCCTGACCAGAACTTTCAACAGTTACAGGTAACACCCTTTCGTTTGTTCGACTTTTGGATAGAGGGTTCAGGAATTGATCACAGTTATGAATCTCTTAGAGACTTCATGGTTGCTGACCAGTTCCTGACAGCTCTTCCTCACCAGATACGAACATTCATTAGAGAACGAAACCTGATTAAAGCTGAGGAAGTTGCTGAGGCTGCTGACCTGTATGCTGAGGCTCACGATTCCTATAAGACCTAAAGGGATCGAACCCTAAGGGCAAGGGTTCATCAGACCTTATGAAATCAAAGCCTCTAGTCTAGTGGAAAGTAAAATGACTTCTTTTATTCCTGTTTGTCATTTGTGTGGTGTTAAGGGGCAGAAAATGAGAGTACATACCGAGATAAAATCATATCAGTGTCCTGAGTGTCTGAAATGTTTTAATAAAAAAAACAGTCTTGTGACACACCTGTTATTGCACCTGGAGTTTACCTGGCGAGAGTTCTGGGGGTCAACGCCCCCGCGGCCCGGTCTGTGACCAGGCCTCCTGGTGATCAGAGCTGATCAACCAGCATTACTGCTGGCTGCACACAAACCAATGCTATGAGCCACAGCCCCCCGGCTGGTCCAGGAACTGACTAGGTGCTTGTCGACATGCCAGCTTGAAGAACAGTCCAGGGGTCTGTTGTAATCCCCTTTGTAAGCTGGAGGCAGTTGAACAGTCTCGGCCCCTAAACTTATTGTATGGTACTCTAACGTGCTAGATACACCCCTGCTTTCATTGGGGGGATGTTGCACGTCTCCAAGTCCTTTTGCTTCGGTATGTTAGTGATTATTGTTGCAAGTTCGTACTAGTCCCTTCAGGATTTTCCAGTGAATATAATCATGTATCTCCTCCTCACCCGCCTGCATTCCAGGAATACAGGTTTATGGAACCTCAGTGCTCCCAGTAATTGAGGTGTTTTATCTCCGTTATGCGTACCGTGAAGGTTCACTGTACATTTTCTAGGTCAGCAATTTCACCTCCCTTGATAGGTGGCTGTAGTGTGGCAGCAATATCAGCCTAGATAGAACAAGTGACCTGATAGTGTCATCATGGGCGTTGGCCTCTCCATATTTTGAAGGTTCTCATCCATCCTGTCATTTTTCTAGCAGATGCGATTGATACAATGTTATGGTCCTTGAAGGTTAGATCCTCCACATGATCACTCCTCAGTCTTTGAACGTTGGTGGGTGGTTCGCTTCATTTTGTGCCAAATTTTTTTGTACCTGATGAAGATTTTAATTCTAGTGTTTACCATATCTTATAATTGAAATTTTCTCATCGTTGAACTTCATATTGTTTTCTGCAGCCCACAGAAATATTGGTTGATGCGCCCTGAAGCCTTGGCAGTGTCTGCAATGGAAGAACACTGTCATGCAGATTCGTGTGTCATCTGCAAAGGAAGACAACGGTGCTGTGGCTGAACATCCCTTGTCTATAGGATGAGGAACAAGATGTGAGCGAGATAAACCATATCAATTGTTTCCTGAGTGTCTGAAATGTTTAATAAAAAAACAGACTTGTGAGACATAAAAGAGTAGATTTCAAGAGATAATCATGTAGTGTTTAATGTTTCAGGAATGTTTTAGTTACGAACTTATCAGAATATATAAAGGGGTATGCCCTAACAGTGTTGAGATGAAAAGTTGGGGTGGTTATGTCAGTCATAATAAACAGTAAAGTTCATAGAGGAGATGAAGTTGTATTAATGTTTCAAATATCTTATATATTTTATAAAAAGATCGGCCTTGTGTACTCATGAGAGCTAATATAAGTATAAATAATATATAGACATGGACCCCCCGAGTTTTGCGATTAATCTGTTCAGAGATCTGCTGAAAGTCCGAAATTGCCGAATGGCGAAACCATTTTCCCCCTTCAGAATCTAATCAAATCCAAACTTTTGGAGCCCGTCCCTGGACCCATTGTATACCTCTGTAATCTGTAAATACTTTTGTAACTTCCATGATTGTGACTAGACCTACCTGAATTCATTACCTTTGTCAATTGTGATTCATTACCTTTGTAAATTATGAGTTTCATTACCACTTAACTTGGTCCAGCTATCAAAACATTGAGGCCCAGTCCCTGGACCCATTATGTACCTCTGTATCTTTTGACTACCGCCCACAGATGGTATGGGGTTGCATATAAACATATTAAACAAAACAACCATAAGAAATAATGGAATTAAAATTAATTCCAATTCCAGACACAGCCAAAAATATTAAAATAAAAATATATTTTTTCAAATAAAATAAAGAATCACATACTGAACACAATGAGATAATAAATACATACATATTAAAAAAATAATAATAACATTACACTTGCCTTTACAGAGACTTCTCGGTGGATGGAAACATGGTAGGAAGGATAGGTGGAAGATGTACACTATTGTTTGGAAGGGATCTCCTGTCATTATCTAGATACTTCTCTTCTTTGTTTTTAAAAGACACTGGAAACAACTTGAGAGTCCACTGGCCACCTGTTGCGCGCAAAATATCTTCCATAGCAGCTCTGTTTTCTGGCATTTCTTTAAGATATGTCTGAAGTGGGACACAACAATAACCATTGTACATGTGCAATAGGCCAGCAACAGCTTGTTTAGAGTGACGTTCATCCATAAATGTTTGCACTTTTCAGTCCACGTTTGCACCAATGTCCCTTTAAACTTTGAAGCAGGCCACCTTCCTCCATCTCTCTTCCTCCTCCTCTTCCTCTGCAGCAGATTCCTGAGCTGTGATCTCTTAGCTGTTGCAGATGAAGCTCTTGCAATCTTTAGTGTTAGCTCTATCCCCTGTGGTCCTCCACCAATCTTTCACGTATCTCCCGCCGAACATCCTCACCACTCACCCTCCAACCCCAGGACATCCAATGCCCACAATAGATTTCCACAACTGGCATAGGCTCCTTAGGTCCAGACCCAAACCCTTCAAAATCCATCTCTTACACATTCTGGCCACAATTTTCTCCACGCAGAGTGTTCAAAGTCCTGGAAGGTCATTCCCTCCCAAGCCTTATCTATCAAGTTTATGCCAATGGAGTATATTAAGCGATCTTTCCCAACGCTCTTGGGGTCATTCAGTGTCTGAGATTACTTCAGTGATGATGGGCTACTATGGGCTTTGGCAGTACAGTTTTTTGAAGTTTGAAATGGACTTGCTGGTCCATGGGCTGGAGGAGTGAAGCTGTATTAGGAACAAGAACTTTACTACCATGATGAAACTAACTCCTCCACTATTTGCTCTTCAATTCTAGAGATAGGCAGAGCATTTGTCATTACCAAAGCACTTGAGTGGCAGTTTAATTTTCAGAGGATATTTCTTCACACTGGGCCAAACACTTCATTAAACCAGTCTAGAAAATTCCCGTTGTGACCCATGCCTACTGTTAGCCTTCCACATCACACACATTACTCCCTTGGTGACACGGTTTTTTCTTGAATACTTTGGGATTTTCAGAGTGAATACACCAGTAAAGGCTTCACTTTGCAATCCCCAATAGCATTACTACAAAACATGAGAGTAAGCCTATCCTTCATAGGTTTGTGTCCTGGAAGTGCCATTTCCTCCTGCATGATATAGGTTCTCTTGGCATTTTACTTCCAAAAGAGGCCTGTTTCGTCACAAACTCTTGTTGGGGTTTGAATTCCCAAGTGTCTATGCACTCCTTGAACTCCTGTTCAAGCTTCTCAGCTGCTTTTTTGGTCAGAACTGACAGCCTCACCATGCCTTATTACACTGTGAATGCCACTATATTAATTATATCTCTCAAACCAACCTTTGCTGGCCTTAAAATCACAAGCATCACCATTTTCTTTACAAGATAGTCATGCAACTGCCTTGCCTTTTCACATATTATCGACTGCATAACTGTTTTTGGGTAATCTGTTTTTGGGTAATCCACACCAACACAACAATAACCTTTCCACTTCTTTCCTCTTTCAGGGGGCTCCTTGGCATGGTGAAGAGGCTCTTGGTCTGAAGGATTAGATCTGCTCCGCTCCTTACCTCAGACAGAACCTAATTACCTTCCCAATCAACCCTTCCTATCCCGTCCCCATCCTCGCCCATCCTCTCTTTTCCCTTTCCCTCCTCATCCACCCCACCCCTTCCCTTTTGCCCTTCTTCTTTTTGGCTTTCGTTTTTTCCAACAGCTCCGCTAGTTCCTAGTAGGGAAGGGTAACCGGGTCCATCCCATTCCATTTGAGTACTTGGTGGTGCGTAGTTTGCCTGAATCAGATCGCTGGAGATGTCCTGACCCTCTCTGGAATCCTTGGAGGTGGCTTTGTGTGTCTTTCGTCGAACGAGTGATCTCTGGAAAGCCACCTTCGATTCCGGGGGTGAGGCCGTAATGAGATATGCTTTGTGGTGGATGTCTGGCCGCCCTCTCTTTTGTCCACCGAGTAGCTCAGCAGATTGAGGTTGCTGTTCTGATTCTGGTTTACTTGGCATAAAAGGTAGGGTATGGAACGGGTTCCATGCTGCATCTACGCTACTTGCGGTGCTGGAGGTATCTCTTGGTTGCAGAGGGAGATTTCTGGCCCATTTACATTCCGCCTAGGAACTATCCCTCCCTGGTCCCCCATATTTTTAATCTTATTTTTATTTTTATTTTTATTTTCATTCTTTTTCTTCTAAAAACAAAAAGAATGAAGTAACCCTAAACATGGTTCCCAAATCCATGACCCCGCTACCTCAGGCCGCATTATTGTACCTGCACCCCGTTCTGAACATTGCGTTTGTCTTTTGAACCACTCTTTGGACTCCCTAAGACCCCTGTACTCTTGCTGTGGCCTGTTTTCGTCCACCCTCTTTACATGGTGCTGGGTTTCGACCTGACTCCTTCGAATTTGTCTGACACTCACACTCTTCCTTTGACTATCTTCCGGCTCCTGCCCTCTACGGTGCGGAAATTTTTGAAAGCCAACCCGACCCCACGTTGGACCAACTCTGGTCCCACTCTAAATGCCAATGACAATGCTCCTGTGTTGTTACTTTGTTACCTCCCATTCTACTCGGAAAAGACCGACACTCATGACTCCCACTCCACACTCATTTCAGACCACACAATGGACTAAAGCCTTTTACTTTAAGACAAACTTCTTCTACAGCTTATCTTTCTGACCATAGTATTGGTAAATGCGCTCCTATGCCATGTAGTAGAGATATTGCTTTCTTGCTCTTAAGAGTGTATCACATCATCACAGTCCAGAATTCTACCAAGCTCATGATCTTTCTCTCTTTCACATGTCGATAATATTCTATCACTATTGAAAAACACATTCCCTCCATTATTTTGTAGTGGTACTGTTACTTCTACCCCTCTACCATTGTCCAACAGAATTTCCAGACATGTGGCAAAGACATTCCACGAACAGGCTGGATCTCTCCAGATCTCCCAATTCTCAAGGTATACACTTATGTTCTTTCTTCCTGCCCGTGGGGCAATGGTGGCTCGTATAATCTTTGACAGCCGGGACCTCCCATCATTGTTTATGTAGCAGGAACATCGGTTACAATTTCGGAAGGATCCCTACCCCGCAACATGTAGAAATTCGCTGGTGATTTGGCCATCCTGCAAAATTTTGCAGATCTATAGCTGAATGCCCATCTGTGGTGCCGATGACCAGTCTAATTCGTCCTTGCAGTCGACCTCCTCTGCCTTAACTGTCATGAGGCTCACCCTTCGTACTACTACGCCGTGTCAGTCTACTTAAATGAGTTGGGAAATTTCGTTTCCTCAAAGAGGCAGTTCTCCCTTATCTATGCAGTTTCCTTAATCTCCACCTCCAAGTGGAGACTATACCTACCCCCGTGTTTCTATTTCTTGTAATTCAAAACTTCCTACCATCTTCTTGGGTCCCTCTTCTGAGCCTCCTCTGCGGTGCATCCCATAGTCACACTTCATCTAATTCTTTTGCTGCCTGGCTCAGACGATCCCCTACTTCACACCTCTCAGTCCTGTTCACGCTCACGTTCTCCTCACAAACCGGTATCGATAAGACCTTCGTACTCTAACCACCCCTCCTCCAGTCGTCAACTACTTCTCCAAAGTCCCAAAAAAATCTCCTTTAAAACCCCTCCTTTCCTTCATCCACCTCCACATTATTAATATTCCCGGTCTCTATGAGATTAGTCACGAGGGAGCATTCACCAATTCAACTATCATAACAAAAAACATAAGTGGGACCAAGTACTCAAGTCCTAACTCGATATAGCTGGGAGATATACTAGCAACACAGACCCAACTTATGCCTAGAACAGATTAACACGGAGTCACTCGAATTATGCACAAGGCTATATTCCTCTAAGAAAGGAGTAAGTAGATGTAAAACAGAAAGAGACAAGGCTCACCCTTTACAGGCGACGGAAAAGAATAACAGAGCGGCTAAAAGAGGTCATATATCTGAAATGCAATAGTGAGACAACTGTCCAGAGAAATAGCACAAGCAATCGAACATAAGCTAAAAGATCCTTCGGAGTCAGGAATCGCGGGAAGAACTAAAAGCCATAAATGAAATCGAAAGAAACCCAAAGTATTTCTCTCCTACTCCAAATCAAAATCGAGAAACAACGTCACTCATATTGGCCTCTACTTTAAACAAATGGGGTCCTTCACAGATGACAGCAAGAAATGAGTGAGCTACTCAAGGTCCTACCAATATGACTCAGTTTTTAGGCAAGCCGCAAAACCAGACTGAGAGTCGAAGATCAAAAATGAATTTTTTATGATAGAGCCACAAAAATTTGATTAACCACAAGCCTATCCGATGTTATCCTGACGCCAAATGACTACGAACAGGCGATAAATGACATGCCCATGCACTCTCCCAGGCCAGACTCATGTAACCTGTGTTCATCAAGAACTGCAAGAAGCCCCCTATCTCGACCTTTTCCATCCACCTATGGAGAGGGAGCATTGACACGGGGTCGTCCCACAGATACTAAAAACGAACAGACATAGCCCCACTCCACAAAGGGGGCAGTAAAGCAACACAAAGAACTACCGACCAATAGCACTAACAATCCCCATATCATAAAAATCTTGAAAGGGCCCTAAGAAGCAAGATCACAACCCATCTAGAAACCCATCATTTATTACACAACCCAGGGCAACATGGTTTAGAACAGTCGCTCCTGTCCTGTCTCAACTATTGGATCACTACGACAAGGCCTAAAGCACTAGAAGACAAAAAGAATAAGATGTAATATATACAGACTTGCAAAAGCCCTTCGACATGTGGACATGGCGTAATAGCGCACCAAAATGCTTGCCTAAAGAATACCAGGAAAAGTCCGGTCGATGATCTATAATTTCTCACTAACAGAACACATAGAGTAGTCGTCAACAGAGTAAAGTCCGAGGCATCTACTGTGAAAAGCTCTGTTTCCACAAGGCACAAGTACTCGCTCCCATCTTGTTCCTCATCCTCATATCCGACATAGACAAGATGTCAGCCACAGCACCGTGTCTTACTTTGCAGATGACACCCGAATCTGCATGACAGTGTCTTCCATTGCAGACACTGCAAAGGCTCGCAGGCGGACATCAACCAAATCTTTCAGTGGGCTCGCAGAAAACAATATGAAGTTCAACGATGAGAAATTTCATTATCGAAATGGTAAAGCAAAGAGGAAATTAAATCTTCATCAGAGTACAAAACAAAATTCTGCCACAAAATAGAGCGAAACACCAACGTCAAAGACCTGGGATGATCATGTCGGAGGATCTCACCTTCAAGGACCATGACATGTATTAAACGCATCTGCTAGAAAAATGACAGGATTGTAAAAGAACCTTCAAAACTAGGAGGCAACCCATGATGACACTCA
This sequence comes from Cherax quadricarinatus, assembly GCF_026875155.1. Lineage (NCBI taxonomy): Eukaryota > Metazoa > Arthropoda > Malacostraca > Decapoda > Parastacidae > Cherax > Cherax quadricarinatus. The sequence goes on along the minus strand of NC_069475.1, from coordinate 22,545,198 downwards.
TCATGTCACTTGTTCTATCTAGGCTGGAATATTGCTGCACCTAACAGCAACCTTTCATGGCAGGTGAAATTGCCGACCTAGAAAATGTACAGAGAACTTCACGGCGCGCATACCAGAGATAAAACACCTCCAATTATTGGGAGCCCTTGAGGGTTTCCTAACCTGTATTCCCTGGAACGGCAGGAGGGAAGATACATATTATATACACCTGGAAAATCCTAGAGGACTAGTACCGAATTTGCAAACAAAAATCACTCAACTACGAAGCAAAAGACTTGGCAGACGATGCACCATCCCCCCAAGAAAAGCAGGGGAGTAACTAGCACGTAAGAACCAATAACAATAAGTGTTAGGGGCCCGAGACTTGTTCAAACTCAGCCTCCCAGCACACTAAGGGGATTACCAACAACACCCTGGCATCTTCAGCGGCACTGGACAGCACCTAAAGTCAGTTCCGGATCAGCCGGCTGTGGCTCGTACGTTAATTTGCGTGCAGCCCGCAGCAACAGCCGGGTTGATCAGGCTCTGATCCACCAGAATTCCTGGTCCACAGACCAGCCGTGGGGCGTTTGACCCCCGGAACTCTCTCCAGGTAACTCCAGGTACCTTTTCTTCCCCTTTCACTGGCTCTGTTACAAGTGTGGAGGATCAATGTTCTCTCCTCGTACTCTGCATTCCTCCCATCTCCTCCCAAGTTTCTTCTCATTCTGCCACCTCCCAGGTTTCTGCTCTTCTTCCCCTCTCCACACTTCTCCATTCCCTCCACCCTTTTGGCCCCCTACCTTGCATACAGTCAATACATTTCCAATCTTTACTTAAACTCCACCTCTTTCCATCTTCATTATTGGTCTCCATACGACGACCTGAAACTCCAAACACTTTGAAGCTATCTCTGAATATAATTGCAGAGACCAAAACCATCAATGGACACTGATCCACCCTCTCTTCCTTCTCTTTCCTTATCTCCATCTATGCAACTCCTCTCTTCACAATGCACCATTCCTACGCTGCTTGAACGTTTCCTTCCCTTTGCCTCCGCATGTGGACTTTCTAACACCCTTTAGCCTTAGGTACCCTATCTTCGGATTTCAGTAGAGGTTTCGTTGCCAATCATGGCCTATTTACAGTGGAATATATGCGGCGCTCAGGGGTAATCTGGTGACTTCAGATGTTACTCTCCCAGTTTTCCCCTGTTGGTGTTTGCTTACAGGAACCAAAATTACACTCTGCGTTATCTAATCCATCTCAGGCTATAATTTATTGTGTTCTTTCAGATCCTTTTCCTGATGCGTTTCTTTAATGAAAGTACCCTTCTTCTATGCACGATATTCGGCACCCATCACTATTTGATTCGTACTTTGCTGCATTACACAGCAGCCCGTATCCACTTTGCATAGTGGTATACACTCTTTTTTTCTTTGTATCTCTCTCACTGCTCGGGCATTATCTATCCCGGATATTGCCTTTCATGTTTCTCTTACCGCCACCACTTCTGTTACTTTGGCGATTTAATTCCCACATTTCCTCTGGGGGGTCTCACTGTGAATTCCTGTGGCATTCATTAAGGGCTTATTCCTGCCACACACCCCCTCCATGTTTAAATACAGGTACTCACACCCATTTTGATCCTCGACTCATACTCTCTCCTTGCATCGATCTCTAAGTCTGCTCTCTCCTCCCATTAGACTACACCTGGTCTGTTCTCCTGGATTTACATGTCGAGTGATCATTTCCCAATCATTAATACTTCCCCTTCATATTCACCACCCTTTGTACCCATGCTGGGCAATTTGATCAGGCAAATTGGAACCTTACTCACAACTACTGTTTTTAGTGAGGTCCTTCTTCGTCCTCCAATGAATGGAGCTTTACACCTCTTCCATCTTCCATTTAAACGCACTCTCATCTAGACCCCAAACTTTGGGGCAGACATTTCTCAGAAATACGTGTCTTGGTGGTCATCTGCTTGTGCTCATGCAGTATGATTCGAAATGCGCTCTGGGGCATGTAACCGGAACGATAGAACCATGGAGAGACTCTTGATTTAAGCAGAAGTGTGCGATCACTCACCGTGTCTCTGTTACGCTTAACGCACTTGCTGGGTAGATTATGTCTCCACCATCACTTCTGCTTCCTCTATGAGCACAGTGCTGGAAAAAAAGTACGAAAACTGAGTGGTAAATATTCTCCTGAACCCGTCTCCTGTTCTGCGGGTTGCTTGTGTTGATATGCAAACCCACTAGATTGTTGCCTATGAAATTTGGCAATCATCTGGTCCTGTATTCACAGGGCTCCATCGTTTCTTTCCTCAAAAGTCTGCCAGAGAGGTTAGCACCCTTAGACTTATCTTCTCTCAGAGAAGAACTGTATAATGTGCGTTTTAAACACTTCCAGGAACTGGATGCAACACTCTCAAGCTTGCCGATCATCGCAGCTGGGCCCGACATCATTCATATTCGTATGCTACAACATTTACATCAGTCAGCCCTTGGCTGTCCTATTATGCCTTTCCATTTCTTATTGGTCACAAGAGTTCTTTCACAGCTGTGGAAATCTGCCATGTTCTCCCTTTCAGCCACTGTACTACGGAACATGAAGCCGTCCCGCTATCGTCCAGTGCTCTTTACCAGAGGCAGTTTTGCAAAGTGATGGAAAGCGTGGGTAAATAGACGTTAATGTGGTATTTAGAGACACACAACAGTCTCACCACTTTTCAATATGGCTTCATAAGGGCCGTACTAACCAAAGACCCCGTTACTAACACCTGGATACATATGTTAGTAAAACGTTTGCGAATGACCACTCAGTTTATTGCCATATTTCTTGACGCTTGCGAAGGCATATACACAACTGGAGGTATAATATTTTGGCCCAGAACTCTTAGGCCTCCGACTCAATCTACAATCCTCCTTATGAACTTTTTAACGAACAGTACATTCCCGTGTTCAGGTTAATAATGTGCTTACCCCATTCTTTATCCAAGCTGAAAGGTGTCCCCCAGGATGTGTTCTGACACACACCCCTTTTTCTCCTTACTATAAAGTTTGGCCTCTAGTCTTCCATCCATAATTGGTCATCTACTCTATGTTAAACTACGCTAAATTGCCTGTGTGGGCGCTGACTGTCACCTCATTACATTTCTCTCCAGCATGCGGTTGACCTGTTTCCAATTGACCATCGACTCATGGTTTAATTTTCCAGTACCAAACCTCACCAAAAAACTTTTCACTAGATGCTCTAATCATCTCCGATCATCCTTTGTACGCTCTATGGCTCCCTATCCCTTAATCGTGATTCAATCTCAGGTATTTGGGGCCTCCTCTTGAAACCGTAGTTATCCTGGAACCTCACATTACTCCACTTGAAAGCAACTTGTCAGAGCGGCTGAACTTTCTTGAAACCATTGCTCATCTTTCATGGGAGCTGATCGTCGAACTCTCCTTCGCCTACAATTCCACCCTCATTCATCGAAATTGATTATGGTGACAATCTATTCAGCAGCCTCTGCTGCTACTCTCTCTAGCCTTAACCCCATTCATCACACTTAAGAATACGTTTATGCCTTGGTGCTTTTTCGCTCTTCCCCTGTTGAGAGCCTCTATGCAGGAGCGAACGTTCCATTCCTTATCCCGATCGATGGCGCCATGTGCCATTCTACTATGTACCCTCTCAATATCCTGCAATCCTCCATTTTTAGAATGTCACAGATATTAGTAGCATTCTTTATTTGTTCACCACCCGTGGTTTGCTCCGTCCCTTCTCTCTTCACAACTTTCGCTCTTGTCTTCTCTTCAATTACGCACACCTTTCTATTTCATTTAGCATCTCACGTTTTCCTACCCCCCCCCTGGGAAGTTCCAGCCTGTTCGAGTCTGTTTCTTTCTCACTCCTTGCTCGAAAGCCTCAATACTGTCTTCGGTAGCTTCCCGCTCTCCTTTTCTTACCCACTTCCATTCTCATCTCATGCATTGCAGTGTATACAGATGGCTCTAAGTTTCCGACAGCGTCCTACGAGGGCATTTACAATCTTCGCTGGAATTTACTGTTGACCTGCATGCCATTCTTGCAGCACTTATCCGTATTGCACCTATCCCTGTGTCATCATTTGTGGTTGTCCTCAGACTCCCAATAGCGCTTTACAGGCTATACAGAAATTTGATACAACCTCACCCCTTAGTCCTCGTATCCAACATTGGTATACTGCATCTTTACCAAGCCATAAAGATATTGTTTTTTGTCAGGGTCCCTGGTCATGTTTTTTGTACCAGGGCAATGAACAGGCATGACCACTGCTGCATGGTCAGCATGTTGCAATAGATACACACTTCATACCCTTGGAGGCAGCAACGCTGGTCTCTACTCTGCCCGGTAACAAACTTCAGTCTATTAAACCGATTAAAGATTAACTGGCCGTCTTCTGTCACCAGTGGTCGAGGGTTGGGAGACTACTTCCCCCCCCCCCCCTTTCCCGTCTTTCACATTGGCCATACTCATCATACTCATGGAATTTCATGGAGAGTCGCGCCCTTCTCCTCTCTGTGAGAATGCCTGTTCCATTATCGTCAGCCACATTCTGTTAGACTTCCCACTTTTATCAACAAGCACACAGATTTACCTCCCAATATCGTCTTCGCTCCTCTGCTCTCCTCTTTTTACCTTCCATTCTCACTGATGGACCCACCCTTCAATTCCCGACTCTCTCATTGACATTTTGACAAAAAACAAAACATTCACAAACACTGATTAACCTTCAGCCCTTTCTACCTTAATCTCTTGCTACCCTCAACCCCCGCACTATCCCAAGCCCCGCTTGTTTTCTGTAACCTTCTGATCTACGCCCTTTTGCAAAAACAGCACACTTAAATCCTTTCACTTCAAACACATCGAAGTGATATTTGAATGGGGTTTAGCCATACATCTTGGCAAGTACTGTAACACTCACTACATCCGCTCTCATATTTTGCATGGATTTTCTTCTTTAACTCGACCGTGTTTCATCACTTTCATTACCATAGGTCTTGCACTAGCTTCCTGTGCCCATGGTGACCTTATTTAGCACTTGCAATCATTGCACGCCAGCAACCAACAATACCACCATCCGATGAACATTCTCTTGTAAATATACAGGGTCTAAAGCCAGCGATGACAACAAAATACCTTTCATCCATGGACTGCTTGCAGAGGCAAATGCAAATGTTCGCATCTTCACAAAGACCCACATACAGGATCACTTGACAACTGAAGTATGGATCCCAGGTTACAACCTATACAGAAGTGACAGAGGTGAACAGGCAAAAGTTTGCTTTTAGTTTCGTGAGTGATTTTCATGTGCAAGTTCGTATAGCCACCTCTAGATTTTCCAGGTGTATATAATCATGTAGCTCTCCCACCTGCGTTCCAGGGAATACAGGATCAGGAACTTCAATTGCTTCCCATTAATAGAGAGTGTTTTATCTCGTTAAGCGAGCTATAAAGTTCTCTGTACAATTTTCTAGATCTGCACTTTCACCAGCCTTGAAGGGTGCTTTTTCTTGAGCAGCAAAATCCACCTGATAGAACAAATTGACCAAGAGAGTGTCATCAGGGGCTTGGCATCCCTATAATTTTAAGGTTCTCATTAACCATCCCATCATTTTTCTCTGCAGCTGATGATACAATGTTAAAGTCCCTTGAAGGTGAGATTCTCCTCCAACATGATCACTCCCAGGTCTTTGACATTGGTTTTTCCCTCGTTCTAATTTGTTGCAAGAATTTGTTTGTACTCTGATAAATTTTTAATTACCTCGTGTTTACCATATCAGAGTAATTGAAATTTCTCAACGTTGAATTCAATATGATTTTTCTGTAGCCCACTGAAAAGATTTGTTGATGTATCCTGGAAGCCCCTTGGCAGGTCCTGCATGAAGAGACTGTCATGCAGAATCCGTGTGTCATCTGCAAAGGACGACACGTGCTGTGGCTGACATCCTGTCTGTGTCAGATCTGAGGAAAGAGAAACAAGATGGGAGCGAGAACTGTGGCCTTGTGAACAGAGCTTTTTCACCGTAGCCACCATCAGACTTCACATCGTTGACTACTACTCCTTGTTCTGTTGTGAGGAAATATAGATCTATCTACCCATGTTTTCCTGTTAATTCCTTAGCACTCATTTTGTGCGCTATTTCGCCATGGTCACACTTGTCGACGGCCTTTTGCAAGTCTGTATATATGCATCTGCATTCTTTTTGTACTTCTAGTGCATTAGGACCTTGTCGTAGCTGATCCAATAGTTGAGACAGACAGGTGAGCGACCTCCCTAAACACTCAGAAGGAGGGTTACACCAATACATAAAGGTGGTGATCACAACTTAACAACTATAGGCCAAAATCAACCTTACGCATTGCAAACCAAAATCTTTGAAGAAACTCTTGCACAGGATACTGGTAATTCATTATAACGGCACGAAACATACTCAACCCCTGCAAATTGGATCAGGAAAAATAAAAGCACTAATGATGCATCAAAAAATGCTAGATCTGGCTTTACCACAGCATTGGAAAATAATGAATATCCCACTAAGGAATTTTTTATTGACCTAAGAAAAGCTTTTGAACACAGTAACCACGACATCCTACACCCGAACAAACTTGATCATTACGGTATAAGAGGCCATCCTTGCTTATTTCAAATCTTACATTACTAATAGGTATCAGTATGTCACCATTAAATACACAGCATCACACCTACGGCCACCTTGTATACTGGGAGTTCCGCAGGGAAGTGTCCCCTTGTCCCTGCCACTTCCTCATATACATCAATGACCCTTCCAAACGTAACCCAACACTGAAACTCATTCTCTTGCTGAAGACAAAACGATTAGTCATCTCTCACCCTAATCCTTGCCACCCTCAACACCATTCTTAACGAGGAGCTATCAAAATATCGACTTGGATGACAGCCAATAAACTTACGCTTAACACTGACAAAACCTACTATATTAAGTTTGATAGCAAGCAGGAGATGCACAAATTAACATGAAATTGACAACACTCCTAATTACCAGACATAATGAGGTCAAATTCTAGGGGCATATACCTTGACAACAACCTGAAATTTCAGTAACCCCTAATCCAGCATAAAACCAAAAAAGTAACCAAAACAGTTGGATCCTCTCCAAGATACGATACTATGTGCTGCAAAATGGCCCTTCTCTCACTTAACCCTCATTTATTTACCATACCTCACCTATGCTATTTGTGCTTGGGGATCAACTGCAGCAAACACACCTAAAGCCAATATCCAACAAAAGCTGCAGTAAGAATAATCACATAAAGTCCCATACCCTTGGCAGACCCCCCCCCACTCTCATAGATATAAAAACTAACTCCCTGTTTCAGTACATCCCACACTACTCTGTGCAATCTACATCTACAGGCCTTAAAACTCTAACTTCAACCTTGACCTAAAATGCTTTATTTGATAGTTGTGGACAGAACCCTTAGGCATAACCCCAGGCACAAACATCTCAACGACATTCCCCGTTCCGACTAAACATTTACAAAATTCATGTATGTCAAAGGCCCAAAAATCCAGGAACACCTACCTGAGAACTCTAGAATGCAGACACATTCATCACCTCCAAAACTACTACCATTAGAAACAACTATCTCCCTGATACACCCCGTCAACTAACTACACGAATATCACCTGGCGAGTTCACAACTTACACTCACCCCTTTGATCATAACAGAAATATTAATCTCAATCTTAAAATAATGAATATTGTGATACTCCTATACTGAAACTAGGTACTTGTACCAAAACTAGAAAAGCATTCAACATTGCTAAACTCACAAACTAGTATTTAGTTCACTTAGCCATATACCAACTTACATCATAATTTGTAATATTTTACAATAAGAATTAACTAAGTCTGCCCGAAATGCCTAGCCCATTCTAGGTGTTCTAGTGTACACTCTGTAATCATTATTTTAACTACATGTAAACCACAAAATAACCAAATTTCGTAAACTCAGCAATTGTAATTCCTATAGAGAATAAACTTTGAATTGAAATTGAATTTGAATGTTTGCCATGGGTTGTGTAGTTGATGGTTTCTAGATGGGTGGCAGTCTGCTTCTAGGAATCCCTTTCAAAGATTTTATGATATGGGGATGTTACTGCTGTCGGTCAGTAGTCCTTTGCAATTGCTTTACTGCCCCCTTTGTGAGGGGGCTATGGTTCCTGTGTTTTAGAACTGGTGGTGGGACGACCCCCTTGTCCAACGCTCCCTCTCCATAGGATGGTAAAAGCTCATGATAGGGGCTTCTTGCAGTAGATACACTAGATAAACCATGTCAATGTTCTGAGTGTCTGAAATGATTTAATCAAAAAAGCCATCTTGTGAAACACATGAGAGTACATCTTCTATTCACAAACCGGCATATCCCACTGAGGTATGGGTGGCCCAAAAAAGAAAAACGAAAGTTATCTTCTTTTAAAATTTAGTAAATTATTACAAGAGAATGGGTTACCTAGCCTCTTGCTAGTAAATAAACAAGAGCAGGCACTAGATAGAAAGATAGAAGAAAACCCAGACGGGTTGTGTATGTTACATGAACCTCAAATAACAACTTTCTTAGGTTCCATATGGCTGTTCGAGTGCCGTTACCGAAAGAATTTATTCCAACAAGAATAATGTAAATTAGATTAGTTCATTTTAGACCCTCAAAATACACTTATAAAAGCACTTACCAAAAAATACCTACATAATTGGTTGAGCTGGGAGCAGTTCGATATTTGAAGGTTCCATGTAAATGCTTGTACATGTAATTGTAGTGTGACCTAAGTGTAAGCAAGAAGTAGCCAGACATACCTGAATCTGCATGTTTATTGGGGAGAACAGAAAATGAGAGTACATACCGAGATAAAATCATATCAGTGTCCTGAGTGTCTGAAATGTTTTAATAAAAAAAACAGTCTTGTGACACACCTGTTATTGCACCTGGAGTTTACCTGGCGAGAGTTCTGGGGGTCAACGCCCCCGCGGCCCGGTCTGTGACCAGGCCTCCTGGTGATCAGAGCTGATCAACCAGCATTACTGCTGGCTGCACACAAACCAATGCTATGAGCCACAGCCCCCCGGCTGGTCCAGGAACTGACTAGGTGCTTGTCGACATGCCAGCTTGAAGAACAGTCCAGGGGTCTGTTGTAATCCCCTTTGTAAGCTGGAGGCAGTTGAACAGTCTCGGCCCCTAAACTTATTGTATGGTACTCTAACGTGCTAGATACACCCCTGCTTTCATTGGGGGGATGTTGCACGTCTCCAAGTCCTTTTGCTTCGGTATGTTAGTGATTATTGTTGCAAGTTCGTACTAGTCCCTTCAGGATTTTCCAGTGAATATAATCATGTATCTCCTCCTCACCCGCCTGCATTCCAGGAATACAGGTTTATGGAACCTCAGTGCTCCCAGTAATTGAGGTGTTTTATCTCCGTTATGCGTACCGTGAAGGTTCACTGTACATTTTCTAGGTCAGCAATTTCACCTCCCTTGATAGGTGGCTGTAGTGTGGCAGCAATATCAGCCTAGATAGAACAAGTGACCTGATAGTGTCATCATGGGCGTTGGCCTCTCCATATTTTGAAGGTTCTCATCCATCCTGTCATTTTTCTAGCAGATGCGATTGATACAATGTTATGGTCCTTGAAGGTTAGATCCTCCACATGATCACTCCTCAGTCTTTGAACGTTGGTGGGTGGTTCGCTTCATTTTGTGCCAAATTTTTTTGTACCTGATGAAGATTTTAATTCTAGTGTTTACCATATCTTATAATTGAAATTTTCTCATCGTTGAACTTCATATTGTTTTCTGCAGCCCACAGAAATATTGGTTGATGCGCCCTGAAGCCTTGGCAGTGTCTGCAATGGAAGAACACTGTCATGCAGATTCGTGTGTCATCTGCAAAGGAAGACAACGGTGCTGTGGCTGAACATCCCTTGTCTATAGGATGAGGAACAAGATGTGAGCGAGATAAACCATATCAATTGTTTCCTGAGTGTCTGAAATGTTTAATAAAAAAACAGACTTGTGAGACATAAAAGAGTAGATTTCAAGAGATAATCATGTAGTGTTTAATGTTTCAGGAATGTTTTAGTTACGAACTTATCAGAATATATAAAGGGGTATGCCCTAACAGTGTTGAGATGAAAAGTTGGGGTGGTTATGTCAGTCATAATAAACAGTAAAGTTCATAGAGGAGATGAAGTTGTATTAATGTTTCAAATATCTTATATATTTTATAAAAAGATCGGCCTTGTGTACTCATGAGAGCTAATATAAGTATAAATAATATATAGACATGGACCCCCCGAGTTTTGCGATTAATCTGTTCAGAGATCTGCTGAAAGTCCGAAATTGCCGAATGGCGAAACCATTTTCCCCCTTCAGAATCTAATCAAATCCAAACTTTTGGAGCCCGTCCCTGGACCCATTGTATACCTCTGTAATCTGTAAATACTTTTGTAACTTCCATGATTGTGACTAGACCTACCTGAATTCATTACCTTTGTCAATTGTGATTCATTACCTTTGTAAATTATGAGTTTCATTACCACTTAACTTGGTCCAGCTATCAAAACATTGAGGCCCAGTCCCTGGACCCATTATGTACCTCTGTATCTTTTGACTACCGCCCACAGATGGTATGGGGTTGCATATAAACATATTAAACAAAACAACCATAAGAAATAATGGAATTAAAATTAATTCCAATTCCAGACACAGCCAAAAATATTAAAATAAAAATATATTTTTTCAAATAAAATAAAGAATCACATACTGAACACAATGAGATAATAAATACATACATATTAAAAAAATAATAATAACATTACACTTGCCTTTACAGAGACTTCTCGGTGGATGGAAACATGGTAGGAAGGATAGGTGGAAGATGTACACTATTGTTTGGAAGGGATCTCCTGTCATTATCTAGATACTTCTCTTCTTTGTTTTTAAAAGACACTGGAAACAACTTGAGAGTCCACTGGCCACCTGTTGCGCGCAAAATATCTTCCATAGCAGCTCTGTTTTCTGGCATTTCTTTAAGATATGTCTGAAGTGGGACACAACAATAACCATTGTACATGTGCAATAGGCCAGCAACAGCTTGTTTAGAGTGACGTTCATCCATAAATGTTTGCACTTTTCAGTCCACGTTTGCACCAATGTCCCTTTAAACTTTGAAGCAGGCCACCTTCCTCCATCTCTCTTCCTCCTCCTCTTCCTCTGCAGCAGATTCCTGAGCTGTGATCTCTTAGCTGTTGCAGATGAAGCTCTTGCAATCTTTAGTGTTAGCTCTATCCCCTGTGGTCCTCCACCAATCTTTCACGTATCTCCCGCCGAACATCCTCACCACTCACCCTCCAACCCCAGGACATCCAATGCCCACAATAGATTTCCACAACTGGCATAGGCTCCTTAGGTCCAGACCCAAACCCTTCAAAATCCATCTCTTACACATTCTGGCCACAATTTTCTCCACGCAGAGTGTTCAAAGTCCTGGAAGGTCATTCCCTCCCAAGCCTTATCTATCAAGTTTATGCCAATGGAGTATATTAAGCGATCTTTCCCAACGCTCTTGGGGTCATTCAGTGTCTGAGATTACTTCAGTGATGATGGGCTACTATGGGCTTTGGCAGTACAGTTTTTTGAAGTTTGAAATGGACTTGCTGGTCCATGGGCTGGAGGAGTGAAGCTGTATTAGGAACAAGAACTTTACTACCATGATGAAACTAACTCCTCCACTATTTGCTCTTCAATTCTAGAGATAGGCAGAGCATTTGTCATTACCAAAGCACTTGAGTGGCAGTTTAATTTTCAGAGGATATTTCTTCACACTGGGCCAAACACTTCATTAAACCAGTCTAGGAAAATTCCCGTTGTGACCCATGCCTTACTGTTAGCCTTCCACATCACACACAAATTACTCTTGGTGACACTGTTTTTCTTGAATACTTTGGGATTTTCAGAGTGATACACCAGTAAAGGCTTCACTTTGCAATCCCCAATAGCATTACTACAAAACATGAGAGTAAGCCTATCCTTCATAGGTTTGTGTCCTGGAAGTGCCATTTCCTCCTGCATGATATAGGTTCTCTTGGCATTTTACTTCCAAAAGAGGCCTGTTTCGTCACAAACTCTTGTTGGGGTTTGAATTCCCAAGTGTCTATGCACTCCTTGAACTCCTGTTCAAGCTTCTCAGCTGCTTTTTTGGTCAGAACTGACAGCCTCACCATGCCTTATTACACTGTGAATGCCACTATATTAATTATATCTCTCAAACCAACCTTTGCTGGCCTTAAAATCACAAGCATCACCATTTTCTTTACGAGATAGTCATGCAACTGCCTGCCTTTTCCCACAAATTTATCGACTGCATAACTGTTTTTGGGTAATCTGTTTTTGGGTAATCCACACCAACACAACAATAACCTTTCCACTTCTTTCCTCTTCAAGGGGGGCTCCTTGGCATGGTGAAGAGGCTCTTGGTCTGAGGAATTAGATCTGCCGGTCTCCTTCCTCAGACAGAACCTAATTACCTCCCAATCAACCCTTCCTATCCCGTCCCCATCCTCGCCCATCCTCTCTTTTCCCTTTCCCTCCTCATCCACCCCACCCCTTCCCTTTTGCCCTTCTTCTTTTTGGCTTTCGTTTTTTCCAACAGCTCCGCTAGTTCCTAGTAGGGAAGGGTAACCGGGTCCATCCCATTCCATTTGAGTACTTGGTGGTGCGTAGTTTGCCTGAATCAGATCGCTGGAGATGTCCTGACCCTCTCTGGAATCCTTGGAGGTGGCTTTGTGTGTCTTTCGTCGAACGAGTGATCTCTGGAAAGCCACCTTCGATTCCGGGGGTGAGGCCGTAATGAGATATGCTTTGTGGTGGATGTCTGGCCGCCCTCTCTTTTGTCCACCGAGTAGCTCAGCAGATTGAGGTTGCTGTTCTGATTCTGGTTTACTTGGCATAAAAGGTAGGGTATGGAACGGGTTCCATGCTGCATCTACGCTACTTGCGGTGCTGGAGGTATCTCTTGGTTGCAGAGGGAGATTTCTGGCCCATTTACATTCCGCCTAGGAACTATCCCTCCCTGGTCCCCCATATTTTTAATCTTATTTTTATTTTTATTTTTATTTTCATTCTTTTTCTTCTAAAAACAAAAAGAATGAAGTAACCCTAAACATGGTTCCCAAATCCATGACCCCGCTACCTCAGGCCGCATTATTGTACCTGCACCCCGTTCTGAACATTGCGTTTGTCTTTTGAACCACTCTTTGGACTCCCTAAGACCCCTGTACTCTTGCTGTGGCCTGTTTTCGTCCACCCTCTTTACATGGTGCTGGGTTTCGACCTGACTCCTTCGAATTTGTCTGACACTCACACTCTTCCTTTGACTATCTTCCGGCTCCTGCCCTCTACGGTGCGGAAATTTTTGAAAGCCAACCCGACCCCACGTTGGACCAACTCTGGTCCCACTCTAAATGCCAATGACAATGCTCCTGTGTTGTTACTTTGTTACCTCCCATTCTACTCGGAAAAGACCGACACTCATGACTCCCACTCCACACTCATTTCAGACCACACAATGGACTAAAGCCTTTTACTTTAAGACAAACTTCTTCTACAGCTTATCTTTCTGACCATAGTATTGGTAAATGCGCTCCTATGCCATGTAGTAGAGATATTGCTTTCTTGCTCTTAAGAGTGTATCACATCATCACAGTCCAGAATTCTACCAAGCTCATGATCTTTCTCTCTTTCACATGTCGATAATATTCTATCACTATTGAAAAACACATTCCCTCCATTATTTTGTAGTGGTACTGTTACTTCTACCCCTCTACCATTGTCCAACAGAATTTCCAGACATGTGGCAAAGACATTCCACGAACAGGCTGGATCTCTCCAGATCTCCCAATTCTCAAGGTATACACTTATGTTCTTTCTTCCTGCCCGTGGGGCAATGGTGGCTCGTATAATCTTTGACAGCCGGGACCTCCCATCATTGTTTATGTAGCAGGAACATCGGTTACAATTTCGGAAGGATCCCTACCCCGCAACATGTAGAAATTCGCTGGTGATTTGGCCATCCTGCAAAATTTTGCAGATCTATAGCTGAATGCCCATCTGTGGTGCCGATGACCAGTCTAATTCGTCCTTGCAGTCGACCTCCTCTGCCTTAACTGTCATGAGGCTCACCCTTCGTACTACTACGCCGTGTCAGTCTACTTAAATGAGTTGGGAAATTTCGTTTCCTCAAAGAGGCAGTTCTCCCTTATCTATGCAGTTTCCTTAATCTCCACCTCCAAGTGGAGACTATACCTACCCCCGTGTTTCTATTTCTTGTAATTCAAAACTTCCTACCATCTTCTTGGGTCCCTCTTCTGAGCCTCCTCTGCGGTGCATCCCATAGTCACACTTCATCTAATTCTTTTGCTGCCTGGCTCAGACGATCCCCTACTTCACACCTCTCAGTCCTGTTCACGCTCACGTTCTCCTCACAAACCGGTATCGATAAGACCTTCGTACTCTAACCACCCCTCCTCCAGTCGTCAACTACTTCTCCAAAGTCCCAAAAAAATCTCCTTTAAAACCCCTCCTTTCCTTCATCCACCTCCACATTATTAATATTCCCGGTCTCTATGAGATTAGTCACGAGGGAGCATTCACCAATTCAACTATCATAACAAAAAACATAAGTGGGACCAAGTACTCAAGTCCTAACTCGATATAGCTGGGAGATATACTAGCAACACAGACCCAACTTATGCCTAGAACAGATTAACACGGAGTCACTCGAATTATGCACAAGGCTATATTCCTCTAAGAAAGGAGTAAGTAGATGTAAAACAGAAAGAGACAAGGCTCACCCTTTACAGGCGACGGAAAAGAATAACAGAGCGGCTAAAAGAGGTCATATATCTGAAATGCAATAGTGAGACAACTGTCCAGAGAAATAGCACAAGCAATCGAACATAAGCTAAAAGATCCTTCGGAGTCAGGAATCGCGGGAAGAACTAAAAGCCATAAATGAAATCGAAAGAAACCCAAAGTATTTCTCTCCTACTCCAAATCAAAATCGAGAAACAACGTCACTCATATTGGCCTCTACTTTAAACAAATGGGGTCCTTCACAGATGACAGCAAGAAATGAGTGAGCTACTCAAGGTCCTACCAATATGACTCAGTTTTTAGGCAAGCCGCAAAACCAGACTGAGAGTCGAAGATCAAAAATGAATTTTTTATGATAGAGCCACAAAAATTTGATTAACCACAAGCCTATCCGATGTTATCCTGACGCCAAATGACTACGAACAGGCGATAAATGACATGCCCATGCACTCTCCCAGGCCAGACTCATGTAACCTGTGTTCATCAAGAACTGCAAGAAGCCCCCTATCTCGACCTTTTCCATCCACCTATGGAGAGGGAGCATTGACACGGGGTCGTCCCACAGATACTAAAAACGAACAGACATAGCCCCACTCCACAAAGGGGGCAGTAAAGCAACACAAAGAACTACCGACCAATAGCACTAACAATCCCCATATCATAAAAATCTTGAAAGGGCCCTAAGAAGCAAGATCACAACCCATCTAGAAACCCATCATTTATTACACAACCCAGGGCAACATGGTTTAGAACAGTCGCTCCTGTCCTGTCTCAACTATTGGATCACTACGACAAGGCCTAAAGCACTAGAAGACAAAAAGAATAAGATGTAATATATACAGACTTGCAAAAGCCCTTCGACATGTGGACATGGCGTAATAGCGCACCAAAATGCTTGCCTAAAGAATACCAGGAAAAGTCCGGTCGATGATCTATAATTTCTCACTAACAGAACACATAGAGTAGTCGTCAACAGAGTAAAGTCCGAGGCATCTACTGTGAAAAGCTCTGTTTCCACAAGGCACAAGTACTCGCTCCCATCTTGTTCCTCATCCTCATATCCGACATAGACAAGATGTCAGCCACAGCACCGTGTCTTACTTTGCAGATGACACCCGAATCTGCATGACAGTGTCTTCCATTGCAGACACTGCAAAGGCTCGCAGGCGGACATCAACCAAATCTTTCAGTGGGCTCGCAGAAAACAATATGAAGTTCAACGATGAGAAATTTCATTATCGAAATGGTAAAGCAAAGAGGAAATTAAATCTTCATCAGAGTACAAAACAAAATTCTGCCACAAAATAGAGCGAAACACCAACGTCAAAGACCTGGGATGATCATGTCGGAGGATCTCACCTTCAAGGACCATGACATGTATTAAACGCATCTGCTAGAAAAATGACAGGATTGTAAAAGAACCTTCAAAACTAGGAGGCAACCCATGATGACACTCATCATGTCACTTGTTCTATCTAGGCTGGAATATTGCTGCACCTAACAGCAACCTTTCATGGCAGGTGAAATTGCCGACCTAGAAAATGTACAGAGAACTTCACGGCGCGCATACCAGAGATAAAACACCTCCAATTATTGGGAGCCCTTGAGGGTTTCCTAACCTGTATTCCCTGGAACGGCAGGAGGGAAGATACATATTATATACACCTGGAAAATCCTAGAGGACTAGTACCGAATTTGCAAACAAAAATCACTCAACTACGAAGCAAAAGACTTGGCAGACGATGCACCATCCCCCCAAGAAAAGCAGGGGAGTAACTAGCACGTAAGAACCAATAACAATAAGTGTTAGGGGCCCGAGACTTGTTCAAACTCAGCCTCCCAGCACACTAAGGGGATTACCAACAACACCCTGGCATCTTCAGCGGCACTGGACAGCACCTAAAGTCAGTTCCGGATCAGCCGGCTGTGGCTCGTACGTTAATTTGCGTGCAGCCCGCAGCAACAGCCGGGTTGATCAGGCTCTGATCCACCAGAATTCCTGGTCCACAGACCAGCCGTGGGGCGTTTGACCCCCGGAACTCTCTCCAGGTAACTCCAGGTACCTTTTCTTCCCCTTTCACTGGCTCTGTTACAAGTGTGGAGGATCAATGTTCTCTCCTCGTACTCTGCATTCCTCCCATCTCCTCCCAAGTTTCTTCTCATTCTGCCACCTCCCAGGTTTCTGCTCTTCTTCCCCTCTCCACACTTCTCCATTCCCTCCACCCTTTTGGCCCCCTACCTTGCATACAGTCAATACATTTCCAATCTTTACTTAAACTCCACCTCTTTCCATCTTCATTATTGGTCTCCATACGACGACCTGAAACTCCAAACACTTTGAAGCTATCTCTGAATATAATTGCAGAGACCAAAACCATCAATGGACACTGATCCACCCTCTCTTCCTTCTCTTTCCTTATCTCCATCTATGCAACTCCTCTCTTCACAATGCACCATTCCTACGCTGCTTGAACGTTTCCTTCCCTTTGCCTCCGCATGTGGACTTTCTAACACCCTTTAGCCTTAGGTACCCTATCTTCGGATTTCAGTAGAGGTTTCGTTGCCAATCATGGCCTATTTACAGTGGAATATATGCGGCGCTCAGGGGTAATCTGGTGACTTCAGATGTTACTCTCCCAGTTTTCCCCTGTTGGTGTTTGCTTACAGGAACCAAAATTACACTCTGCGTTATCTAATCCATCTCAGGCTATAATTTATTGTGTTCTTTCAGATCCTTTTCCTGATGCGTTTCTTTAATGAAAGTACCCTTCTTCTATGCACGATATTCGGCACCCATCACTATTTGATTCGTACTTTGCTGCATTACACAGCAGCCCGTATCCACTTTGCATAGTGGTATACACTCTTTTTTTCTTTGTATCTCTCTCACTGCTCGGGCATTATCTATCCCGGATATTGCCTTTCATGTTTCTCTTACCGCCACCACTTCTGTTACTTTGGCGATTTAATTCCCACATTTCCTCTGGGGGGTCTCACTGTGAATTCCTGTGGCATTCATTAAGGGCTTATTCCTGCCACACACCCCCTCCATGTTTAAATACAGGTACTCACACCCATTTTGATCCTCGACTCATACTCTCTCCTTGCATCGATCTCTAAGTCTGCTCTCTCCTCCCATTAGACTACACCTGGTCTGTTCTCCTGGATTTACATGTCGAGTGATCATTTCCCAATCATTAATACTTCCCCTTCATATTCACCACCCTTTGTACCCATGCTGGGCAATTTGATCAGGCAAATTGGAACCTTACTCACAACTACTGTTTTTAGTGAGGTCCTTCTTCGTCCTCCAATGAATGGAGCTTTACACCTCTTCCATCTTCCATTTAAACGCACTCTCATCTAGACCCCAAACTTTGGGGCAGACATTTCTCAGAAATACGTGTCTTGGTGGTCATCTGCTTGTGCTCATGCAGTATGATTCGAAATGCGCTCTGGGGCATGTAACCGGAACGATAGAACCATGGAGAGACTCTTGATTTAAGCAGAAGTGTGCGATCACTCACCGTGTCTCTGTTACGCTTAACGCACTTGCTGGGTAGATTATGTCTCCACCATCACTTCTGCTTCCTCTATGAGCACAGTGCTGGAAAAAAAGTACGAAAACTGAGTGGTAAATATTCTCCTGAACCCGTCTCCTGTTCTGCGGGTTGCTTGTGTTGATATGCAAACCCACTAGATTGTTGCCTATGAAATTTGGCAATCATCTGGTCCTGTATTCACAGGGCTCCATCGTTTCTTTCCTCAAAAGTCTGCCAGAGAGGTTAGCACCCTTAGACTTATCTTCTCTCAGAGAAGAACTGTATAATGTGCGTTTTAAACACTTCCAGGAACTGGATGCAACACTCTCAAGCTTGCCGATCATCGCAGCTGGGCCCGACATCATTCATATTCGTATGCTACAACATTTACATCAGTCAGCCCTTGGCTGTCCTATTATGCCTTTCCATTTCTTATTGGTCACAAGAGTTCTTTCACAGCTGTGGAAATCTGCCATGTTCTCCCTTTCAGCCACTGTACTACGGAACATGAAGCCGTCCCGCTATCGTCCAGTGCTCTTTACCAGAGGCAGTTTTGCAAAGTGATGGAAAGCGTGGGTAAATAGACGTTAATGTGGTATTTAGAGACACACAACAGTCTCACCACTTTTCAATATGGCTTCATAAGGGCCGTACTAACCAAAGACCCCGTTACTAACACCTGGATACATATGTTAGTAAAACGTTTGCGAATGACCACTCAGTTTATTGCCATATTTCTTGACGCTTGCGAAGGCATATACACAACTGGAGGTATAATATTTTGGCCCAGAACTCTTAGGCCTCCGACTCAATCTACAATCCTCCTTATGAACTTTTTAACGAACAGTACATTCCCGTGTTCAGGTTAATAATGTGCTTACCCCATTCTTTATCCAAGCTGAAAGGTGTCCCCCAGGATGTGTTCTGACACACACCCCTTTTTCTCCTTACTATAAAGTTTGGCCTCTAGTCTTCCATCCATAATTGGTCATCTACTCTATGTTAAACTACGCTAAATTGCCTGTGTGGGCGCTGACTGTCACCTCATTACATTTCTCTCCAGCATGCGGTTGACCTGTTTCCAATTGACCATCGACTCATGGTTTAATTTTCCAGTACCAAACCTCACCAAAAAACTTTTCACTAGATGCTCTAATCATCTCCGATCATCCTTTGTACGCTCTATGGCTCCCTATCCCTTAATCGTGATTCAATCTCAGGTATTTGGGGCCTCCTCTTGAAACCGTAGTTATCCTGGAACCTCACATTACTCCACTTGAAAGCAACTTGTCAGAGCGGCTGAACTTTCTTGAAACCATTGCTCATCTTTCATGGGAGCTGATCGTCGAACTCTCCTTCGCCTACAATTCCACCCTCATTCATCGAAATTGATTATGGTGACAATCTATTCAGCAGCCTCTGCTGCTACTCTCTCTAGCCTTAACCCCATTCATCACACTTAAGAATACGTTTATGCCTTGGTGCTTTTTCGCTCTTCCCCTGTTGAGAGCCTCTATGCAGGAGCGAACGTTCCATTCCTTATCCCGATCGATGGCGCCATGTGCCATTCTACTATGTACCCTCTCAATATCCTGCAATCCTCCATTTTTAGAATGTCACAGATATTAGTAGCATTCTTTATTTGTTCACCACCCGTGGTTTGCTCCGTCCCTTCTCTCTTCACAACTTTCGCTCTTGTCTTCTCTTCAATTACGCACACCTTTCTATTTCATTTAGCATCTCACGTTTTCCTACCCCCCCCCTGGGAAGTTCCAGCCTGTTCGAGTCTGTTTCTTTCTCACTCCTTGCTCGAAAGCCTCAATACTGTCTTCGGTAGCTTCCCGCTCTCCTTTTCTTACCCACTTCCATTCTCATCTCATGCATTGCAGTGTATACAGATGGCTCTAAGTTTCCGACAGCGTCCTACGAGGGCATTTACAATCTTCGCTGGAATTTACTGTTGACCTGCATGCCATTCTTGCAGCACTTATCCGTATTGCACCTATCCCTGTGTCATCATTTGTGGTTGTCCTCAGACTCCCAATAGCGCTTTACAGGCTATACAGAAATTTGATACAACCTCACCCCTTAGTCCTCGTATCCAACATTGGTATACTGCATCTTTACCAAGCCATAAAGATATTGTTTTTTGTCAGGGTCCCTGGTCATGTTTTTTGTACCAGGGCAATGAACAGGCATGACCACTGCTGCATGGTCAGCATGTTGCAATAGATACACACTTCATACCCTTGGAGGCAGCAACGCTGGTCTCTACTCTGCTCAGTAACAAACTTCAGTCTATTAAACCGAGTATAGGTTACTGGCCGTCTTCTTGTCACCAGTGTCGAGGTTGGGAGACTACTCTTTCCCGTCTTCACATTGGCCATACTCGTCTTACTCATGGATATTTCATGGAGAGGCGCCCTTCTCCTCTCTGTGAGAATTGCCAGGTTCCATTATCGGTCAGCCACATTCTGTTAGACTGCCCACTTTATCAACAAGCACACAGAATTTACCTCCAATATCGTCTTCGCTCCGCTGCTCTCTCTTTACCTTCCATTCTCACTGATGGACCCGCCTTTCATCCGGACTCTCTCATTGACTTTTTGACAAAAACTGACTTCACAAACTCTGATGATACCTTCAGCTCTTTCTACCTTAATCTCTTGCTACCCTCTAACCCCGCACTATCCCCTGCCCCGCAGTTTTCTGTAACCTTCTGATCTACCCCTTTTGCAAAAACAGCACACTTTATATCCTTTCCCTTCAACACGATCGAAGTGATAGTTGAATGGGGTTTGCCATACATCTTGGCAAGTTCTGTAACACTCACTCTGCTCTCATATTTTTCAAGGATTTTCTTCTTGAACTCGATTGTGTTCCTCACTTTCTTTACCAAAGGGCTTGCACTAGCTTTCCTTGGGCCCATGGTGACTTATTTAGCACTTGCAATCAGTTGCACCAACAATACCACCAGTCCGATGACATTCTTCTTTGCAAATATACAGGGTCTAAAGCCAGCAATGAACAACAAAATACCTTTCATCCATGGACTGCTTGCAGAGGCAAATGCAATGTTCGCATCTTTCACAAAGACCCACATACAGGATCACTTGGACAACGAAATATGGATCCCAGGTTACAACCCTTACAGAAGTGACAGAGTGAACAGGCAAAAGGGGGGGGGGGGGGTTGGCCTGTACATCGCAGAGTCACTTCTTTGCACAGAACTGCTTAATGCCTCAAATGATGCAGTGGAAGTTTTAGTAGTAAAGATCGAGAACCAAAACCTAGTCATTGTGGTAGTTAGAAGCCTCCGGATGCAACGTCCCAGCAATTCCAGGAACAGCTGTTAAAAAATAACCACTGTCTGGACAATCTGCCAGTTCCTGCCCCCAACATCTTGCTCCTTGGGGATTTCAACTTTAGGTACTTAAAATGGAGGAATGTAGCAAATAATGTTGTTGCAGTGATAACACCAGGAGGCAGCTCTGATGAAAACACACACACACACGAGCTTTTAAATTTCTGCACAAAATTATATTTAAACCAGCAAATAATAGAGCCTACTAGAATGGAGAATACACTAGACCTCATCTTCACTAACAATGATGATCTGATACGAAATGTCACCATATCAAAACAATATACTCAGATCACAACATAATCGAGGTTCAGACATGTATGCGCGGAGTCCAAGATCGACATAATGAGATTAGTCACGAGGGAGCATTCACCAAATTCAACTTCAATAACAAAAACATAAAGTGGGACCAAGTAAACCAAGTCCTAACCGATATAAGCTGGGAAGATATACTAAGCAACACAGACCCCAACTTATGCCTAGAACAGATTAACTCGGTGGCACTCGATGTATGCACAAGGCTTATTCCTCTAAGAAAAAGGAGGAGAAGATGTAAAATAGAAAGAGACTGGCACTCCCTTTACAGGCGATGGAAAAGAATAACAGAGCGGCAAAAAGAAGCCAAAATATTTGAAATGCGTAGGGAGTCACTGGTCAGAGAAATAGCAAACATTGAACTTAAGCTAAAGGAATCTTATAGGAGTCAGGAATCGCAGGAAGAACTAAAAGCCATAAATGAAATCGAAAGAAACCAAAGTATTTCTTCTCCTATGCCAAATCAAAATCGAGAACAACGTCCAGTATTGGGCCCCTACTTAAACAAGATGGGTCCTACACAGATGACAGCAAGGAAATGAGTGAGCTACTCAAGTCCCAATATGACTCAGATTTTAGCAAGCCGCTAACCAGACTGAGAGTCGATGATCAAGATGAATTTTTTATGAGAGAGCCACAGAATTTGGCTAACACAAGCCTATCTGATGTTATTCTGATGCCAAATGACTTCGAACAGGCGATAAATGACATGCCCATGCACTCTACCCCAGGGCCAGACTCATGGAACTCTGTGTTCATCAAGAATGCAATAAGCCCCTATCACAAGCTTTTACCATCCTATGGAGAGGGAGCATGGACACGGGGGTCTTCCACAGTTACTAAAAACAACAGACATAGCTCCACTTTACAAAGGGGGCAGTAAAGCAATAGCAAAGAACTTCAGACCGATAGCAGTAACATCCCATATCATAAAAATCTTTGAAAGGGTCCTAAGAAGCAAGATCGCCACCCTTCTAGAAACCCATCAATTACACAACCCAGGGCAACATGGGTTTAGAACAGGTCGCTCCTGTCTGTCTCAACTATTGGATCACTACGACAAGGTCCTAGATGCACTAGAAGACAAAAAGGATGCAGATGTAATATATACAGACTTTGCAAAAGCCTTCGACAAGTGTGACCACGGCGTAATAGCGCACAAAATGCGTGCTAAAGGAATAACAGGAAAAGTTGGTAGATGGATCTATAATTTCCTCACAAACAGAATACAAAGAGTAGTAGTCAGAGTAAAATCCGAGGCGGCTACGGTGAAAAGCTCAGTTCCACAAGGCACAGTACTCACTTCCATCTTGTTCCTTATCCTCATATCTGACGTAGACAAGGATGTCAGCCACAGCATCGCGTGTTCCTTTGCAGATGACACCCGAATCTGCATGACAGTGTCTTCCATTGCAGACACTGCAAGGTTCCAGGCAGACATCAAACAAATCTTTCATTGGGCTGCAGAAAACTATATGAAGTTCAATGATGAGAAATTTCAATTACTCCGATATGTTAGACACGAGGAAATCAAAACTTCATCAGAGTACAAAACAAATTCCAGCCACACAATAGAGCGAAAAACAAACGTCAAAGACCTGGGAGTGATCATGTCGGAGGATCTCACCTTCAAGGACCATAACATTGTATCAATCGCAGCTGCTAGAAAAATGACAGGATGGATAATGAAAACCTTCAAAACTAGGGATGCCAAGCCCATGATGACACTCTTCAGGTCACTTGTTCTATCTAGGCTAGAATATTGCTGCACACTAACAGCACCTTTCAAGGCAGGTGAAATTGCTGACCTAGAAAATGTACAGAGAACCTTCACAGATCGCATAACAGAGATAAAACACCTCAATTACTGGGAGCGCTTGAGGTTCCTAAACTTGAATTCCCTGGAACACAGGCGGGAGAGATACATGATTATATACACCTGGAAAATCCTAGAGGGACTAGTAACGAACTCGCACACGAAAATTACTCACTACGAAAGCAAAAGACTTGGCAGACGATGCAACATCCCCCCAATGAAAAGCAAGGGGTGTCACTAGCACGTTAAGAGACCATACAATAAGTGTCAGGGGCCCGAGACTGTTGACCTGCCTCCCAGCATACATAAGGGAGATTAACAACAGACCCCTTGCAGTCTTCAAGCTGGCACTATACAAGCACCTAAAATCGGTTCCTGATCAGCCGGGCTGTGGCTCGTACGTTGGTTTGCGTGTAGCCAGCAGTAACAGCCTGGTTGATCAGTCTCTGATCCACGAGGAGGCCTGGTCACAGACCGAGCCGCGGGGGCGTTGACCCCCGGAACACTCTCCAGGTAAACTCCAGGTATACAGAAGAATGGGTTACTAGCCCCTTGCTCCCGGCATTTTAGTCGCCTCTTACAACACGCATGGCTTGTGGAGGAAGAGTTCTGTTCCACTTCCCCATGGAGATAAGAGGAAATAAACAAGAACAAGAACTAGTTAGAAAATAGAAGAAAACCCAGAGGGGTGTGTATATATATGCTTGTAAATGTATGTGTAGTGTGACCTAAGTGTAAGTAGAAGTAGCAAGATGTACCTGAAATCTTGCATGTTTATGAGGCAGAAAAAAGAACACCAGAAATCCTACCATCATGTAAAATAACTACAAGCTTTCATTTTAGACTCACTTGGCAGGACGGTAGTACCTCCATGGGTGGTTACTGTCTACCAGCCTACT
>NC_069475.1:22502298-22519834 GCF_026875155.1 Cherax quadricarinatus | reverse complement strand
AAAGCTATGTTTCAAAAGTGCTTTGTAGTGGCCACAGAAACTCAACTGACTCTAAAAGAGTTTTGGAAGGATCTCTTTAACATCCTCAACTGTATAAACCTTATAGGTAAGGCTTAGGAGGGAATGACTAAGAGGACCTTGAACTCTGCTTGGAAAAAACTGTGGCCAGAACGTGTAGACAAAAGGGATTTTGAGGCTAACCCTGAGAAGTGTATGTCAATTGAGGAATCCATTGTGGCATTGGGGAAGTCCTTGGGGTTGGAGGATAGTGGGAAGGATGTGGAAGAATTGGTGGAGGAGGACAATGATGAACTAACCACTGATGAGCTGCTAGATCATCTTCAACAGCAAGAGGCCAGACCTGAGGAAACTGCTTCGGAAAAGGGGATAGAAAAATTGAGGAAGTTGCCTACTTCAATTAAGGAAATGTGTCCAATGTGGCTTAAAGTACAAACCTTTTTTGATGAAAATCACCCTGACACAGCTACTGCAAATCGTGTTGGCAACCTGTACAATGACAATGTTGTGAACCACTTTAGGAAAGTCATAAAGGAAGGAGAGGTTCAGGGCTCTATGGAGAGATATGTTGTGTGACAGAAGTCCAGTGACTCTCAAGCTGGTTCTAGTGGCATTAAAAGAAGGAAAGTAACCCCAGAAAAGGACTTGCTACCTCAAGTCCTAATGGAAGGGGATTCCCCTTCAAACAGTAACAACTTCGACACTCTCCCCTCCTTCCATCCCATCAATCATCACCAGATCTTCATTAAACTTAAGTGTCAATTATTCTATTACTATTATTCTATTGTTATTGTAATTATTCTATTGCATTAAACTTAATATTTCATGTGGTAAAAATTTTTTTCATACTTTTGGGTGTCTTGCACGGATTAATATGATTCCCATTATTTCTTATGGGAAAATTGATTCGCTTTTTGATAATTTCGGTATTCATTGAGCTCTCAGGAACAGATTAATATCAAATACCAGGGGTCCACTGCATATGTATTATAGGTAGTAGGCTGGTAGACAGCAACCACCCATGGAGGTACTACCGTCCTGCCAGGTGAGTCTAAAATGAAAGCTTGTAGTTATTTTACATGATGGTAGGATTTCTGGTGTTCTTTTTTCTGCCTCATAAACATGCAAGATTTCAGGTACATCTTGCTACTTCTACTTACACTTAGGTCACACTACACATACATTTACAAGCATATACATACACACCCCTCTGGGTTTTCTTCTATTTTCTAACTAGTTCTTGTTCTTGTTTATTTCCTCTTATCTCCATGGGGAAGTGGAACAGAACTCTTCCTCCACAAGCCATGCGTGTTGTAAGAGGCGACTAAAATGCTGGGAGCAAGGGGCTAGTAACACATTCTTCTGTATACCTGGAGTTTCCCTGGAGAGAGTTCCGGGGGTCAACGCCCCCGCGGCTCGGTCTGTGACCAGGCCTCCTCGTGGATCAGAGCCTGATCAACCAGGCTGTTACAGCTGGCTACACACAAACCAACATACGAGCCACAGCCCGGCTGATCAGGAACCGATTTTAGGTGCTTGTATAGTGCCAGCTTGAAGACTGCAAGGGGTCTGTTGGTAATCTCCCTTATGTATGCTGGGAGGCAGTTGAACAGTCTCGAGCCCCTGACACTTATTGTATGGTCTCTTAACGTGCTAGTGACACCCCTGCTTTTCATTAGGGGGATGTTGCATCGTCTGCCAAGTCTTTTGCTTTCGTAGTGAGTAATTTTCGTGAGCAAGTTCGTTACTAGTCCCTCTAGGATTTTCCAGGTGTATATAATCATGTATCTCTCCCGCCTGTGTTCCAGGGAATACAGGTTTAGGAACCTCAAGCGCTCCCAGTAATTGAGGTGTTTTATCTCTGTTATGCGAGCTGTGAAGGTTCTCTGTACATTTTCTAGGTCAGCAATTTCACCTGCCTTGAAAGGTGCTGTTAGTGTGCAGCAATATTCTAGCCTAGATAGAACAAGTGACCTGAAGAGTGTCATCATGGGCTAGGCATCCCTAGTTTTGAAGGTTTTCATTATCCATCCTGTCATTTTTCTAGCAGCTGCGATTGATACAATGTTATGGTCCTTGAAGGTGAGATCCTCCGACATGATCACTCCCAGGTCTTTGACGTTTGTTTTTCGCTCTATTGTGTGGCTGGAATTTGTTTTGTACTCTGATGAAGTTTTGATTTCCTCGTGTCTAACATATCGGAGTAATTGAAATTTCTCATCATTGAACTTCATATAGTTTTCTGCAGCCCAATGAAAGATTTGTTTGATGTCTGCCTGGAACCTTGCAGTGTCTGCAATGGAAGACACTGTCATGCAGATTCGGGTGTCATCTGCAAAGGAACACGCGGTGCTGTGGCTGACATCCTTGTCTACGTCAGATATGAGGATAAGGAACAAGATGGAAGCGAGTACTGTGCCTTGTGGAACTGAGCTTTTCACAGTAGCCACCTCGGACTTTACTCTGTTGACTACTACTCTTTGTATTCTGTTTGTGAGGAAATTATAGATCCATCTACCAACTTTTCCTGTTATTCCTTTAGCACGCATTTTGTGCGCTATTACGCCATGGTCACACTTGTCGAAGGCTTTTGCAAAGTCTGTATATATTACATCTGCATCCTTTTTGTCTTCTAGTGCATCTAGGACCTTATCGTAGTGATCCAATAGTTGAGACAGACAGGAGTGACCTGTTCTAAACCCATGTTGCCCTGGGTTGTGTAATTGATGGGTTTCTAGAAGGGTGGCGATCTTGCTTCTTAGGACCCTTTCAAAGATTTTTATGATATGGGATGTTAGCGCTATCGGTCTGAAGTTCTTTGCTATTGCTTTACTGCCCCCTTTGTAAAGTGGGGCTATGTCTGTTGTTTTTAGTAACTGTGGGAAGACCCCCGTGTCCATGCTCCCTCTCCATAGGATGGTAAAAGCTTGTGATAGGGGCTTATTGCAGTTCTTGATGAACACAGAGTTCCATGAGTCTGCCCCTGGGGTAGAGTGCATGGGCATGTCATTTATCGCCTGTTCAAAGTCATTTGGCATCAGAATAACATCAGATAGGCTTGTGTTAGCCAAATTCTGTGGCTCTCTCATAAAAAATTCATCTTGATCATCGACTCTCAGTCTGGTTAGCGGCTTGCTAAAAACTGAGTCATATTGGGACTTGAGTAGCTCACTCATTTCCTTGCTGTCATCTGTGTAGGACCCATCTTGTTTAAGTAGGGGCCCAATACTGGACGTTGTTCTCGATTTTGATTTGGCATAGGAAAATAAATACTTCGGGTTTCTTTCGATTTCATTTACGGCTTTTAGTTCTTCCTGCGATTCCTGACTCCTATAAGATTCCTTTAGCTTAAGTTCAATGTTTGCTATTTCTCTGACCAGTGACTCCCTACGCATTTCAAATATTTTGGCTTCTTTTTGCCGCTCTGTTATTCTTTTCCATCGCCTGTAAAGGGAGTGCCAGTCTCTTTCTATTTTACATCTACTCCTCCTTTTTCTTAGAGGAATAAGCCTTGTGCATACATCGAGTGCCACCGAGTTAATCTGTTCTAGGCATAAGTTTGGGTCTGTGTTGCTTAGTATATCTTCCCAGCTTATATCGGTTAGGACTTGGTTTACTTGGTCCCACTTTATGTTTTTGTTATTGAAGTTGGATTTGGAGAATGCTCCCTCGTGACTTATCTCATTATGTCGATCTTGGACTCCGCGCATACATGTCTGAACCTCGATTATGTTGTGATTTGAGTATATTGTTTTTGATATGGTGACATTTCGTATCAGATCATCATTGTTAGTGAAGATGAGGTCTAGTGTATTCTCCAGTCTAGTAGGCTCTATTATTTGCTGGTTTAAATATAATTTTGTGCAGAAATTTAAAAGCTCGTGTGTGTGTGTGTTTTCGTTAGAGCTGCCTCCTGGTGTTATCACTGCAACAACATTATTTGCTACATTCCTCCATTTTAAGTGCCTAAAGTTGAAATCCCCAAGGAGGAAGATGTTGGGGGCAGGAACTGGCAGATTTTCCAGACAGTGGTTAATTTTTAACAGCTGTTCCTGGAATTGCTGGGACGTTGCATCCAGAGGCTTGTAACTACCACAATGACTAGGTTTTGGTTCTCGATCTTTACTACTAAAACTTCCACTGCATCATTTGAGGCATTAAGCAGTTCTGTGCAAAGAAGTGACTCTGCGATGTACAGGCCAACCCCTCCCCCCTTTTGCCTGTTCACTCTGTCACTTCTGTATAGGTTGTAACCTGGGATCCATATTTCGTTGTCCAAGTGATCCTGTATGTGGGTCTTTGTGAAAGATGCGAACATTGCATTTGCCTCTGCAAGCAGTCCATGGATGAAAGGTATTTTGTTGCTCATTGCTGGCTTTAGACCCTGTATATTTACAAAGAAGAATGTCATCGGACTGGTGGTATTGTTGGTGCTGGGTGCAACTGATTGCAAGTGCTAAATAAGTCACCATGGGCCCAAGGAAAGCTAGTGCAAGCCCTTTGGTAAAGAAAGTGAAGAACACGATCGAGTTCAAGAAGAAAATCCTTGAAAAATATGAGAGCGGAGTGAGTGTTACAGAACTTGCCAAGATGTATGGCAAACCCCATTCAAATATCACTTCGATCGTGTTGAAGGGAAAGGATATAAAGTGTGCTGTTTTTGCAAAAGGGGTAGATCAGAAGGTTACAGAAAACTGCGGGGCAGGGGATAGTGCGGGGGTAGAGGGTAGCAAGAGATTAAGGTAGAAAGGGCTGAAGGTATCATCAGAGTTTGTGAAGTTAGTTTTTGTCAAAAAGTCAATGAGAGAGTCCGGATGAAAGGTGGGTCCATCAGTGAGAATGGAAGGTAAAGAGAGAGCAGCGGAGCGAAGACGATATTGGAGGTAAATTCTGTGTGCTTGTTGATAAAGTGGGAAGTCTAACAGAATGTGGCTGACCGATAATGGAACCTGGCAATTCTCACAGAGAGGAGAAGGGCGCCTCTCCATGAAATATCCATGAGTAAGATGAGTATGGCCAATGTGAAGACGGGAAAGAGTAGTCTCCCAACCTCGACACTGGTGACAAGAAGACGGCCAGTAATCTATACTCGGTTTAATAGACTGAAGTTTGTTACCGAGCAGAGTAGACCAGCGTTGCTGCCAACGGGTATGAAAGTGTGTAGCTATTGCAACATGCTGACCATGCAGCAGTGTCTGCCTGTTCATTGCCCTGTACAACAACATGACCAGGGACCCAACAAAAAACAATATCTTTATGCTTGGTAAAGATGCAGTATAACCAAAGTTGGATACGGAGGACTAAGGGGTGAGGTGTATCAAATTTCTGTATAGCCTGTAAAGCGCTAAGGGAGTCTGAGACAACCACAAATGATGACACAGGCATAGGTGCAATACGGATAAGTGCTGCAAGAATGGCATGCAGTTCAACAGTAAAAATACACCCAAAGATAGAAAATGCCCCGTGGGGACGCTGCCCGGAAAATTAGGCCTCTGTTCCCTGCAATGGAATGAGAATGAAAAATGGAATGGTCAAGAAAAAGAGAGGGGGAAAGCTCCGTGACGTTGGGTTTCGAGCAAGGGAGTGAGAAAGAACGTCGAACAGCGGGAAACTTCCAGGGGGGTGGGAAAAAAGTGAGTGCTACATAAACATAAAAAGGTGGTAATTGAAGAGAAGACAAGACAAATGTATGTGAAGAGAGAAGGGAGGGAGCAAACCGGGTGGTGAACAAAAAAGAATGTCTACTAATATCGTGACCATTTATAAAGGGAAAGGACTGCGGGGAAAATGAGAGGGTACAAGTAGCAAAGGCCAATGGGCGTACACGATCGGATAAAGAAGGGAAAAGTTCGCCTGATAGAGGCTTCAACGGGGGAAAGAGCAAAAAAAGCACCAAGGCAAAAACGTATTCCTTAGTGAGAAGGGGGGGAAAAGGAGAGAGGTGCAGCGAGGTGTAAATAGATCTTCCACCATAATAAAATTTGATGAAATGAGGGTGGAATGTAGGGAAGGGATTTCGACGATCAGCCCCCCATGAAGATGACAATGGTTTCAAGAAATTTCAGCCGGCTCTGAAAAAGTTGTTTTCGAGAGGTAATGTGGGGTTTCCAGGAAAACCTAGGGTCAAAGAGGGGGCCCCAGAAACCTGATTAAAATCACGTTCAGGGAAGGGGCCCATAGAGGTACAAAGGATGATCGGAGAGTAGGCTCTAGTGGAAAGTAAATTTGGTGAGTTTTGGTACGGAAAATTTAAAAACCTGTGTCGTGGTCCAATTGGAAACATGGCAACCGCATGTGGGAGAAACTGTAATGAGGTGCGTCGGGCCCCTGCAAGGCAATAGCGAAGTCTTCAACAGAGGAGACCAATTGGGGGAAGACTAGGGGCCAAAATTTATGTAAGGAGAAAAAAGTGGTGTGCTCAGAACACTCCGGGGGGGACACCTTCAGTTGGAAAAAAAATGGGTAAGACATTATTAACCTGAACAGGGGAATGTCTGTCGTTAAAAAGTTTTAAAGGAAGGTTGTAGTTTGCGTGGGAGGCCAAAGGAGTTGGGGCCAAAATATTATACCCAAAAGTTGTGTCTATCCCTTTTTTAAAGGTCAAAAAATAGGGCAATAAGGGTGGTCTTTCGAAAACGTTTTCAAACTATGTACCCAAGTGTAGAAAGGGTCTTTGGTAGAACGGCCCTTATGAAAGCCATATTGAAAAGTGGGAGACTGTTGTGTGTCTCTAAAACACTTTTAAGTCTATTTACACGATTCCATCACTTTGCAAAAATGCACTGGTAAAAGCACTGGGACGATAGCGGGAGGCTTTATGTTCCGTAGTACCCCGTTTGCGAAAGGGGGAACAATGGCAGATTTCCCCCGCTGTGGAAGAACTCCTTTTGACCAAAAAAAAAAGGAAAAAGGGATAATGGACAGCAAGGGGGTGACTGTGTAAATGTTTTAGCATACGAATATGAATGATGTCGGGCCCCGCTGCCCTGATCGGCAAGCTGAGAGTGTTTCATCCAGTTCCCGAAGTGTAAAACCACTTATATGTTCTTCTCTGAGAGAAGAAAAGTCTAAGGGTGCTAATCTTGGCAGACTTTGAGGAAAGAAACGATGGAGCCCCTGAGAAATAAGACCAGATGATTGCCAATTTCATGGCAACATCTAGTGGGGTTTTCAATATCAACACAGGCAACCCGCAGAACAGGAGACGGGTCAGGAGAAAAATTTACATCAGTTTTGTCTTTTTTTCCCCCTTTGCTCATTTTAGGAAGCAGAAATGATGGTGGAGACATAATCTCCCCAGCAAGTGCGTTAAACGTAAAAGATGCACGGGAGTGATCGCACACTTCTGCTTAAAATCAAGAAGTCTCTCATGGTTCTATTTTACCGGTTGCCCCCGGCAGGCATTTCGAACATACTGATGAGCCAAGCAGGAGCACCAAGACACGTATTTCTGAGAATGCCTGCCCAAAATTTGGGGTTAGAATGAGAAGCTGCAGTTAAAAAAGGAAAATGAGAAGAGGTTTTTAAAAATCATCAATGGAGGGGGAAGAAAGGAACCTCCTAAAAACAGTTAGTTTTTGAGTAAAGGTTCCCTTTGCCTGTCAAAATTCCGCATGGGTTACAAAGGGTGGTGTATGAAGGGGGAAATAATAAAGATTGGGAAAATGTCACTACGTAAAACCAGGAGAAAAGACCCGGTGAAGTCTAAAAGCGGAGGAGAAGAGCAGATTAGAGATCGTGCAAAAGAGAGTATGAGTCCGGGATCAAAGGGGTGGTACCTGTATTTTAAAAAATGGAGGGGGTGGTGGGAAGAAAAGCCTTAACTGAATGCCACAGGGAAACCAGTGAGACCCCCAGAGGAAATGATGGGGGTTAAAAAACGCCAAATAACAGAAAATGGGGCGGGAATGACGAAAAAGAAAGGAAATACGGGTAGATAATGCCCGAGCAGGAGAGAGATAAAAAGAAAGAGTGTATCCCCCTATGAAGGGGATCGGGCTGTGTGTTAATGCAGCAAAGTACGAAAATAGCTATGGTCCCGAATATCAGTGCAAGAAGAAGGGTACTTTCTTTAAAAGAACGCATCAGAAAAGGATCTGAAGAACAAAAAAATTATAGCCTGAGATGGGTAGATAACAGAGAGTGTAATTTTGGTTCCCTGTAGCAAACCCCAAACAGGGGAAAAACGGGGGAGAGTAACATCTGAAGCTCCCCCAGATTACCCCTGGGGCCCGATTTTTCCCACTGTAAATAGGCCATGTTTGGCAACGAAAAGATACCTGAAATGGGGAAGGTAAGGGTACTAAGGACAAAAGGGGGGTTAGAAAAGTCCACTTGCGGAGGCAAAGGGGGGAAAGTTTAAACAGCGAAGGAATGGGCATTGTGAAGGGGAGTTGCATGGGAGATAAGGGAAAAAGAAGGAACAGAGGGGGATCGTGTCCATTGATGGTTTGGGCTCTGCAATATATTCAGAGATACTTCAAATGTTTGGGATTCGGACGTGTATGGGAGACAATAATGGAGATGGAAAGAGGGGAGTTTAAGTAAAGATTGGAACTGTAATGAACTGTAGCAAGGTAGGGGGGCAAAAGGGTGGAGGGAACTGGAGAAGTGTGGGAGGGGACAGAAGAGGCAGAAACCTGGGAGGTGGCAGAAGAGGAAGAAACTTGGGAGGAGATGGGAGGAATGCAGAGTACGAGGAGGACATTGAACCTCCACACTTGTAACAGAGCCAGTGAAAGGGGAAGACACAGGTACCTGGAGTTTACCTGGAGAGAGTTCCGGGGGTCAACGCCCCCACGGCCTGGTCTGTGACCAGGCCTCCTGGTGGATCAGAGCCTGATCAACCAGGCTGTTGCTGCTGGCTGCACGCAAATCAACGTACGAGCCACAGCCCGGCTGATCCGGAACTGACTTTAGGTGCTTGTCCAGTGCCAGCTTGAAGACTGCCAGGGGTCTGTTGGTAATCCCCCTTATGTGTGCTGGGAGGCAGTTGAACAGTCTCGGGCCCCTAACACTTATTGTATGGTCTCTTAACGTGCTAGTTACTCCCCTGCTTTTCATTGGGGGGATGGTGCATCGTCTGCCAAGTCTTTTGCTTTCGTAGTGAGTGATTTTTGTGTGCAAATTCGGTACTAGTCCCTCTAGGATTTTCCAGGTGTATATAATCATGTATCTCTCCCTCCTGCGTTCCAGGGAATACAGGTTTAGGAACCTCAAGCGCTCCCAATAATTGAGGTGTTTTATCTCTGTTATGCGCGCCGTGAAAGTTCTCTGTACATTTTCTAGGTCGGCAATTTCACCTGCCATGAAAGGTGCTGTTAGAGTGCAGCAATATTCCAGCCTAGATAGAACAAGTGACCTGAAGAGTGTCATCATGGGCTTGGCCTCCCTAGTTTTGAAGGTTCTCATTATCCATCCTGTCATTTTTCTAGCAGATGCGATTAATACAATGTCATGGTCCTTGAAGGTGAGATCCTCCGACATGATCACTCCCAGGTCTTTGACGTTGGTGTTTCGCTCTATTTTGTGGCCAGAATTTGTTTTGTACTCTGTGAAGATTTAATTTCCTCATGTTTACCATATCTGAGTAATTGAAATTTCTCATCGTTGAACTTCATATTGTTTTCTGGAGCCCACTGAAAGATTTGGTTGATGTCCGCCTGGAGCTTTGCAGTGTCTGCAATGGAAGACACTGTCATGCAGATTCGGGTGTCATCTGCAAAGTAAGACACGGTGCTGTGGCTGACATCCTTGTCTATGTCGGATATGAGGATGAGGAACAAGATGGGAGCGAGTACTGTGCCTTGTGGAACAGAGCTTTTCACCGTAGCTGCCTCGGACTTTACTCTGTTGACGACTACTCTCTGTGTTCTGTTAGTGAGGAAATTATAGATCCATCGACCGACTTTTCCTGTTATTCCTTTAGCAAGCATTTTGTGCGCTATTACGCCATGGTCACACATGTCGAAGGCTTTTGCAAAGTCTGTATATATTACATCTGCATTCTTTTTGTCTTCTAGTGCATTTAGGACCTTGTCGTAGTGATCCAATAGTTGAGACAGACAGGAGCGACCTGTTCTAAACCCATGTTGCCCTGGGTTGTGTAACTGATGGGTTTCTAGATGGGTGGTGATCTTGCTTCTTAGGACCCTTTCAAAGATTTTTATGATATGGGATGTTAGTGCTATTGGTCTGTAGTTCTTTGCTGTTGCTTTACTGCCCCCTTTGTGGAGTGGGGCTATGTCTGTTGTTTTAGTAACTGTGGGACGACCCCCGTGTCCATGCCCCCTCTCCATAGGATGGAAAAGGCTCGTGATAGGGGCTTCTTCCCGGTTTTTGATAAACACAGATTTCCATAGTCTGGCCCTGGGGCAGAGTGCAGGGGGCATGTCATTTATGGGCCTTTTCGAAGTAATTTGGCGCCCAGGGTTAACTTGGGAAATAGCTTGTTTTTAATCAATTTTGGGGGGCTCTTCTTTAAAAAATTATTTTGATCTTCGACTCTCTTTTGGGTTAGCGGTTGCAAAAAAAATGATTTCAAAATTGGGGGAATTTTGGTACCCTAAACTAAATTTCCTTGCTGTCTTTGTGAAGGACCCTTTCTTTTTTTAAGTAGGGGGCCCCAAAAAATGGACTTTGGTTCTCGATTTTGTTTTGGGCCCTTAGGGGAAGAAAAAATTTGGGTTTCTTTCGTTTTATTTATGGTTTTTAGTTCTTCCCGCGATTCCGGACCCCAAAAGGAAATTCTTTTACCCTTAAGTTCGATGTTTTGCTATTTCTCTGCCGGGGTCCCCTTGCATTTCAGTATTTTGACCTCTTTTACCCCGCTTGTTATTTTTTTCCGTCCCCTGTAAAGGGGGCGCCTTTTTCTCTTTCTTTTTTTACATTTTATCCTCCTTTTTCTTAGGGGAAATAAGCCTTGTGATACATCGGTGCCACCGATTTAAAATCTTTCTAGGCATAATTTTGGGGTTTCGGTGTTCCCTTAGTTATCTTCCGGCTTTTTTCGGTTAGGACTTGGTTTACTTGGTCCCACTTTATGTTTTGTTTTTGGGAAGTTAAAATTTTGGTGAATGCTCCCTCGTGACTAATCTCATTAGAGCCCGGGAAAATATAAAATTTTGGAGGTGGATAAAAGGAAAGGGGGGGTTTAAAGGAGTTTTTTTTGGGATTTCCCTGAAAAGTAGTTGGGGGCTGGGGGGGAGGTGTAGTACAGGTCTTTTACCCGTACCAGGGTTTTGAGGGGAGAACTTTGAAGGGGAAAAACAGACTGAGGTGTTGAAGTGGGGGAGTCTGACCCCAGGCAGAAAAAGAATTAGATAAAAAGAGTGGACTAGGGGACTGGCAACCGAGAGGGGGTTTGCAGAAGATGGGCCCCAGAAGTGGTGGGAGGGTTTTAAAATTCCCGAAAAATAAAAAACCCGGGGGGTTTATTTTCTCCCTTGGAGGTGGAGTAGATACTGCCTTTGCAAAAAGGGGGGCCCTGCCTCTTTGGGGGAAAGGGAATTTCCCACCTTTTAAGTAGACCGGGACAACGGCGAGAAAACGAAGGGTGAGCCTCATGCCCGTTAAGGAAAAGAAGGAGGTCGACTGCAAGACGAATTAAAATTTTGGTCATCGGCACCCCCGACTGGGCTTTTCAGTATAGATCTCCCAAAATTTTGGGCCCAGGAGGGCCCAAAACCAGAATTTCTACACTGTTGCGGGGTGGGGGATCATTTTCCCGAATTTTGAAACCGGATTTTCCTGTTTACATAAACAATGGATGGGAGTTCCGGCGGGTAAAAAAGTTAAAACGAGCCACATTCCCCACGGGCAGGAAAAACATAAGTGTTCCCTTGAAAAAATTGGAAAAATCTGGATTTCCCAGTTTGTTCGGAATGTTTTTTGCCACTTGTCGGGGAAATTCTGTTGGACTATGGTATGGGGTTTGGGAAAAACAGTACCCTAAAAAAAATTGGGGGGAAGGTTTTTTTTAAATTTGTGATACGAATATTATGGGACATTTTGAAAGAAGAGAAAATCTTTGAGTTTGGGTAGAATTTTGGACGGTGATGATGTCCCATACCACTCTTAAGAGCAAAAAAGGAAATATTTTCTCCCTTTCAGGGGTTTTAGGAGCGCTTTCCCAATACTAGGGGTCAGAAGATAGCCAGTAGAAGAAGTTTGTTTAAAGGTAAAGACTTTAGTCCATTGTGTTCTGAAACTGAGTGGGGAGAGGGGGGTGCATTTGTGTGTCGGTCTTTTCAAATTTAAAAAGGGGAAAGGAAAACAAATTTAACAACACCCGGGGAGATTGTCTTTGGGCATTTAGAATGGGCCAGAGTTGGCCCCAACGGGGGAGGGGTTTGGCTTTTTCAAAAATTTCCGCCCCGTAGAGGGAGGACCCGGAAGCATAGTAAAGGGAAGGGGGTGGAGGTCAGAAAAATTCAAAGGAGCATTTTCAAAAACCCCAGCCCTAAAAGAGGGTGACGAAAACACACCAGCAAGAGGTTACAGGGGTCTTAGGAGAGCCCAAAATTGGGTGGTAAAAAGGGAAAACCCCAATGTCAGAACGGGGGGGGGGCGGTAACAAATAAGGGGCCCTGAGGTAGCGGGGGGCATGGGTTTGGGAAATCCTGGGTTTGGTTACTTTTTTCTTTTTGTTTTTTTAAAAAGAAAAAGAAAGGGAAAAAAAAATAAAAAAAAAAATAAAGATTAAAAATATGGGGGACCAGGGGAGGGGGGGTAGTTCCCAGGAGGAATGAAAGGGCCCGAAATCTCCCCCTGCACCCCAAGAGAACCTCAGCACCGCAAGTAGGTAGATGCGCATGGGGAAAACCCCTGCCACCCACCCCTTTTTTGCCCTAAAAACCCGAAATCCGGCAGCAACCCCCACATTGCCTGAGTACCTCGCCCTTTGGGCAAAAGAGAGGGCGGGCCCCGACATCCCCCACAAAGCATATCTCCTTCGGCCTCACCCCCGGAATCCCAAAGGTGGCTTCCAGAGATACCCGTTTGCCGAAAAAACACCCAAAGCCCCCCTCCCGGATACCAGAGAGGGGTCAGGGAAAACTCCAGGCGATCCCAGATTTTCCCCGGCAAAAAATTTTGGCCCCCACCCAAAAAACCTAATGGAATGGAAAGGACCCCCGGGACCTTCCCCCCCACCCAGGAAAATGCGCGGGCCCGTTGGGAAAAAACCCAAAACCCAAAAAAAAGAAGGGCAAAAAGGGAAAGGGGTTGGGGGGGGGAGGGGGGGAGGGGGAAAAGGGAAAAAAAGGGGATGGGGGGGGAGGGATTGGGAAAGGGTTGGGTTGGGAAAGGGAATTAGGTTCGGGCTGGGAAGGGAGACCCGGGAGATCTAAATTTCCCCAGGGCCAAAAGGGCCTTTTCCCATGCCAAGGAAACCCCCCTTTAAGAGGGGGAAAAAAGTGGAAAAAGGGTTTTTGTTGTGTTTGGGGTGGATTTCCCAAAAACGATTACCCAAAAACCCCCCCCTTTTGCAGTCGATAAAAATGTGAAAAGGCAAGGCAGTTGCATGATATCTTGTAAAGAAAATGGGGATGCTTGTGATTTTTAAGGCCGCAAAGGTTGGTTTGAGAATTTTAATTAATTTTGGGGCATTCACAGGTAAAAAGGGATGGTGAGGGGGTGTCAGGCGGGCCAAAAAGAGCTGAGAAGCTTTAACAGGAGTTCAAGGAGTGCATAGCACTTGGGGTTTTTAAAAAACCCCAAAAAGAGTTTTTGACGAACAGGCCCCCTTTTGGAAGTTTAAAAGCCCAAAAAGAAACCTATATCATGCGGGGGAAAAGGGGACTTTTCCCGGGGAAAAAACCCCATGAAAGGGTAGGGGTTACTCTCAAAGTTTTGTAGTAATGCTATTGGGGGGGTTGCAAAATGAAGGGCCCTTTTCTGGGGGTATCACTCTGAAAAACCCCAAAATTTTTCCAAAAAAAACAGTTTTCACCAAAAAGGTTAAATTTTTGTGTGATGTGGGAAAGGTAACAGTAAGGGATGGGGCCAACGGGTTTTTTTCCTAGACTGGTTTAATGGGAAATGTTTGGCCCCAGTGTGAAAGGGAAAACCTCCGGAAAAAAAATGCCATCAAGGGGGCCTCTTGGTAAAAGGACAATGTTTCCCGCTCACCTTTTGAAATTTGGGAAAAAGCAAATAGTGGAGGAGTTTAGTTTCATCATTTGGTTTTTAAAATTCTTGTTCTAATACAGCTTCTCTCCTCCAGCCCATTTGGGCCCGCAAGTCATTTTTAAAATTCCAAAAAAATTTTACGCCAAAGCCCGTGTTTTAAAAGTTGGGTTTGAAGTAATCTCAGACACTGAATTTACCCCAAGAGAGTTCTGGAAAAATCGCTTTAATTTATCCATTGCATAAACTTTAGAAAGGCTTGGGGGGGAATGGAAATTCCAGGACTTTTAACTCTGCTTTGGGGGAAAATTTTGGGGCCGAATGTGTAAAAAGAGATGGATTTTGAAGGGTTTGGGTCTGACCCTAAAGGGGCCTATGCCCCGTTTTGGAAAATATTGTTGGGGATTTGGGGTGGGCCTGGGGTTGGGGGGAGTGGGGGGAGGATGTGGAAAAAATTGGTGGAGGACCAAAAGGGAAGAGCTAACCACCCAAAGGGGGCTGCAAGAGCTTTTATCTGCAACAGCAAGAGATCACAGTCAGGAAACTGCTTTCAGAGGAAAGGGGGGGGGAAGAGAGATGGAGGGAAAGGGGCCTTCTTCAAAATTTAAGGACATTTGTTTCAAAGTGGGGCTGAAATGAAAATTTTTATTAAAAACGCAAATCTAACAAAGCTGTTTGGGAGGCCAAATTTGGCCCCAAAATGTACAATTTGGGATTGTTGGGTCCCCCTTCAGACAAATCTTAAAAAAAATGCCAAAAAAACAGAGCTCTTTTGGACGTATTTTGGGGCCAAAAAAGGGTCCAAATGACTCTCAAGTTGTTCCCAGGTCTTTTAAAAAAAAAAAGAAAAGAAAATAAAACCTAGATAAGGAAGGAGATTCCCCTTCCAAACAATAGTGTACATCTTCCTCCTATCCTCTCCTACCATGTTCCATCCACCGAGAAGTCTTCAGTAAAGGCAAGTGTAATGTTATTATTATTTTTTATATGTATGTACTTTATTTCTCATTGTTTTCAGTATGTGAATCTTTATTTAATTTGAAAAAATATATTTTATTTTAATATTTTTGGGTGTCTGGAATGGATTAATTTTACTTCCATTATTTCTTATGGTTGTTAGTTTAATATGTTTATTATGCACCCCATACCCATCCTGTGGGCGGTAGTCAAAAGATTACAGAGGTACATAATGGGTCCAGGGACTGGGCCTCAAAGTTTTGATAGCTGACCAAGTTACAGAGGTAATGAACTCAAAATTTACAAAGGTAATGAACTCACAATTTACAAAGGTAATGAACTCCAGGTAGGTCTAGTCACAATCATGACAAGTTACAAAAGTATTTACAGATTACAGAGGTATACAATGGGTCCAGGGACCGGGCTCCAAAGTTTTGATTTGATAGATTCTTAAGGGGGAAAATGGTTTCGCCATTCGGCAATTTCGACTTTCAGCAGACTCTCTGGAACAGATTAATCGCAAAACTCGGGGGGTCCACTGTATATATATTATTTATACTCTATATTAGCTCTCATGAGTACACAAGGCCGATCTTTTTATAAAATATATAAGATATTCTGAACATTAATACAACTTATCTCCTCTATGAACTTACATGATTTATATGACTGACATTTCAATAACATATTTCACTCTCAACACTGTTAGGGCATACCCCTTTTATATATTCTGATAAGTTCGTAACTAAAACATTCCTGAAACATTAAACACTAACATGACTTATCTCTTGAATCTACTCTTTTATGTCTCACAAGACTGCTTTTTTTATTAAAACATTTCAGACACTCAGAACATTGATATGGTTTATCTCGCTCCCATCTTGTTCCTCATCCTCATAGACAAGGATGTCAGCCACAGCACCGTGTCTTCCTTTGCAGATGACACACGAATCTGCATGACAGTGTCTTCCATTGCAGACACTGCAAGGCTTCAGGCGGACATCAACCAAATCTTTCAGTGGGCTGCAGAAAACAATATGAA
The DNA here is from genome assembly GCF_026875155.1 of Cherax quadricarinatus. Classification (NCBI taxonomy): domain Eukaryota; kingdom Metazoa; phylum Arthropoda; class Malacostraca; order Decapoda; family Parastacidae; genus Cherax; species Cherax quadricarinatus. Next base: position 22,503,690 of record NC_069475.1, on the reverse strand, counting down.
GTTCAACGATGAGAAATTTCAATTACTCAGATATGGTAAACACTAGGAAATTAAATCTTCATCAGAGTACAAAACAAATTCTGGCCACAAAATAGAGCGAAACCCACCAACGTCAAAGACCTGGGAGTGATCATGTCGGAGGATCTCACCTTCAAGGACCATAACATTGTATCAATCGCATCTGCTAGAAAAATGACAGGATGGATGAGAACCTTCAAAACTAGGGAGGCCAAGCCCATGATGGACACTTTCAGGTCACTTGTTCTATCTAGGCTGGAATATTGCTGCTCACACTAACAGCACCTTTCAAGGGAGGTGAAATTGCTGACCTAGAAAATGTACAGAGAACCTTCACGGTACGCATAACGGAGATAAAACACCTCAATTACTGGGAGCACTTGAGGTTCCTAAACCTGTATTCCCTGGAATGCAGGCGGGAGAGATACATGATTATATTCACCTGGAAAATCCTAGAGGGACTAGTACCGAACTTGCACACAAAAATCACTCACTACGAAAGCAAAAGACTTGGCAGACGATGCAACATCCCCCCAATGAAAAGCAGGGGTGTCACTAGCACGTTAAGAGACCATACAATAAGTCTTAGGGGCCCGAGACTGTTCAACTGCCTCCCAGCATACATAAGGGGGATTACCAACAGACCCCTGGCAGTCTTCAAGCTGGCACTGGACAAGCACCTAAAGTCAGTTCCTGACCAGCCGGGCTGTGGCTCATACATTGGTTTGTGTGCAGCCAGCAGTAACAGCCTGGTTGATCAGGCTCTGATCCACCAGGAGGCCTGGTCACAGACCGGGCCGCGGGGGCGTTGACCCCCAGAACTCTCTCCAGGTAAACTCCAGGTGCACTCTCATGTGTGTCACAAGACTGTTTTTTTTATTAAAACATTTCAGACACTCAGGACACTGATATGATTTATCTCCGGTATGTACTCTCATTTTCTGTCTCATAAACATGCAAGATTTCAGGTATGTCTTGCTACTTCTGCTTACACTTAGGTCACACTACACATACATGTACAAGCATATACAATGGAACCTCAAATATCGAACTGCTCCCAGCTCAACCAATTATGTAGGTATATTTTTGTAAGTGCTTTTATAAGTGTATTTTTGAGGGTCTAAAATGAACTAATCTAATTTACATTATTCTTGATGGGAATAAATTCATTCGGTAACGGCACTCGAACAGCCATATGGAACTAAGAAAGTTCGTTATTTGAGGTTCCACTGTACATACACACCCGTCTGGGTTTTCTTCATTTTCTATCTAGTTCCGCTCTGTTTATTTTTAGCAAGAGGCAGAACCCTTTTTTGTTAAATTTCTAAATTTTTAAAAAAGAAACTTTCGTTTTTTTTTTTTGGGCCACCCTCC
>NC_069475.1:22470321-22501798 GCF_026875155.1 Cherax quadricarinatus | reverse complement strand
TTTCGATTTTTCAGCAAACTCTCTGGAGGATTAATCGCAAAACTCGGGGGGTCCACTGTATATATATTGTTTATACTCTATATTAGCTCTCATGAGTACACAAGGCTGATCTTTTTATAAAATATATAAGATATTCTGAACATTAATACAACTTATCTCCTCTATGAACTTACATGATTTATATGACTGACATTTCATTAACATATTTCACTCTCAACACTGTTAGGGCATACCCCTTTTATATATTCTGATAAGTTCGTAACTAAAATATTCCTGAAACATTAAACACTAACATGACTTATCTCTTGAATCTACTCTTTTATGTCTCACAAGACTGCTTTTTTTATTAAAACATTTCAGACACTCAGAACATTGATATGGTTTATCTCGCTCCCATCTTGTTCCTCATCCTCATATCCGACATAGACAAGGATGTCAGCCACAACACCGTGTCTTCCTTTGCAGATGACACACGAATCTGCATGACAGTGTCTTCCATTGCAGACACTGCAAGGCTCCAGGCGGACATCAACCAAATCTTTCAGTGGGCTGCAGAAAACTATATGAAGTTCAATGATGAGAAATTTCAATTACTCAGATATGGTAAACACTAGGAAATTAAATCTTCATCAGAGTACAAAACAAATTCTGGCCACAAAATAGAGCGAAACAACCAACGTCAAAGACCTGGGAGGTGATCATGTCGGAAGATCTCACCTTCAAGGACCATAACATTGTATCAATCGCATCTGCTAGAAAAATGACAGGATGGATAATGAGAACCTTCAAAACTAGGGAGGCCAAGCCCATGATGACACTCTTCAGGTCACTTGTTCTATCTAGGCTGGAATATTGCTGCACACTAACAGCACCTTTCAAGGGAGGTGAAATTGCTGACCTAGAAAATGTACAGAGAACCTTCACGGCACGCATAACGGAGATAAAACTCCTCAATTACTGGGAGCGCTTGAGGTTCCTAAAACCTGTATTCCTGGAATGCAGGCGGGAGAGATACATGATTATATTCACCTGGAAAATCCTTGAGGGACTAGTACGAACTTGCACACAAAAATCACTCACTACGAAAGCAAAGACTTGGCAGACGATGCAACATCCCCCCAATGAAAAGCAGGGGTGTCACTAGCACGTTAAGAGACCATACAATAAGTCTTAGGGGCCCGAGACTGTTCAACTGCCTCCCAACATACATAAGGGGGATTACCAACAGACCCCTGGCAGTCTTCAAGCTGGCACTGGACAAGCACCTAAAGTCAGTTCCTGACCAGCCGGGCTGTGGCTCGTACATTGGTTTGCGTGCAGCCAGCAGTAACAGCTGGTTGATCAGGCTCTGATCACCAGGAGGCCTGGTCACAGACCGGACCGCGGGGGCGTTGACCCCCAGAACTCTCTCCAGGTAAACTCCAGGTGTACTCTCATGTATGTCACAAGACTGTTTTTTTTATTAAAACATTTCAGACACTCAGGACACTGATATGATTTATCTCCGGCATGTACTCTCATTTTCTGTCTCATGAACATGCAAGATTTCAGGTATGTCTTGCTACTTCTGCTTACACTTAGGTCACACTACACATACATGTACAAGCATATACAGTGGAACCTCAAATATCGAACTGGTCCCAGCTCAACCAATTATGTAGGTATATTTTTGTAAGTGCTTTTATAAGTGTATTTTTGAGGGTCTAAAATGAACTAATCTAATTTACATTATTCTTGATGGGAATAAATTCATTTGGTAATGGCACTCGAACAGCCATATGGAACTAAGAAAGTTCGTTATTTGAGGTTCCACTGTACATACACACCCGTCTGGGTTTTCTTCTATTTTCTATCTAGTTCCTGCTCTTGTTTATTTACTAGCAAGAGGCTAGTAACCCATTCTCTTGTATAAATGACTAAAATTTAAAAGAGAAACTTTCGTTTTTCTTTTTTGGGCCACCCAACCTCAGTGGGATATTGCCGGTTTGTTGAAAGATGATGTACTCTCATGTGTTTCACAAGATGGCTTTTTTGATTAAAACATTTCAGACACTCAGAACATTGACATGGTTTATCTAGTGTATCTACTGCAAGAAGCCCCTATCATGAGCTTTTACCATCCTATGGAGAGGGAGCATGGACAAGGGGGTCATCCCACAGTTACTAAAAACAACAGATATAGCCCCACTCACAAAGGGGCAGTAAAGCAATAGCAAAGAACTACAGACCGACAGCAGTAACATCCGATATCATAAAAATCTTTGAAAGGGTCCTAAGAAGCAAGACTGCCACCCATCTAGAAACCCATCAACTACACAACCCAGGGCAACATTCAATTCAAATTCAATTCAAAGTTTATTCTCTATAAGGATTACAATGCTGAGTTTACAGAATTTGGTTATTTTGTGGTTTACATGTAGTAAAATAATGATTACAGAGTGTACCACTAGAACACCTAGCATGGCTGGCATTTCGGGCAGACTTGTTTAATTCTTAATTGTAAAATATTACAATTATGAGGTAAGTTGGTATTATGGCTAAGTGACTAAATACTAATTTGTGAGTTTAGCAATGTGAATGCTTTTGTTTTGGTACAGTACTTTAGTTTCAGTATTGGAGTATCACAATATTCATTATTTTAAGATTGAGATTAATATTCTGTTTATGATCAAATGGGTGAGTGTAAGTGTGAACCGCCAGGTGATATTCGTGTAGTTAGTTGACGGGGTGTATCAGGGAGATAAGATTTTTTTCTAATGGTAGTTTTGAAGGTGATGAATGTGTCTGCAGTTCTAGAGTTCTCAGGTAGGGTGTTCCAGATTTTAGGGCCTTTTACATACATTGAATTTTTGTAAAGGTTTAGTCGGACACGGGGAATGTCGTTGAGATGTTTGTGCCTGGTGTTATGCCTGTGGGTTCTGTCACAACTATCAATAAAGCATTTTAGGTCAAGGTTGATGTTAGAGTTTAAGGCCCTGTAGATGTAGATTGCACAGTAGTAAGTGTGGATGTACTGAACAGGGAGTAAGTTTAGATCTATGAAGAGTGGGGGGGGGTTGCCAGGGATGGGATTTAGTGATTATTCTTACTGCAGCTTTTTGTTGGATTATTGGCTTTAGGTGTGTTGCTGCAGTTGATCCCCAAGCACAAATGCATAGGTGAGGTATGGATAAATGAGTGGTTATAGTGAGAGAAGGGCATTTTGCGGCACGTAGTATCGTATCTTGGAGAGGATCCCAACCGTTTTGGATACTTTTTGGGTTATATGCTGGATATGGGTGATGAAATTCACGTTGTTGTCAAGGTATAAGCCTAGGAATTTGCCCTCATTATGTCTGGTAATTAGAGTGTTGTCAATCTTCATGTTAATTTGTGCATCTCCTGCTCTGCTACCAAACATAATATAGTAGGTTTCGTCAGTGTTAAGCGTAAGTTTATATGGCTGTCATCCAACGTCGATATTTTGATCAGCTCTCGTTAACAATGGTGTTGAGGGTGGCAAGATTAGGGTGAGAGATGACATAATCGTGTCATCAGCAAAGAGAATGGGTTTCAGGTGTTGGGATACGTTTGGAAGGTCATTGATGTATATGAGGAAGAGCAGGGGACCAAGGACATTCCCTGCAGAACTCCAGTATCAAGTGGCCGTGTTGCTGATGCTGTGTCTTTAATGGTGACATACTGATACCTAATAGTAATGTTAGATTTGAAATAAGCAAGCGCATGGCCTCTTATACCGTAATGATCAAGTTTGTGGAGTAGGATGTCGTGGTCTACTGTATCAAAAGCTTTTCTTAGGTCAATAAAAATTCCTAGTGGATATTCCTTATTTTCCAATGCTGTGTAAAGCAGATCTAGCATTTTTATGATTGCATCATTAGTGCTTTTATTTTTCCTGAATCCAAATTGGCAGGGGTTGAGTATGTTTCGTGCCATTATAAATGAATACAGTCTCCTGTGCACGAGTTTCTCAAAGATTTTGGATAGGAATGGTAAGTTTGATATTGGCCTATAGTTGTTTAAGTCTGTAGGGTCACCACCTTTATGTATTGGTGTAACCCTTGCCATCTTGAGTAGTATAGGGAAGCTCGCTCCTGTCTGTTTCAACTATTGGATCACTACTACAAGGTCCAAGAAGCACTGGAAGACAAAAAGAATGCAGATGTAATATATACAGACTTTGCAAAAGCCTTCGACAAGTGTGACCATGGCGAAATAGCGCACAAAATGAGTGCTAAAGGAATAACAGGAAACATGGGTAGATAGATCTATAATTTCCTCACAAACAGAACACAAGGAGTAGTAGTCAACAGAGTGAAGTCTGAGGCGGCTACGGTGAAAAGCTCTGCTCCACAAGGCACAGTTCTCGCTCCCATCTTGTTTCTCATCCTCATATCTGACACAGACAAGGATGTCAGCCACAGCACCGTGTCGTCCTTTGCAGATGACACACGAATCTGCATGACAGTCTCTTCCATTGCAGACACTGCAAGGCTCCAGGCATACATCAACCAAATCTTTCAGTGGGCTACAGAAAACAATATGAAATTCAACGATGAAAAATTTCAATTACTCTGATATGGTAAACACGAGGAAATTAAAATTTCATCCGAGTACCCCCCCAACCAAATTCCGGCAACAAAATAGAACGAGAAACCAACGTCAAAGACCTGGGAGTGATCATGTTGGAGAATCTCACCTTCAAGGACTATAACATTGTATCAATCACCGCTGCTAGAAAAATGATAGGATGGATAATGAGAACCTTCAAAACTAGGGATGCCAAGCCCATGATGACACTCTTCAGGTCAATTGTTCTATCAAGGCTGGAATATTGCTGCTCACTAACAGCACCCTTGAACAGCGCTTGAAGTTCCTGAACCTGTATTCTCTGGAACGCAGGTGGGAGAGATACATGATTATATACACCTGGAAAATCCTAGAGGGGCTAATACCGAACTTGCATATGAAAATCACTCACAACTAAAGCAAAATTATAATTATGGTGGAGCACTAAACCCATATGATTATACAGTGCATGTGGGGGGGATGGAAGGTATTCAGGCTCAGTTCAGGGAACTGGAGCACAGATCCAATTCCCTAGATCAAGAGCCCCTCACCACCGTCAAGGAACCTCTCTTGAGGGGACGAAAGCAAAAGACTTGGCAAACGATGCAACATCCCCCCAATGAAAAGCAGGGGTGTCACTAGCACATTAAGAGAGAATACAATAAGTGTCAGGGGCCCAAGACTGTTCACCTGACTCCCAGAATACTTAAGGGGGATTACCAATAGACTCCAGGCAGTCTTCAAGCTGGCACTGGACAAACACCTAAAGTCGGTACCTGACCAGCCGGGCTGTGGCTCATATTTTGGATTGTGTGCAGCCAGCAGTAACAGCCTGGTTGATCAGGCTCTGATCCACCAGGAGGCCTGGTGTGAGGGAAAAGTTCAATAGATAGGAGTAGTGAGGGAGTATATAATAACAATATTATCATTGCTGGCTACTTGTTAAGGTAGGGTAAGTCCAGCTCCTGCTATTCCCCCCCTTTTCCCCTCCCCAAAAGTGATAGTTTGATTGCCAGCTGCTTGTTAAGGTAGGGTCAGTCTAGCTCCCACTATCGCTTCCCCTCCCTCTTCCCCCCCCCCCCCGAAAGGTGACGTGTGGGGCTCCAGTCAAACAGTAAATCACTTGACTCACTGCTCCCAACACTACTGTAAGTACACGCCTGATCATATTTTAGCGGACTTATTGGTTGAAAGCTTCACTTTTGACCAATAATTAACTTACTCCTTTCAGGCTTGATAGGTTAAAAGTTTTAATAATCACCACATATTTTAGGTATTGTACTTATCATGGAGAGTGATTTCTTAAGCAGTGGGTAATCTATCTCTCTTTACAGCTTGAAATGACAGAGAGGGTCACCTGCTAATTAATGAGTAGAATTGAAGGAGATGGACTAACGTTCTGAGATGTCACAAATTCTGATCCACTTACCTGTTTGTGTATGAAAGTAGCAGGATATAACCCCTCATCACTGCAGTGGAAAAAAGCCTGCTTTCCTGTCATCTGGATGGATTATTGAAGGCTATAAAATCTGTGAAGAACGAGCCGGTGGGTTGTTACCAACACCAGTGACCCCCCCATCATCGCCAACGTCTATGATTTCAACAACACGCAGTGTCTCCAACACTAGACACCCAAGTTTTATATATATACACACACACACACACACACAACATATATATATATATATATATATATATATATATATATATTATATATATATTATATATATATATATATATATATATATTAGCGTTGAATTCAGGTATCATTTATATTTTTTCATATTTCAATTTTCTTTAAGGCAGGATTAATATTTCATATTTAAGTGTTTTATATTTTATATTTTCTAAATAATAAAGTGTTTATGTTTGTCAGTTTTTGTTCTTTTTCTATTCATTAATTTTCCTGAGGAGGAGCCAGCCTTGGTAATACTGTCTGAAGTTGTTACAGGGCTGAGCAAGCCTTCACAAGTGGCGACCTTGCCAGGATCAACTTGACTGAATCAAGATTCAACTCCATCTCAAATCTACCATTGGAACTTCAACGCCACATACCACAGACGGTTACCATCAGCCATGAGTAATCATTCTCTATGGTAGGACTACAGTACAGGTATTTAAAAGATTTGGTGATTATTATAGTCTCAATTTATAGTAAGTCAAGTCAGGCAGGATATAATATTTAATTCTGCCACCTTTTTGTTCGAGCTTGAAACACTTTGGAGGATTAGACTCTAGGGACCCGAGATTTTCCAGTGACAATTTGTTTCATTGAGCTCTGTCATAGAACACTCTTGATTTGTTGGTGAGAAGCCGGCATAGAACCTTTCATTTTCATTAATACATATTGTTTAATTGAAGCAGGGATCGAGCCCTCTGCTTTATTTTCAGTTTGATCGGAGCAAGAATTGAACCCTCCGTTTTCTTTGATACCCATTTCATTTTTCCCCTGGTAGTGTAAGTTATTCTTGCAAGCATGGAGGAATACCAGTTTTGGATGAATGCTGGAAGTAAGTTAGGAATAACAGGGAAAAATTTAGAATCTTTCATTAGTGCTAAGATCCAGGAAAGACTTGAAAGAGAGAGAATTGAGAGAGAAGAGAGACAGTTAGAAAGAGAAAAAGAAGAGAAAAAGGAGAGTGATCGAAGTTAAAGAGAAAACCAAGATAGACAGAAAGGGAGAGAGAAGACAAAAAGGAGCGTGATAGACTTGATCATGAGGAGAGAGCTAGAATACGTGAGGAACAAGTTAAATTAAGAGAACTTGAGGAAAGAGCAAAGGATAGAGAACGTGAGGAAAAAGCTAGAGAATGTGAGGAAAAAGCTAGAGAACGTGAGGAAAAAGCTAGAGAACTCGAGTTAATAGAGAGAGAAAAGGATCGCGAGCTCGAAAAAGCTCGCCTTGAATTAGAGAATAAAAAGTTAACTCTTACACAACAACAATTAGAGGAAGGAGTAATTAAACATCATGCAGCTAGTGCACATATTCCAACACCTAATTTACCTCCCTTCACAGAGGGTGAAGACATTATTGCAAACATTATCAGGTTCGAAAATACTGCTACCCTCTGTGAATGGCCTGCTGACACCTGGGCTACCAGGTTAGGAATGTTATTTTCTGGTACAGCTTTGAATATCTATGCAACTTTGTTGCAGGATATATGTAATTATAACCTACTGAAGAAGGCAATCCTTAAAGCATATCAAAAAACCACAAATTATTACAGAAAAGATTTCAGGTATGCCACGTTACAGCCTGGCCAGAACTTTCAGCAGTTACAGGTAACACTTTTTCGTTTGTTCGACTTTTGGATAGAGAGTTCAGGAATTGATCACAGTTATGAATCTCTTAGAGACATCATGGTTGCTGACCAGTTCCTGACAGCTCTTCCCCACCAGATAAGAACATTCATTAGAGAACGTAACCTGATTAAAGCTGAGGAAGTTGCTGAGGCTGCTGACCTGTTGCTGAGCTCTGTGAAGGCTTACTCAGCTCTGTAAAAACTTCAGACAGTATTACCAGAGCTGGCTCCTCCTCAGGAAAATTTATGAATAGAAAACGAAATAATAATTCACAAAGATAAACATTCTATTATTCATTAAAGCAAACATAAAACAATAAAATATGACAGGTATATCCTATTTGAAAGAAAAATGAAAAGAATAAAATAACATTTGAACTCAACGCTAATATACATATTGGGGTGTCTGGTGTTGGTGACGCTTCGTGTTGTTGAAATCTTAGCCGTTGCTGATGTGGAGGGGGTGGGGGGTCACAGGTGTTGGTGGCCACCACCGGCTAGTTCTTCACAGAGTATCGCCGTGAGTATTCTATCCCCATGACAGGAAAGCAGGTTCTTTACCGCTGCAATGATGCGGGGTTAGGTCCTGCAATTTCATACACGTGCACAGGTAATTAAATCCAAAATGGGGAAGACTCTGGACGTTAGTCCTTCTCCATCAGTTCTTCTCGTTGATTGACAGGTGACCCTCTCTGTCATCCAGGCTGAAAAGATAGACAGGTTACCGACTGCTTAAATAATCACTCTCCATGATAAGTACAATACCTAAAAGACGTGGTGATTATTACAACAGTCAACTTAGAGCAAGGCTGAAAAGACTAAGTTTATTATTGGTCAAAAGTGAAGCTTTCAACCAATAAATCCACTAGAATACAAGCCAGGCATGTACTTACAGTAGTGTTGGGAGCTGTGAGTCGAGTGATTTACTGTTTGACCATAGCCCCACACGACACCTTTCTTGGGGGGGGGGAAGAAGGAGGGGAAGGGATAGCGGGAGCTAGACTGACCCTACCTTAACAAGCAGCCGGCAGTCAAATTATCACTTTCGGGGTGGGGGAAAAAAGCGGGAGCTTGACTTACCCTACCTTAACCCTTTGAGGGTTTTCGTCGTACTAGTACGTCTTACGCGTAGGGGTTTTTGACGTACTAGTACGCATAAATTCTAGTGGCCTCAAATCTCGCGCAAAAAGGCTGGTAGGCCTAGGTGTGAGAGAATGGGTCTGCGTGGTCGGTGTGCGTGGTAGAAAAAAAATCTGGGACCCAGTGGTGCATTTGTGGAATGCCCTCTTAGTAAACAATGTCCACCATGCCTCGCGGTAAGAAGCTCCTCACTCCTCGGCGAATTGGGACACTTTTGTTCCCCAGTGACAGTTCTAATAGTGATGGAAGTGCCAGTGAAGATGAGTTTCATGGTTTTAGTGAGGTTTTGACCGAAACTAATGACCATAATATCGGTAATAGTGAAGAAACCCAGACGACCCTCAGCCTTCCACCTCTGGTGCTGGGCCCTCGTGTTCACGTTCAGTTGTTCCAGAACCCAAGAGGAAACTTCTATTTTCCCAAATCCCAGACTCAGATGAGAGCATGGGTGATGATAGTGATAGTGAATATGAACTACAAGCTCTTCAAACTAGTTCCAGTAGTGATAGTGAAGTGCAATATTCCCCAGTGAAGCGTCAGTATATACGACGATATATGCGCTCTGGAAGTGTGCCATATGCTATTCCAAGGGGAAGGAGTGTATCTCGGAGTACATCCCGTGGCTGTACAACAGGAACAGACAGTGAAAATGACGAAGATACTGTTGCAATTGGGATGGAAAATGTGCGTGGTGGTAGTGGTGCCGGCGGTGAGGCACCAGCAGTGGGCCATGCTGCCACCCACGCCGCTGCCTCAGCTGATCTAGAACAAAGGCCACCATCCCCCACTACACCAGCCTCCACAACCACAACCTCCATAACCACAACCTCCACAACCACCTGTCATTGTCCAGTACCCACCAGCAGACCGCACCTGGGATTGGCAGGAAGCTGTCAATTTTGTTCAAAATCCCCACCAGTTTGATGGCAGCCAAAGTGGAATATGGCCATCTTGTGCACTTGGGAACAATGCCACTGAACTGGAATGTTTCGAGTTATTCTTTGACGAACCACTGATGAAAAGTATTGTCATGGAAAGCAACACATACTACGAGTACACCATGGCAAACACATTACTTTCACCAAAATCACGTCTACACCAGTGGAAGGAGGCAACTGTGGCTGAGATGTATCTTTTCTTTGCCACAATAATGCTTATGCCACATGTGTATAAGCACAAAGTGAAATCATACTGGTCAACAGACCCCCTGATTGCAACACAAGGTTTCAGTGATATAATGCCAGTGAATCGATTTGTGCTAATGTTACGTATGCTTCACTTCTCAGATAAAACCAGGCCTGACAGAGCTGACAGGTTATATAAGATTAGGAATGTGTTTGTGTATCTGAAACAGAAATTCAGTACGCATTTTTATCCCTTCAGGAAGCTTGTAATTGACGAGTCTTTGATTCTGTTCAAAGGAAGACTCTCTTTCAAGCAGTACATACCAAGCAAGAGGAAACGCTTTGGTATAAAGTTGTTTGTGCTTTGTGATTGTTACAGTGGTCTGGTATTGGATATTATTGTGTACACTGGAAGTTATACATTGCAAAATACCAGGAAGTTATTGGGCATCTCAGGTGATGTGGTTCGAACAATGATAGAACCATACCTTGGTAAGGGGCATATATTATATACAGATAACTGGTACACAAGCCCCTCACTCAGTGATTTTTTGCGAGTGAACATGACAGATGTGTGTGGCACAGTGCGTGCAAATCGAAAACATATGCCCAGGTTTGACGCTGGCACTCGTAGAGGTGAGGTGCAGGCGTTTGCTGCCAATGACATGGCATTTCGGTGGCATGACAAACGAGATGTCACACTGTTGTCATCAATTCACCCTAATGAAATTGCAAACAGTGGCAGGCAGCATAGAGAGAGAAATGAACCCATTCTAAAACCTGCAGCTGTGATTGATTACACCTTCAACATGCGTTCAGTGGACAAATGTGACATGCAGATTGGGTTTGCTGATTGTGTTCGCAAGAGTTATAAGTGGTACATCAAACTGTTTTTCCATCTTCTGGACATTTCCATGCTCAATGCTTATAATATGTATAAGATGAGCACCAGAAACAAACCACAGTACGGCGAATTCTGTTTGTCTGTCATCAGACAAATAGTATTCAAGTACCAAGGAACAGCACCTGCAATTGACCGCCCACCAAATTATCAACAACTACCTGCTCGTCTGAAGCATGGTGATCACTTCCTGGTAAAACTGCCTGCTACTGCTTTCAAGAAAAAGGCTCAGAAGAGGTGTTACGTCTGTGCACATACAAGAAAACGCACACAACAACGCAGAGACACTCGCTTTATTTGTGAGGAATGTAAAAACACCACTGTGCATGACACCATGTTTCAAAGACTTCCACAGGCTGCAGAACTTCTAGAAACATTCCCTGTGACTGTATATGTGTATATAAAATATAGAAAAATAGTAATAAACAACATTTCATATCGTTTGTTTGTGTAAATATTTTCTGTAAACAAAATAATGACAACAGTGTTTACGCCCTTATTGTGTAGTATTGAAAAATAAATAACTTACAAAATACTGATCATGTTGGCCTCAGAGGCCATAAAAGTTACTCAGAAAAAGAAAAATTGAAAAATAATTGAAAATAGTACATAAAAAAGTAAATAGAGAAATACCGGGTGATGGCAGTCGGCGATGTTACCATATGTTGTTCAATTTTGGCAAATTTCACACCTCCATATCTCGGTAAGTATTGACGTTAAAATTTTTTTTTGTTTAGCCTATAATGTTTAGAAAAAAATACTCTATTTTTTCATAAGAAAAAATAATTTTTTTTTTTTTAAATTTGGCCGACCCTGAGAACGAGTTTCGGAGAGGGCCGGTCGACCCTCAAAGGGTTAACAAGTAGCCGGCAATGAAACTATCACTTTTGGGGAGGGGAAAAAAGGCGAAAATAGCGAGAGCTTGACTTACCCTACCTTAACAAGTAGCCGGCAATGAAACTATTGTTACTATATACTCCCTCTCTACTCCTATCTATTGAACTTTTCCGTCACACTCCCCCATACCAAGACTTATAGTCAAGGAGTATAAGAAGAATAGGCAAGGAAAAAGTTCTAACATGTGGAAGTCGCGTAAGGCAAGAAATCTTCTACTGACTGTCATGACTTAACCAGTCAGAGAAATAATTGGATGAACCATTGATGTACACAATATGGAACTTAAAAGCCTGGAGTGCCAATGTCCACCTCAAGAGGCGAGTGTTGGTTCCCTAAAAGTTTCTAGGTATATCAAAGGTTTGTGGTCCGTTTCTAAAATGAATTCTTTTCCCAGAAAATTAAAATTTAAGTTTGGAGATACCCCACACAAGGGCCAACATTCCTTTTCATTGTGAAGTATCTCGTTTCTGCGGGAAGTAGTTTTCCGGCTTGGGAACCCTACGGGGAAGGGAGTAACCATCATGGTATTGTAGTAACACTGCCCTAAGCCAGTATTGGAGGCATCATTTTCTTAACAAAATGTTTATTAATATCTGGAATCTTAAGTATAGAGTCTTTCGAAAAGATACTTTTAATCTCATTAATTTTTCCCGAGCTACGTCGGAAAGTTCAAGAGGTTCTTTCCCAACAGACTTTAAGGAAGTCGGATAGATCCCGGTAAGTCAGTAAGGTTCGGGAAAAACTGGGGCATAAAAATTTACAGAACCAAGAAAGCTACGCATGAGCTTCTTGGTTTTGGGGAATTTAAATTCTAATAAAGTTTTGATCTTACGGGGGAGGGGCGGCAGAGAGTTTTAGAAAGATTAGTCCAAGATATCTAATCTTTTTATACAAAAGGGAAGCATTTCTTCAGCTTGGCAGTGAGGCCATGTGAGCGTAACCTATGCAAAACTGATGTTAAGTTTGGATATGTTCGCCCCACGTAGATGTCATTACGTAAATGTTATCAAATAAACTGAAACTTTTGGCATATTACCCAAGACCCTTCTCATCAGTCTCACGTAGGTGCACAGGCAGTTACCAAAACCGAAGGGCATAGTTCTATATTGCATCAGTCCTTGGTGTGTAGGAAAGCAGTGAAATGCTTAGAAGAAGGATCTAACATTACTTAATGAGATGCCTTCGCAATATCAATCTCTGAAAAGAAGGAAGCGTCAAAAAATTTGTTTTAGATTGCTATCTATTAAGGGCATAGGCTCAGCATCCCACCGAGTTATAGCATTAAGGCCTCTGAAGTCAACAGCAAGTCTATATGAATTATCCTCCTTCTTAACCATGACTACTGGTGAACAATATGAAGATACTGAAGGTTCAATGATCTTTAGTTTTAATAATTTGTCTACCTCTCTTTCAAATGCATCCCTAAGGTGAACTGGAACTGGGTATAATTTTCGTTTGATAGGATTGTCCGTCACTAAGTCAATCTTATAGACTACCGTGGAGGTAACACCTGGAATATCAGTAAAGACGTCTGAAAAGTTACTCGCACATTGAAGTAGTTCATATCTCTTATGGTCATTCAAAGATTCATTAATATTAGTGTTGGTTGTGTCCAAGTGGTCAAAAGTCACCAAGTCATGTAGTTCTTTATCATAGTCTAAGTTAGAGGTGTCAATTACGCACACCTTACATTCTTCAGTTGTCGTATCAAGTTCATGTGGAAAAACTAAGTCAAAGTTATTAAGGCAGTTAACCGAATTTCTTTGGTAATATTTCTTAAGGATGTTGATATGATAAAGCTTAGGTTTCCCCTTGATTTCTATTAGGTAGTCAACTTTCCCACAAATTTTTAATACTTTATATGGACCTTTCCATGCTACTAATAATTTATTTGACTTTATAGGCAAAAGTACCAGAACTTCATTCCCTACTTTAAAACTTCTCCTCTGACTTTTGGAATCAAAATAGGTTTTGTACTGGTCCATTGACAAACTTAAGTTTTTCGAAACTATGTCAGAGGTCTCCTCAAGTTTGGATCTAAGGTCAAGGAGAAACTGGTAAGAAGACTGAAACTCAGTATTTACCTCCTCAATAGTCCATAAGTCATGAAGGATGGACAATGGACCTCTGGCCTGTCTACCATAGAGAAGTTCAAAAGGTGAAAACCCCAAAGAGTCACTGGGAACTTCCCTCATGGCAAACAAAGCACAGGGTAGGTAACGATGCAACTCCTTAGGTTTAAGGGAGCAAGTTTCCTTAAAATGGACTTGAGAATCGAATGCTGGCGCTCAATCCTCCCATTACAGCTGGGATGATAGGGTGTGGTGAAGAGAGGCTTCACTCGCAGAAGTTGGTATAGATGTTGCATTAAGTCAGATGTGAATTGTGTCCCACGGTCAGACAAAATTTCTCTAGGGATGCCCACTCTGGAGAAGATGGAGAAAAGGGCTTCAGCCACCTCTGTAGTAATGGTCTTTAAGGGAACGGCTTCAGGGAAACTTGAAGCATAATCAACTAATGTTAATATATATCGATATCCCCCAGATGAAAGTGGAGGTAAAGGACCAACGATGTCAATAGCTACTCTTTCAAACGGTACCATAAAGATAGGCATTTTGACCAAAGGTACTCGCCTGGTACCTCGGGAGGATGACAGTTGGCAAACATTACACGATCTACAATAGGTTGTGACATCTGAGGACATTTTTGGCCAAAAATAGGTTTCCCTAATTTTACTTAAGGTTTTGCGATGCGAGAAATGTCCGGCCACTGGCAGGTCATGAGCCATTTTAAGAACAGTCTCTCTGCATTGACTTGAAACAACTAAGATGGAATAGTCTATCTCATCTGAATTTAATTTGAATACTGACTTGTACAAGATATCTTTTATATATTCAAATTTATATGAAAAGTTTTTCCTTTGGATAACTTGATTTTGTTTAGCGGCATTATGGCAATTCTGAAGAGAAGGGCAATTATGTTGTAAATTGGCAAAGGAGTCCTTCGATGCATCTAAAGGCTTAAAGTCAGAGAAAATCAAAGGATGGACAGTAGGAGAACCCTGGGTTTTGGTCTGAGCCCTAGTCAAGACATTTATAGTATCGGAGGTGATATCTTCACTTTCATCTAACAAGTGAACCAGTGATCCTACTACCTCACTTTCGAGAGTAGCATCACTGGTTTTTAATCCCACATGAATCTCACGAGACATTGTCTCATCTGAGCTTTCGAGGGGCTTCTCTGACTTTACAGGAAGAGGATCTGAAACACTCATGTCCATCTTTGGCGATGAAAGGTCAACCTCAGAAGGAAGAATGGCACCTTTTAAAATTACCTATTAGTACGGAGCAAGAAGTGATGGGAGCTAGTATGGCTTCAGACCAACCTGTGAACCATTTAGACCTAATGTAACAACGGATGGTAGGAAAAGTGTCCGTATGGCCCAAGTAGTCTCAAAGTATAGCAGAGGAATGAGTTTCTTTAAGGTTAGGGAACAGCTTATCAGAAATGACTATACATGTGCATCCAGTGTCTCGTAAAATTGTAGATACATTAAGTCCATTAACTGTTCCCCAACAGAAGGGGGCTTGGTCATTACAGTCTTTAAAACATCTTCCCAACTTTTGGCCCTTCTTAAAGGACTTTGGGACGTTTTGTCCCCTTAACACCACACAAATGACAAACGGAATAAAAAAAGGCATTTTATTTTTCCATAGAAGAGGCTTTGTTTTATAAGGGTCTGAGAACCTTCCCCTTTGGGGTTTCGACCCCTTTTAGGTCTTATAGGAATCGTGAGCCTCAGTAAACAGGTCAGAGCCTCGCAACTTCCTCCTTTAATCGGGTTTCTTTTCTCTAATGAATTTTTCGTATTGGTGAGGAAAGCTGTCAGGAACTGGCAGAAACCATGAAGTCTCTAAAGTTCAAAAACTGGATAATTCTAAACCCCTATCCAAAAGTCGAACAAACAAAAAGGGTGTTACCTTAACTGTTGAAAGTTTGGTCAGGCTGTAAGGTGGAAAACCTAAATCTTTCCTGCAAAAATTAAAAGGGGGTTTTTGGGTATGTTTAAGGATTGCCTTTTTCAGTGGTTATAATTACATATAAACCCTGCGACAAAGTTGCATAGATATTCAAAGCTGACTGGAAATAACATTCCTACTTGGTCCCAAGGTGTCACAGGCCTTTCACAGAGGGTACGGTATTTAAAACCCTGAAAATGAAAGAATTAGTTTTCTCCCCTTGAGGGAGGTAAATTGGTTTGGTATGTGACTAGCTGCACGTTTTCCCATTACCCCTTCATCAATTGCTGTTGTGAAAATTTAGTTTCTTATTCTCTAATTAAAGGCAAGTTTTCGAGTCGAGATCCTTTTTCCCCCCCCTTTAAAATTTTTTTTTTCTCTGTCCTTTGCTTTTCCTCAAGTTTTTAAATTTTAAACCCTGTTCCTACTATCTTAGCTTGTTCCCATGTACTCTGCTCCTTCCCATGATCAAATCTATCACGTCCTTTTTGTCTTCTCTTCTCTTTTAACTGTCTTTTTGGATTTCTCCTTCAATTCCTCTCTCTCCTTTTTCCTTCTCTTTTGATTCTCTCCCTTCCCTTTTCTTCTTTTCTTTCCCTTTCTAACTGTCTTCTCTCTCAAATTCTCTCTCTTTCAAGTCTTTCCTGGGTCTTTCATAATGAAGTTCTAAATTTTTCCCCCCGTTATTCCCAAGTTTTTTCCAGCATTCATCCAAAAAGGTATTCATCCATACTTTCAAGAAAAACTTAAACTTCAGGGGGAAAAGAAACGGGTATTTAAAAAAAAGGAGGTTAATTCCTTTCGCTCAAATGTAAACAAACCGAGGGCTAAACCCTGCTTCAAATTAAAAAATAGTTTTAAAAAAAAACTTAGGTTCTATGCTGGGGCCGAGCAAACAGCAAGTAGAATGGGGTCACTTTACCATCCAATTTCTCACCAACAAATCAAATGCCCTATGCTTTTCCCCTTGATATAATAAAGACTCAATGAAAAAAATTGTCACTGAAAAATTCGGGTCCCTAGAGTCTAATCCCCCAAAATGTTTCAACTCACAAGAAAGATGGCAGAATTAAATATTATATCCCGCCCGACTTGCTTACTAAATTGAGACTAAACAATCCCATTTCTTTTAAAAACCTTCCTAAATCCCACCATGGAGAAAGATTACTATGGCTGGTGGTAACCGCTGTGGATGCAGCGTTGAAGTTCCATGGTAGATTCGAGATGGAGTTGAATTTGATTCAAATCGAGTTGATCCTGGGAAGGTCGCCACTTTGAAGGCTACTCACTCTGTAATAACTTCAGACAGTATTTTCAAAGCTGGTCCCCTCGGAAATTAATGAATAAAAACAAAAATAATTCACAAAGATAAACACTTTTTTATTTTTTAAAGCAAACTAAAACAATAAAACATAACAGGTTTTTTCCCTTTTGAAAGAAAAAATAAAAAATGAAATGAAAAAAATCATTTAAAACTCAACGCTAATAAATATTTTGGGGTATGGGGGTGTTGGGCACTTCGTGTTGTTGAAATCTTACCCCGTTGCTGATGTGGGGGGGGGGGGGTCGCGGGAGTGGTGCCACCACGGGCTGTTCTTCACGAGATCCCCCATGGATTTTCCTGTGACGGGAAGCGGTTTTTTTAAACCGCTGCAATGATGTGGGGTTACGTCCGCAATTTCAACACGTGCCAGGTAATTAAATCCAAAATGGGAAGTCTCGGGACGTTAGTTTCTCATCAGTTCTTCTCGTTGATGACGGTGACCCTCTCTGTCACCCAAAAAAAGCTGAAAAAAAAGACGGGTTCCCCACTGCTTAAATAATCATCTTAGGGGGCTATAACCCAACATGTATTTTAAGTAACATTTACTCTGGAATACCTATTTATATTGTTTGATGGGGACTTTGCTCTAAATGTCGAAGGACTGACAACTTAACTGAGAGGCAGCGGGGTCAAGCCTATTTTTCTCAATATTAGGTTATACTATAGACCAAAACACACAATTTAAAAAAGTAGTTTATAAAGTTTATTTCTTTTTGAAAAAGTAAAATTAAGGTGGGGTAGAATTGTGGTAACGGGAAAAATTGTGTTGGCAACAGTCTTTTGTTTTGGGGGGGGAGTTAGCCAGTCTCCTCTCTCCCTCTCATGACCCTCTCTCTTTTGGGCGACCTTAAACCGGCAGGACTCTGGGTCCTTTTCTATCTTTTGGGGCATTATGTGTGTCCAGAGGGATTTTTTAAATTTAATTGTGCCCCCATCCCCGGGGTGACAAAAGGTGTCAAAACACGGTTGCCAGAGTTTGCAAGAGAGAAGGAAAAAAAGTTAAAAGGTACCCATGTGGGAGAACAGCTAGCAGTGTGTAGATCGTTGTTTTGAAAATGTGAGGCTGTAATTGTATTTTCTGTACATATCATTGAGAAAACAGTTTATTTTTATATAGTAGTTTACATAATCTGTAAAGAGGGCTGGTGAAAGGGGTATCAGAGAACCAGGAGATCAGCCATGATGTAAGTATTACCCCAGACAAATAAGCCCATTAAGTAAAAGCTCCCCCACACTAAACTGTAGTGAGACCTTACATCAAAAAATAAGGGACAAACCAACGTAACATGGGGCTTGCCCGGGGAGAGTTATTTGCTGCTAAAATAACTCAAAAATTCTTTGAACTATAGTGCGGTAGGGGGTAATAACAGTTGCAGTTTCGGCAGAAGATTTTACCAAGGTGGGGTCATGGAAGTTTTGTTTTCATATATTAGTTTACAGGTTTTTTTTCTCCAAGGGGGGAGAAAGGTTGAGTAACACATTTTTTTTGTGGTTATGGTAAGTGCTATTGCATAGTTACATTCAATTTGTGTTTTTTTATGTGCCTGTGGGAACTTTTCCATGATACTGTAAGGGGAAAAATGTTTAAAAGAAAAAAATATGCAGAAAGAGTCTTCGATTTTTTAGGCTTCAGGGAAAAGGTAATAATTCATCAGTAAACATCCCTTTTAAATAGTGAAGATGAGAATCCCACTCCGGGTGAATGGAAATGGAGGAATAAACCCTTAAATTAGCATCTGAGGCTCAATGAATTTAAGAAAGAAGGGAGGAAGAACGTAAAAGGTTGGGGGTCAAAAAGAGCCTGAGCAGTATTTTAAACAAACAAACTCAAATTTTGCCTAAGTTTAAAAGAGGTCCCCCGTAGATATTTTTTTTTCTTTGAAAAGATGCTTTGGAGCAAGGACCCCCAAACAAAAGTGGGCTACCCTATTCCACAAAACCTTGTGGGAAAAGGGTTTCCAGAAGTAAGTCGGAGGGGCAAAATTTTTCTGATTATGATAAGATTAAAGGGGAAGTTTTGCTTGCTCCCAAATGATACCTGAGAAAATAAAAAAAGTTCAGAAATAAAAATTTTGAGAGGGAAAGACCTTTAAACGATTTGGGAATGAGAAACTGTTCCTTTTTAAGAAATGGGTTGGTTCAAAGGGAGTAATAAAGACTATAAAAATTATAATCTGATGGTTATGGGAATTGTACAATACAATCCCTGTTGACCTCAG
Organism: Cherax quadricarinatus; assembly: GCF_026875155.1. Classification (NCBI taxonomy): domain Eukaryota; kingdom Metazoa; phylum Arthropoda; class Malacostraca; order Decapoda; family Parastacidae; genus Cherax; species Cherax quadricarinatus. The sequence continues at coordinate 22,482,303 of NC_069475.1, read as the reverse complement.
AGAATTTTGAGGAAAAAAACCCCCAGTAATCTTCCAAAGCATGGTTAGGTGACCGATTCTTGCTCGCGGGGAATTGGTAAAAAAAAAAGTTATGCCCCTTCTGAAAATTTCCCCACTCGTTCAAAACCCTTTTTCCAAGTCCTATGGTCAAAAGGTAAGTGGGACAAGAATTTTCAGGGACAAATAAAGGCTGGGCACCCTCTAAAATAGAAAGAAAAGGTAAGTCAGCTGGAGCTCAAATTTTCCCTAACAATCAGATAATTTTTCGGTCCTCGAGAAAACATCCCAGTCCTACCCCAAATGGTAAAAATACCTTTAAGAGCTCCTGTTCTACTGTAACAAAACGGGACACACACAAAATTTTTGCGGGTAAAGGGCAGCGAGATCAAAAAGGGAAAAAACCACCCCAGAGGATCTAACTGCAGACACACATCCATTTTCCTGATTTGTCTTCAAAGAAAGGTGGGGGGTATTTTTGGTCTAGCCCCAGGAGCAGGTTTTTTCTAAAAGTCCACATTGCTTTGCATAAGGATGGGGTGGGGTTGAGAATATGTGCCCTTTTTAGGGGGAGTAGCACCTTCCTTTGCTATGCGGGATTTTTCCCCAATGTCAAAGGATACCAATACGGGTAGTGTATTATGAAGGGTATTGGGGTTTCAACCATAAACCCATACACAAATTTGGGAAATTTTGCATCCCAAATTTGGGGATCCCCCTGTAGGTTCTCAGATGAAATTCCCTTCAAAAGGGGGTCGACCTTTTATTAGGGAAAAATTTTAGGGGCCCCTGTTAGACAGTGAAGAACCCTAGTAGGGGGCAACCGGGCCCCAAATTTTTGGGCCAGAAGGCTAGGGGCCCCTCCCAACCCTTTTTTCCTGTTGGTGCCACACACGAATATTCTCGTGACCAGGATACCAAAGGGTAATCCTTATATTTCTCATGAGGATGGTGAGGACTTAGGTTTGGAAACTCTATTTTTATTTAAAAACCCCAGTCAATAAAAAAAAGGTACCACAACCCATTGATCTAATCAGTGCAGAGATCCAGGAGTAGTTGAGGGAATTGGGCCCAAATGATGCACTAATTGCTGCCAGGGGTGTGATGAAAACTTAATCGATCAAGCCTCGGCTGTGAATGGGAGGAATCTTTCTTTTAAAAATAAATGCTTCTATTTCGGAAAGGTTTACCAAAGAAAAAGGGCACCTTGGTTGAGTCCCATAAGAGAGCCAATTTTTTGTCACCAGGTCTGGGCCTGACCCTTTATAGAAACCAGTTCTTAGCTTATGCAGACACCCTCTAGGTGGACACCTAGGTTTTGGCAAAACATATCCGGGGTTTTCCAGGCACTTCTTCGGGCCCTCGGCTGGGGGAGCGGGGGGAGATAATATAAAGACCTTATCCTGCCAAATTATGGGGGAAACCTAACAGAGATTAAACCGTTCCCTTCGCCGATTTAGACCAGGTGAACCCTTCAAAAAAGGGTGGGGGATGTCGTTCCCCACCCCAAGACAAAATGGAAATAATTATTTACTAACAATAATTTGCCCACTCCGGTACCCAAAGAAATCCTCTATGCAAGATAACCCTCGAGTGGTTTAAGGGGTTTTTGAGTTCTTTTCCCATGTTGGGGTTCCCCGGGAGGTCAAAAAAAATCAAGGGTCTAAATTTACCCCGAAAATTTTTTTAGGAATGTGTTAAAGGGGGTTTAAAGTACAGCCCAAATTTCAACTGCCTATCACCCCCTTCAGGGAGGATAGAGAGATTTCACAAACCTTAAACAAAGATGCGAGCTTTTGTTGAATAACACTAGTGATTGGGATGAGGGTATCCCTTTTTTCTTTTTTCCGTGCGGGAAACACCCAAGAATCTCTCTTTTAGCCCTTTCGAGCTTGTCTAGGTCATTCCCCCTGAGGGGACCCCTGACCCATTCTAAGGGGCATTTGGGTAGGGGTGAAAAGAGGCTTTCCCCCCGGAAGATGTTCTCTTTTTCAGGGGAAAAGGTTGGACCAGGGAGACAGTGGGAGACAAACTCAAAACTATCAGGGGCCATGAAAAGCGTACGCCAAAAGGGAGCCCCCGCTCCCTTTAGTGTTGGAGAGGAAGTGTTAGCTTTGGGGCCGGTTCCCGGGGCTGCCTTGGTGCACGATTTGATGGCCCTTTGTCATCACAGGCAGGGGCTGGCCCCAAATTTTGTAATTTGATGCCCGGCCGTCGCAATCAAAAGGACCCATGCACATTAACAGGTTAAAAAAAATACCATTTAGGGCAGAGTTGCCGCTATTCAAGTTGAGTGTGACGTCTGAAAAACTTCCCTTTAAAACAGAAGTAAGGCTGTGCAATTCAGCCATCTTGCAAAACCCTTGGCAACAGAAGGGCTCAGGTAAGGGAGCCTGTGACTTTGGTTCAGCCCCACTCAAAAATTTCCAGATATGTTTTGGGGATGACCCAAAGTAAGTAAAATTTCCCCCCCTTGTGGATGTCGGGAAGCTGTTCCAATAAAGCCTCCTTACCGCATAACCCACAAAAAAAAAAATTCACATGGAGGAAGAAGGAAATTCCTCCCTTTAAAACCAGTTTTATGCCTAGCGAGATCGTGGGACTCCAGCTGAGGGTCTATGGTTTGTGCACTGACATCGCGAGTAAATGAAGTAATGAAGGTGACTGTTACCCTTTGCCACTATGGATGATGTGATTGATGCTGTGGGAGGGCAAAGTTTGTGAGCAAACGGACTTAAATTAAAGGTTTTATAGATACCCCCCTCACCCAGCGAGCCAAGAAATTTTTAGCCTTGTCACTTAGATGGGGTTTTTTCAATATAATGTTCTTTTCCTTTTGGGGTTAAAAAAGTGCTCCGCCACCTTTTCCCGCTGTTTAAATACGTCATAAGGAGGTTTGGGGGGTGGGGGGCCTATCTAATGATATTGTGGTATTCAGAACCATGGAAAACTCACTTGGAAAATTTCAAAATTTTTGAAAACTTCCCAAACCAAACTAACCACAATTTTTGGGAAAAGGAGTTTTTGGCCAACAGTGTACAAATTTTTAGGATATGTATTGGTCAGGAAAAAGTTGCCCAATTCATCTAAAGGGGGGCCCTTTAAATTTTCCCTAACCACAGAATCGGAAGGCAAAGATAGGGTTCCTGGGCAGGTGGGTTATTTCAGAATTGCCCCAACCTCTCCCCGGTAACGTCACCACTGACAACTTTGACCAGTCCAAAGTTCAATTAACTGGGACAGCAAGTGTGCAGGGGGCTTTTGAAAATGGAAAAGTTATTTTGGGAATGTCCTATCTTGAAAATCCTGAGTTTTTAATCCCCTTTCCCCTACAAGTGGGTGCTAGGATGTGGGGGGGGGCAGTGTTGTTGCAAGGGGAGAAGAAAGCCTTCAGCCGTTTGTTCCATTCAGCCCAAAATTTAAAAAAACATAACGTGGTTATGCAACTGTAGAGAAAAAGGCTTTGGGTTTTGGGGTTACTGTGCAGAAATTTGAATTTTATATCGTGCTTTCCCCACTCCTGTAATGTGTTAAATGACCCAAAACCCCCTGAGTTTTTGCAAAAAATAGAAACCCCAATCAAAGACTCTTAAAATGGCTTTGTTCCACAGCCTTTTAATTGAAAGTTAAAATATATAAAAGGCTCAGAGAATGTGGTTTTTGATGCCTTTCTAGTGTTTCATTTAGATGCATGGTGCGACTTTTTACATAGTGTTTGTCTGTGCTGACCTTGTTGTTTTTGCGTGGTGAAATCTCGCGGCCTGAGTACTCCTACCAGCTTTTTGACTGTAAAGGGGTCGGTCGGGGGCCCCAAAAATGTGACGAGGGTCAGGGGGTTAGTGAATTTTGAGTTTGGGGAGTGGTTGACAACCCCGGGAAAATGAGACTTTTAGGGAAGGTATGTTGTTGTTTTGGTGTGTCTTGTACAAAACGGCCCACATTTGCCTTTTGGTCCCTTGGGCCCCCCCATGTTCTATGACAGCCTCCTCTTCATAAGTTTGGGGTCTTGTGGGAGGGACCTCGGAAAATGGGCTTGATGCCTGACCATGTTAAGGGTCGTGATGTTGTGGAAGTCTCCTGTTTTGGGTTTTGGGCCCCCAATGAGAGACACCTTGACATTTTTTTTGAAGTTTCCTGCCTGGTGTACACCCGATGTTGGGTTTGGGGTCTACCTCGTTCCTGAAGGGAAAAAGGCCACCCTGGGTACCTTGCTTGCTGGATTACCGTGCGGAGGCAAGGCCCTTTGGTCGGGCTTTCACAGGGGCATTGTGTGCAAATCTTGCTTGTAAGGGTATTGTTTTTAAAAACAAATAAAATTGTAATATTACACACTGGGTAATGGGTATGGTTAAATGCTTTTCTAAAAAAATTTTTGCAATCCTTTAAATAACAGTAAATGAAGAGTAGTTATGGTGCTGGGAAAATGTAGCATTTTTTAGTCTTGTTTACCGCCTTCAGACTTAAGCAATATACTTTTTTCTAGCCGTATCCTGAGGGCACGGCTGCTTTTGGAGACATGTCTGGAGGTGGGGGTGTTTGGGGGTATAGGACCCACAGTATTTATAAATAACATTACCTGGAATACCTAATTAATTGAATTGATGGGACTTCGCTTAAAGTCAGAAGGGGATCAACCCTATGATGAGAGGCATGGGGCAAGCCTATTTTCTCAATAAATAGGTTATAATAACACATAAACCACAATTTTAAAAAAGTAGTTTTAAAGTTGTATTTTTTTTTGTAAAAGTAAAAAAAAGGTGTGGTAGAATTGTGGTAACTGGAGAATTGTGCTTGGCAACAGTCTTTTGTTTTGGTGGGAGGAGCTTAGCCAGTCTCTCTCTCTCCCTCTCACTGACTCCCTCTCTCTGTGGCTGACCTTCAACCTGGCAGGATCTCTGGGTCCTTCTTCTATCTTTTGGGGCATTATGTGTGCTCCAGAGGTGAGTTTTTATAATTTAAGTTGTGGCCACCATACCCAGGGTGACTAAAGTGTGTCAAAACACTGGTTAGCCAGAGTTATGTCAAGAGAGAAGGACAAAAGTTAATAAGGTACACCATGTGGGAGAACAGCTATGCAGTGTGTAGATCGTTGTTTTGAAAATGTGAGGCTGTAATTGTATATTCTGTTCATATCTATTGAGAATACAGTTATATTTTTATAGTAGTAGTTTACATAACCTGTGAAGAGGGCTGGTGAAAGGGTATCAGAGACACTCAGGATGATCAGCCATGATGTAAGTATTACCCCTAGACAAATAAGACCATTAAGTAAAAGCTACCCCACACTAGAACATGTAGTGAGAACCTTACTATCAAAGTAATAAGGGACAAACCAACGTAACACCCACTGCTTAAATAATCACTCTCCATGATAAGTACAATACCTAAGAGACGTGGTGATTATTACAACAGTCAACTTAGAGCAAGGCTGAAAAGACTAAGTTTATTATTGGTCAAAAGTGAAGCTTTCAACCAATAAATCCACTAGAATACAAGGCAGGTATGTACTTACAGTAGTGTTGGGAGCTGTGAGTCGAGTGATTTACTGTTTGACCAGAGCCCCACACGTCACCTTTCGGGGGGGGGGAAGAAGGAGGGGAAGGGACAGCGGGAGCTAGAGTGACCCTACCTTAACAAGCAGCTGGCAGTCAAACTATCACTTTCGGGGTGGGAGAAAAAAGCGGAAGCTTGACTTACCCTACCTTAACAAGTAGCTGGCAATGAAACTATCACTTTCGGGGAGGGGAAAAAAGGTGGGAATAGCAGGAGCTTGACTTACCCTACCTTAACAAGTAGCCGGCAATGAAACTGTTACTATATACTCCCTCTCTCCTCCTATCTATTGAACTTTTCCCTCACAGGCTCACAATTCCTATAAAGACCTAAAGGGATCAAACCCTAAGGGCAAGGGTTCATCAGGCCTTAAGAAATCAAAGCCTCTAGTAGAAAGCAAAATGACTTCTTTTATTCCTGTTTGTCATTTGTGTGGTGTTAAGGGACATAAACGTCCAGATTGTCCTTCTAAGAAGGTCCAAAAAGTTGGATGATGTTTTAAAGACTGTAATGACCAAGAACCCTTCTGTTCAGGAACAGTTAATGGACTTAATGTATCTACCATTTTACGAGACACTAGATGCACATGTATAGTCATTTCTGATAAGCTGTTCCCTAACCTTAAAGAAACTCATTCCTCTGCTATACTTTCAGACTATTTTTGGGCCTACGGAAAATTTTCCACCATCCTTTTAAATTTTGGTCTAAGGGGTTCACGGTTGGTCTGAAGCCGAACTATCCCATAAATTCTTGCTCGTATAATGGGAAAATGAAAAAGGGGTGCCATTCTTCCTTTTGGGGGTTGACCTTTCTCCCCAAAGGTGGCCCAAAATTTTTTAGATTTTCCTGTAGAGGAAGAGAACCCCCTCGAAATTCAGATGAGACAATTCTCAAGTTTCAGTGGGATTAAAAACCATGATGACTCTCGAAAGCGAGGTAGAGGATCACCGGTTCATTTTTTTAGATGAAATTTAAGGTATCCCTCCGATACATAAAAAATTTGACAGAGCCAGCCCCAAACCCCGGGCTTCTCCTACGTCCATCTTTGATTTTCTCTGTTTTAAGCTTTAGATATATCGAAGGACTACTTTGTCAATTTCAAGTAATTGCCCTTCTCTTCAAAATTTGCTTAATGCCGTTTAAAAAAATCAATTTTACCCAAAAGGGAAAAACTTTTCATATAAATTTGAATATAAAAGGTTTTTTTCAAGTCAGTATAAAATTTTAATTTTCAATGAATAAAACTTTTCCTCTTGTTTTTCCCAAAAGTCAATGTGAGAACTTTTCTTAAAAGGCTATACCTGCCGGGGCCGGACATTTCTCGATCATAAAAAATTAAATAAAATTAAGGAAACCCAATTTTTTGGCCAAAAATATCCTCAGTATCACTACCTACTGTGATCGTGTAAATTTTTGCCAACTGCCCCACCCCCAAGGGTACCAGGCAGTCCTATGGTCAAAATCCAATCTTTACGGACCATTTGAAAGAGTGCTATTGACTTGTGGTCCTTTATCCCCACTTTAAACTGGGGGGACATAGATATATTTTAAACATTATTGATTATGTTTGATTTTTCCGTGAAGCCGTACCCTTAAAGCCCATAAAACTACAAGGGGGGCTGAACCCCTTTTCTCCAACTTCTCCAGAGGGGCATCCCTAGAAATTTTCTGTCTGACCGGGGGACACAATTCACATCTGACTTAATGCAACATTATACCAAACTTCTGGGAGTGAACTTCTTTTTCACAAACCTTTCCCCAGCGTAATGGGGGTTGACGCCAGCATTCGTTTAAAGCCTTTAAAAGGAAATTTTGCTCCCTTTTAAAAACTAAGGAGTGGCATCTTATCTACCCTTGCTTTGTTGCCATGAGAGAATTTCCCAGTGACTTTTTTGGGGTTTTTACCTTTTGAACTTCTCTTGGTAACGGGCCAAGGCCATTGTCCTCCTTCAAAATTATGGACTAATGGGGAAAAGTAAAGGCGAGGTTCATCTTTTATAAGTTTCTCCTTACCTTAGTCCACACTGGGAGACCTTGACATAGTTTCGAAAAATTTAAATTGTCAGGGGACCGTACAAAACTTTTTTTGTTTCCCAAAAGTCAAGAGAATTTTTTAAAAAGGGGGAAATTTCTGGTATTTTGCCTATAAATCAAAAAATTTTATTAGTACAGGAAAGGCCAATAAATTTTAAAAATTGGGGGAAAGTTGATCCTCAAAAAGTAAAGGGGAAACCAAACTTTATCATATAAACTCCTTAAGTAATATTTCCAAAAGAAATTCGGTCAATGTTTGAATGACTTTTACTTAGTTTTTCAAAAAAACTTTATAAGACAACTGAAAGGTAAGGTGTGCAAATTGACCCTCTAACTTTAAATATGAGAAAAACTAAAACATTGGTGACTCTTGACCCCTCGGGCGCAACAAAAAATTAATAAAAAATGAATCTTTGGGACCCTAAGAGACATGAACTACTTCAATGTGTGAGTAACTTTTTAGACTCTTTATGATATTCCAGGTGTTACCTCCACGGGAGTGCATAAATTGACTTTTGGGCGACAAAACCATCAAACAAAAAAAATTTTACCCCGTTCCAGTTCCCATAGGGGGTGATTTGTCCCAGGGTAGACAAAATTTTTAAAAAATAAAGATCATTGAACCCCTTTTACTGCAATTTCCCCCAGTGTCATGGTTTAAAGGAGGATAATTCATATAGACTTGCTGTTGACTTAGAGGCCTTAATGCTATAACTTGTGGGGGTGCTGAGCCTATGCCCTTTAAAAAGATAGCGACTACCAAATTTTTTGACTCTTCCTTCTTTTCAAGATTGATTTGCGCAGGGCAATCAATAAATTTGATCCTTGTTTAAACAGTACAACCCTTTTTCCCACCCACCCAAGGACTGATCAGAACAGAACTATGCCCCTTTGGGTTTGGGAACTGCCTGTATCACCATTGAGGTTGGGGGTCATCCGAGCTCCTGGCCCCCCCTTCACTGTCCACTAATTTCGGAGACTGAAAGGAAAGGTCTTGGGTAATTCCAAATCTTTCAGTTTATTTGATAAAATTTCTAATGAAAATCCCCCTGGGGGAAAAACCAAAAATTAACATCGTTTGGAGGTTATTCACATGGCCTCATGCCAAGCTGAAGAAATGCTTTCTTGGGTATAACAAGATTAATATCTTGGATGATACTTTCAATAACTTTCTGCAGCCCCCCCAGTAAGATCAAAGCTTTATTAAAAAATTTTCCCCAAAAAAAAAAAAAACCAAGAAGCTTTGAAGCTTTCTTGGTTCTGTAAAAATTTTAAAAGCACGGTTTTTTCCCAACCTTTCTGATCTTACAGGATCTTTTCCGATTTCCCTTTAAAAAACCTGTGAAGGAACCTCTTGAACTTTCCGAGTACTCGGGAAAATTTTAAGAGATTAAAAAATCTTTTTTGAAAGACCCTATACTTAAGATTCCCGATATTAATAAAACATTTTGTTTGAGAACTGATGGCCTCCAATACTGGCTTAGGTAAGTGCTTACAATACCATGATTGTACTCCCTTCCCTGTATCTTCCCCAAAAAGGAATACCCACAATAGAAAAGGAATGTTTTTGCCCTTGTGTGGGGATCTCCAAACTTTAAAATTTTTTTTGCTGGGGGAAAAAAATTCATTTTTGAAAAACCACAAACCTTTGAAATACTAGAAACTTTTAAGGAACCCAAAAGTCCCTCTTGACACTACAGGCCCTTTTTTTTTCCTATTTTATTATCAATGGTTCATTCAATTATTTCTCTGATGGTTAAGTCAGACAGTCAGTAGAAGATTTTTTCCTTACACGACTTCCACAGTTAGAGCTTTTTTCCCCGCCATTTCCTACAACCCCGACAAAGTCTTGGTTAGGGGAGTGTAGGGGGTTAAATTCAAGAGTAGGAGTAGCGAGGGGGTATAAATAACAATAGTTTCATGCCCGGCTACTTGTTAAGGTAGGGTAAGTCCAGCTCCCACTATTTTCCCCCCCTTTTTTCCCCTCCCCGCAAGTGATAGTTTGACTGCCTGCTGCTTGTTAAGGTAGGGTCAGTCCAGCTCCTGCTATCCCTTCCCCTCCCTCTTCCCCCCCACCGAAGGGTGACATGTGGGGCTCCCGTCAAGCAGTAAATCACTCGACTCACAGCTCCCAACACTACTGTAAGTACATGCCTGATCATATTTTAGTGGACTTTTTGGTTGGAAGTTTCACTTTTGGCCAATATCTAACTTAATCCTTTCAGTCTTAGACAAGGATGTGTGATGTCACCGTGGTTGTTTAATATATTTATAGATGGGGTTGTAAGAGAAGTAAATGCGAGGGTCTTGGCAAGAGGCGTGGAGTTAAAAGATAAAGAATCACACACAAAGTGGGAGTTGTCACAGCTGCTCTTTGCTGATGACACTGTGCTCTTGGGAGATTCTGAAGAGAAGTTGCAGAGATTGGTGGATGAATTTGGTAGGGTGTGCAAAAGAAGAAAATTAAAGGTGAATACAGGAAAGAGTTTAAAGGGTTTTGAGGATAACAAAAGATTAGGTGATGAAAGATTGAATATCAGATTTTGGAGGGAGAGAGTATGGAGGAGGTGAACGTATTCAGTTATTTGGGAGTGGACGTGTCAGCGGATGGGTCATGAAAGATGAGGTGAATCATAGAATTATGAGGAAAAGAGTGAGTGGTGCACTTAGGAGTCTGTGGAGACAAAGAACTTTGTCCTTGGAGGCAAAGAGGGGAATGTATGAGAGTATAATTTTACCAATGCTCTTATATGGGTGTGAAGCGTGGTGATGAATGTTGCAGCGAGGAGAAGGCTGGAGGCAGGAGATGTCATGTCTGAGGGCAATGTGTGGTGTGAATATAATGCAGAGAATTCGTAGTTTGGAAGTTAGGAGGAGGTGCGGGATACCAAAAACTGTTGTCCAGAGGCTGAGGAAGGGTTGTTGAGGTGGTTGGACATGTAGAGAGAATGGAGCGGAAACAGAATGACTTCAAGAGTGTATCAGTCTGTAGTGGAAGAAGGCGGGGTAGGGTCGGCCTAGAAGGGTTGGAGGGTGGGGGTAAAGGAGGTTTTGTGTGTGAGGGGCTTGGACTTCCAGCAGGCATGCGTGAGCGTGTTTGATAGGAGTGAATGAAGACAAATGGTTTTTAATACTTGACGTGCTGTTGGAGTGTGAGCAAAGTAACATTTATGAAGGGATTCAGGGAAACCGGCAGGCCGGACTTGAGTCCTGGAGATGGGAAGTACAGTGCCTGCACTCTGAAGGAGGGGTGTTAATGTTGCAGTTCAAAAACTGTAGTGTAAAGCACCCTTCTGGCAAGACAGTGATGGAGTGAATGATGGTGAAAGTTTTTCTTTTTCGGGCCACCCTGCCTTGGTGGGAATCGGCCGGTGTGATAATAAAAAAAAAAAATAAAACTTATCATGGAGAGTGATTTCTTAAGCAGTGGGTAATCTGTCTCTCTTTACAGCTTGAAATGACAGAGAGGGTCACCTGCTAATCAACGAATAGAATTGAAGGAGATGGACTAACGTTCTGAGACGTCCCAAATTCTGATCCACTTACCTGTTTGTGTATGCAAGTAGCAGGATATAACCCCTCATCATTGCAGTGGAAAAAACCTGCTTTCCTGTAATCTGGATGGATTATTGAGGCTATAAAATCTGTGAAGAACGAGCTTGTGGGTTGTCACCAACACCAGCGACCCACCCCCCCATCATTGGCAAATGGCTAGTGTCACCAACACCAGACACCCCAAATTTTATTTATATATATATATTGCGTTGAATTCAGAATCATTTATATTTTTAATTTTTAATTTTCTTTAAGGTAGGATTATATTTCATATTAAGAGTTTTTATTTTATATTTTCTAAATAATAAAGTGTTTATGTTTTTTCAGTTTTTGTTCTTTTTCTATTTTAAATTTTAATTTTCCTGAGGAGGAGCCAGCCTTGGTAATACTGTCTGAAGTTGTTAAAGGCTTAGTAAGCCTTCACACCTGGTCCCCAGACTGGGGCCCTGGGGGGGCATTGACCCCCCGAAACTGATAGGGGGAGGCGGCGGCAGCGGCAGCAACGGTATCCCACAGCCTTCTTTCTCAAAAAAACATCGCCCATCAAAACTTGTGATGGGCCCAAGTGAAAGTTCAACTACATGAACCCACGTAGACCACAACATGACCCAAGAATACTAAGAATGTAACCCAAATCTTGACAAAATTAGAAGATCTAAGGAAGACAGCCCCGCTAACCCAAACACTGCCTCCGCTGCCAGACAACCACTTAACCCAAGCTCCGAGAAAAACAAGCCTTCTCCCCCAATTGTACACAGTATCTTTTCTTCAGTGATACTAGAAAGGATATCGCAGAAGAAACAACACCTAATAAAAGAATAACAGCAAGGGCCCTAGAAAATC
>NC_069475.1:22426462-22469821 GCF_026875155.1 Cherax quadricarinatus | reverse complement strand
ACTTTTGTTTTTTTCGATTTCATTTATGGCTTTTAGTTCTTCCTGCGATTCCTGACTCCTATAAGATTCTTTTAGCTTAAGTTCAATGTTTGCTATTTCTCTGACCAGTGACTCCCTACGCATTTCAAATATTTTGGCTTCTTTTTGCCGCTCTGTTATTCTTTTCCATCGCCTGTAAAGGGAGTGCCAGTCTCTTTCTATTTTACATCTACTCCTCCTTTTTCTTAGAGGAATAAGCCTTGTGCATACACCGAGTGCCACCAAGTTAATCTGTTCTAGGCATAAGTTGGGGTCTGTGTTGCTTAGTATATCTTCCCAGCTTATATCGGTTAGGACTTGGTTTACTTGGTCCCACTTTATGTTTTTGTTATTGAAGTTGAATTTGGTGAATGCTCCCTCGTGACTTATCTCATTATGTCGATCTTGGACTCCGCACATACATGTCTGAACCTCGATTATGTTGTGATCTGAGTATATTGTTTTTGATATGGTGACATTTCGTATCAGATCATCATTGTTAGTGAAGATGAGGTCTAGTGTATTCTCCATTCTAGTAGGCTCTATTATTTGCTGGTTTAAATATAATTTTGTGCAGAAATTTAAAAGCTCGTGTGTGTGTGTGTTTTCGTTAGAGCTGCCTCCTGGTGTTATCACTGCAACAACATTATTTGCTACATTCCTCCATTTTAAGTGCCTAAAGTTGAAATCCCCAAGGAGCAAGATGTTGGGGACAGGAACTGGCAGATTTTCCAGACAGTGGTTAATTTTTAACAGCTGTTCCTGGAATTGCTGGGACGTTGCATCCGGAGGCTTGTAACTACCACAATGACTAGGTTTTGGTTCTCGATCTTTACTACTAAAACTTCCACTGCATCATTTGAGGCATTAGCAGTTCTGTGCAAAGAAGTGACTCTGCGATGTACAGGCCAACCCCCCCCCCCTTTTGCCTGTTCACTCTGTCACTTCTGTAAGGGTTGTAACCTGGGATCCATATTTCGTTGTCCAAGTGATCCTGTATGTGGGTCTTTGTGAAAGATGCGAACATTGCCTTTGCCTCTGCAAGCAGTCCATGGATGAAAGGTATTTTGTGTTCATTGCTGGCTTTAGACCCTGTATATTTGCAAAGAAGAATGTCATCGGACTGGTGGTATTGTTGGTGCTGGGTGCAACTGATTGCAAGTGCTAAATAAGTCACCATGGGCCCAAGGAAAGCTAGTGCAAGCCCTTTGGTAAAGAAAGTGAGGAACACGATCGAGTTCAAGAAGAAAAATCCTTGAAAAATATGAGAGCGGAGTGAGTGTTACAGAACTTGCCAAGATGTATGGCAAACCCCATTCAACTATCAGTTCGATCGGTTGAATGAAAGGATATAAAGGTGTGCTGTTTTGCAAAAGGGGTAGATCAGAAGGTTACAGAAAACTGCGGGCAGGGGATAGTGCAGGGTTAGAGGGTAGCAAGAGATTAAGGTAGAAAGGCTGAAGGTATCATCAGAGTTTGTGAAGTCAGTTTTTTGTCAAAAAGTCAATGAGAGAGTCCGGATGAAAGGCGGGTCCATCAGTGAGAATGGAAGGTAAAGAGAAGCAGCGGAGCGAAGACGATATTGGAGGTAAATTCTGTGTGCTTGTTGATAAAGTGGGCAGTCTAACAGAATGTGGCTGACCGATAATGGAACCTGGCAATTCTCACAGAGAGGAGAAGGGCGCCTCTCCATGAAATATCCATGAGTAAACGAGTAGGCCCAATGTGAAGGGGGAAAAGAGTGGTCCCCCCCAACCTCCCCCCACGGGTGACAAAAAGAGGGCCCAGAAACCTATACTGGGTTTTAAAATAACTGAAGTTTTTTTACTGAGCAGGGGAGCCCCAGCTTTGTGCCAACGGGTAGGGAAAGTGTGAAAGCTTTTTCAAAAAAAATAGTCTGTAAAGGGAACACCCTATAGGAAACTGGTGGGTCATGAAACTGCTGACCAGCAGCAGTCCCTGCCTTTCATTCCCCTGTACAACTTTTTGGGGACCGGGGACCCAAAAAAAACAATATCTTTAGGTTTGGAAAGATGGGGTTAAAACCAAAATTGGTTACGGGGGACAAAGGGGGAGGTGTATCAAATTTTTTTAAAAGGGCCGAAAAGGGCCCTAAGGGAGTCTGAGAAAACCACAAATGATGACACGGGGCATAGGGCAATAGGGAAAGTGCGCAAAAAAGGGGCATGCAATTCAACAGAAAAAAATACCCCCGAAGATAGTAAATGCCCTCGAAAGGGACGCTGCCCGGGGAAATTTAAAGAGCCATCTGTAAAACACTGAAAAGGCATGGGGAAAGAGAATGGAAGTGGCCCAAGAAAAAGAGAGGGGAAATTTTTTTTGAGTTTTGCCCCCAAATTGGCTAGTTTATTGTGAAACCCCCTTATCCATCCGTGGACTTTTAAGCGCGAGAGTTTTTGGATACACAAAAGGCCTAGGAACTGGGCCCCAAAGGGTTAACGGGAAACATTGGATTTAAAACTACAAATCTATAGTTACTTATCTGTTAAAGCAAATTTAGGAAATTTCCCTTAGTATTTTTGGGTTTATCTTATTTTCATTAAAAAGGAAAATCTTGACATGTCACATAAAATTAAAATGCCCTGTCTCTTTTATTCAAAAATTAAGTGGACAATTAAGCACTTGTGTTCAGAGGGGGGGCCCATATGCCTGATCCCCATAATTTACATTTAGTTTTGTTCATCACTGTGGACTCCCAAACTCCCAAAAATTACTTGAAACCCAACCCCTAAGCCTGGCCACTAAAACACATCAGTCTGTTCACATTGCAAGGGGCTCCATAAACATATTTAAATCTACGTTCATTTTAATCATAGGGGGGTTATAGTCTACTCAGGTTTCCTAACTGCATTCCAAAACAATCATTTTCATTTTTACTTCCTCCTAAATTATTCCAAATTGCTAAAACAAGTTATACCAAAGTTATATTCTACATTCTCCCTCGATACTCTTCTTGGCTAAAAAATAAACCCTTTATCAAAAAAGGATAACCAAGGGTTTTATGGGATCCATAGCAATTGAACTTTAAATTTCCCTTTTGCCCCAAATTTTTTTGGTATCTTACTGGTTTCCCCCAATGAGCATGTTGTTGGAGTCATTATATGAGTAAAGAGCCTTCGGGGATGACATAAAATCAGAAATTGTGATAGATTTAAAGGGCTCAGTGTCATGGGGTTATTTTTAGCGCCATTGGGATTCCCAAACAATTCAGTTTGCGGTGTGACGCCCAGTTTTTAATTCTTATGCCAAAACTCAAAAAAATTTTATTATCGTTTTTAAACTAGGGAGGTGGCAAAAAGGGGGGCAGATGAAACCCCTTTCCAAAAGACTTGTTTAGATCCATCAGTGTAAAAAACTTGTGAAAAATTTGTTACAAACCCAGCTAGGTGAGAAATTTCTTTTTTGAGCAGTTGCTCAACAAGAGTTTTAAAAGGAAGGGTTACTACAATGACCCTTTTTGGGGAGGGACTTTTTAGGTATGTGAAATTAAAATGAACACTTTTTCCATGGGGGGGTAAAATGCTTTGGTTCCCTACGGGGAAATACAGTTCATGTAGGTAATAAAACTTAATGAATTCTTTTTTTTCCCAAAATCCATTTAGATCTGTGTGTATTTCCCTCTAGACACTTGGAAAAGATTCATGTAAAACAGTGTCGGTTGTTTCTAAAACCATTTTTAATCCCGATACAGGGGTTAAAATTTCAACAATCCAAATCACTGTACAGAAAAAAACCAAGCCCCTTTCCCTCATTTTAAGGGAACTTTTGTAGATCGGGGACAGCCAAAATAATCCTGGAGCTTCTTTTTGCTTTTAACCCCAAGGGTCGGAGAGAACTTTCTCTAGCTAAAATAACATGGGAGCAGCATAATAAATTTAAAAGGACCTAACATGGGCTATGTACAATCTTTTCTCACGATTCTCACTTTTCCCACCATAGTTGGGTTTGGGTAGCCAGAAACAGCTTTAAAGGGAAATTTACCCTTCTTTACATTTTTGTTTAGTTTGGTATAGTGGTTTTTGTTAAAAGGGTAATCTAAAACCAAGATATCTGAAAGTTTTAACGTAGCTAATGTTTTCCCTGAAAAATAGTTTGGGGGGGGGGATGTCGTTTGTTTGTTAATATCTTAGTTTTAGGGGAAAGATTTATGGGGCCTATCGTTTACAAATTGTTTGAACTTCTTTAAAGGGAGGGGTATTCATTTTCTTATCCCCTTTGTTGAAGGGATTGATATATCACCCATAGTTATAGCATTTTTTTAGGTGAGGCAGGTAGAGCATTTAGGAGTGAAATTAATAAAAAAAAATTTTTAAAATAGCAGGGGACTAAGAACTCCCCCCTGCGGTGTACCAAAAGACTTTTTCTTTAGAATCCCCTCTGAATTTTTGGGTTAAAGGACAGAGGATACCTATTTAAAGGGTATCCTATTATCCGAAAGAGAAAGCAAACCACCAATTTTCTTTTGGCCCAAAATTCATTAGTATAAACGGTTCGTCGAAAATATCAAAGGCGATTTTAGATCAAGAAAAGTGGAAAAACCTTTTAAAGGTGTGTGCAGTGAGAAAAGGTGGAAAAAAAATTTTTCTGAAACCCCTTTTTCCTTTTCATGCCCCCAAGGGGGTGGGGGGAAAGTTGATCTCTGTTTCCCTGAAGTACAGTTTTGTTAAGCATCTTTTCTTTCAAAATTTTTTACAAAGCAACTATTTAAGGAGATCCCCTAAATGTATCAGGCTGTTGGGTTTTGGGATGGGCAAAATGAGACATTGGTCCAGGAAGAAAGGAAGAACGCCCTCAATGTAACTGAGATTTTTACAGTGCCAACAAAGGGTTATCGGGCACTTCCCTTAAAAGTTTTTGAAAATATCTAGGTTATACCACCTCTCCAGGGCAGTTGACAAACCTTTGGTTAATGCATTATCTTTTTTCATACCCCGGAAAGGGGCAATCATTTCTCATCAATTTTTTTGGCTAAAAAAAAATAATCAGTTTCAACATTTTTTTTCCAGAATTCCCTTCAAAAATTTTTTCTAAAAAGAAAAAGGAAAAGGTTTTCATGGGGGGAAATTTTTTGGGGCCCAGTCTTTATGGGGTCATTTGCTTTTTCAAGGGAAAAAGGGATGGAAATTGCAGTCTTTTTCCTGGTTATTTTATTTAAATCCCTTTTCCCAAACCCAAAACTAAAAGGGGGTGGCCCCTATTTAATCCACTAAAAAAAAACTGCCCCATTCCTTTTGGCCAAAGTTCTTCCTTTTTTTCCTTGCATTTGTTAGTGCAGTTTGGGAAAACGTTCTGAGCAGGGGGGGTTCTACATTCACGGTATGTTTTACCAATCCCCCTAGCTGCATGTTTTTAGTTTTGCGCACTGTGGATCATTATAGTATTTTACTTTTGGTTTTTTTTGGTTTTTTTATATTTGGAGGGTTTTTTTTCCTTTTTCCTGCCCACTTGATCTGTGAAAACACTCTAAAGTGGTTTTTAAATCATTTTAAATTTTTGTGGGGCCAAAGGGGCTCGTAATTCTTATCCCATTCTTCCAAGGGGGTTAATAAATTTGTTTTCTGTGTTATGGTTTGAGAATAAGTTTCCTCCTTCTGCATTTAGCCCTTTGGACTGCTGGTTTTTGGGGATAAAGATTGCAGTTGTTATTTTGGGGAAAGTGATCGGGATAAAAGATATAAAACTATGACAGAGTCAGCATCGTTTTAAATCCAAGACAAGATCTATTTGGCCCCATATATTTGAGTAGGCTAAATAGTGCCCAAAATTTTCAAAACATTATCACTCATTTAGCAATCCCCACTAGTTTAGTTCCATTGGTTTTTTGTTTTTAGCCCCAACCAAAAATTCTTAGTCGGGCTTTAAAAATCTCCAAAAATTTGATGGTAGGTTCACTATTAAATGGGGATCGGGTTTAAAGCATCGGGTCGAAGCGGGTTCGCGGGGCATAGAGATTAAAAATTTTTTATGGAAAAAACGCCTGCATATATTTTGGGACCCCATGATACTGAAATTTTTAACCGACTTGAAGGAAAGGGTAAATGTGGAAAAGCTTTCGGGACATACATCACACAACAGTTGGTTGCCCTTTGGGGTTATAAGCTCATTTTCCAGGAAATTTTTGGGTGGAGGTGCCCCACTTTCAATCTACTTTCCCGGGAAAACAATAAACATCAATTTCGGGGTTGCCTAATATGATGTAAGTCAGGCAACCGTTTCCCTAAATGGAAGCAATGTTCCATGAAAAGATTTGTAATGTTACCCATTGTGGGTGATTTTTTACTTTCTTTTGGGCCCATAAAAATTGGTAAAACTTTTATGCTTTGACTAAGTTGCAGTTTCTTAAGAGCAAATGCAAAATTTTGGGACGTTTTATTTTTTTCAGGCCCTTTTTTTTTTAAAAAGCATTTTTGGGATTTTTGGCACCCAGTGATAAGGCAATTTTGAAGGAAAAGGTTTGGGCTTCTTTTTTCCACAAATTGCTGGAAGCAAAAACGGAGATTGCTGCACTTTTGACTTACCCTGCTAAACATTTCATCCTGATTTCATTATTTATTAAACTTTTCAAAATTGTTTAAAATGCTCCAAATTTTTTTTTTGGAAAGTTTTTTTTATAATATGAGGAAGGTCAGGCAATCCAATGCCTCTCCCCGGGGGATGGCACTTTTGGGGTTTGTGTTTTTTTTTAAAAACCATCACCTTAACAGGTTTCCAAAGGTTCCCTTTTGTTTCTTTTTTCCCTCATTCATTGCGGTAAAGGGCCTGTGCATTTGAAATCAACTCCAAATTTCCCGGGGGGGTGACCTTGGGTGTCCGTTGACTGTTGTAGTTGTGTTATTGGGAGAAATACAAACTCATCCCCTTTTACAGGGGGTTTGCCATAGGTTTTTCTTTTTTGGCAGACCAGTAGTTCCATAGTGCTAGCAGGGATGGGTACTCCTCCACAAACTGGGGGGTGTGTTGGGATTCTGGGATACCAGAATCCTTTTCAGTGAGGTGGGGGTTTTTGCACACTTTGCAGAGGGTTTTTTCTCAGATTTGGGTTTTTGGAGAAATGGATGGCCCCCCTCATCAGTTTTCCATTAAAGGGGCTGTTATCAGGTTTTTCATTTGAAGGGTTTTTTTGGTTTTGATGCGTCCTTGTGGGAAAAATGGGAAACCCCCAAATTCTTTACGTTAATACACTTAAATTTTGGGTGTCAGGGCCACTGTGCAGCTCTAGTGGAAGTTTCCCCCGCCCCACTTTTCCACACCAAAATTTTAGTATTTCCCCGTCTACTGCAAAAGGGGCCCTAGTCTGGCATTGGTAACACCTACGTTTTGGGGGGGAGGTAACCTTTTGATGGAAAGGAAAAGTAAAAAAAAAGCACCCAGATATTCCGGGGGGGGGCACAGGACCTTTCCCAACGGGGAATAATTTTTGGGGTTTTCCCCTTTTAAATCTTTTAGGCTTGATAAAATGTCACCCTTTGAGTCAGATGGGGTGGGTCCATGGGAGAAAAGGGTATCCAAAATTATGATACTGACCCTTTTTTTAAAATGGTGGTGTCGGGTGGAGGGCGGGGCCCGCTTAATACCCCAAAAATTTTAAATAAATAGATCATTAAATTTAGCTTTTTTATTCTGTTTCCCCAAAAAACAAAGTTTTGTTTTTTTAAATTTTGGGTCCTTGTTTGGAGCTTGTTTTTCAGCCCATTAGCCCTGCCACTTAAGGGGGCCCGCGGGGGGGTTGTCAGGGAAGTTCAGCTTAAAAACTTCTTCCCTTTTAAGAAAGACTTTTGCCGCCCCCTTTTGCAAACCAAGGACGTTTAGTATACATTGTGACGAGTCAAGTGAGTCCCCGGAAAAGTCGAGCCCTAAACCCTTTCTCAAATTTTTTTCTTTTTTTTTACTTTTAAAGGTCGGAAGTATCTCATTTCCCTCACCCCCAAAAAAATAGGTTCCCCTATGAAAATTGCCATGTTTTTCCCGTGATGATATCTGGGGTAAGACTACAACAAAGAATTCCTCGCTTTCTTTCCCTTTAGCTTATGCAAGAAACAAATATTCACTACAAAAATTTAAAATCCAAAAATAGATCCAAGGGGCACAAGTGCTCAAGTTCAATAACACCTCCAACCATTTCTCAACCCCGACCACCACCCCCTCAATACGACCAAAAACCCCCCAAAAAACACACTCAAGACCTCTTGTATTTTGTGGGTTTAAATTTGGACATATAATGATATAATGGGGGGTACAGGCGAGGGCTTTTCCCTTTTTCACCAAATTCAAAAATGAAAAAGAGAGAGGGAGAGAGAGAGGGAGAGAGGAAAGTATAATATTGAAACAAAAATTTGAATTCTGACATACTTTACATTTAAAAACAGGTTTTAAAATTTAGTGATAAAATTCCACTTAAATTTGTTCAGGCTCTGCCCCCTAATGTACCTCACTGAAATAATAATATAAACAGGGAAACACAAATGCGGAAAGACAACCTCTTACCCCAACCCTAAAAATTTTAAACCTTTACTAAAAAAAAAAAAAAAAAAAAAAAAAAAAAAAAAAAAAAAAAAAAAAAAAAAAAAAAAAAAAAAAAAAAACTAGGAAAAAATTAAAAGGGCAATGAGATAAATCACTCTGGTCGACTTCCCTTTGGGCCAACCCGGGTAAAATCCCACTTTTACTGTGTTAAACCTGTTGCAAAACATAAGGTGCAGCTTTTAGATTGATGAACCAGTACCTAAAAAATTTTCACTTAAAAACACGGTTACTAAGTTTACCCAAATTTACCAAGTACACCAAATGTACACTTTTATCACTTTAAAAAACACTTTTTTTGGGTTAAATATAGGGAGGGGTGGTACACGCTGGTCGTAATAAAAAAATTTAACTTTTTTCAAGGTCACACACCCAGGCCCCCGTTCTGGAGTTACCAGCGTTTTTAAAGTTTTATTATGGTCAGTGGGGTTCTGCATCATTAAATTGGGGTATCAGAAGTTTTAAAAACTACAAACCCTTGGAAACCAAAAAAAAGTCTAAAAAAATTTACAATTAAAAACTAGAAGTAAAAAATTTTCAAAAATTTTTACTATTTTAATTTTTAAATAGGCGCTAGACCCACTTGAAAGAGATGGCAAGGAAAATTTGATGTTTCAGGCTGACTCCTTTGGGTTAACACATTTAAAGGTAACCCAAAATTTCTCAAGTAAATTTAAAATTCATGAAATGAACTTTTTGCAGGAGTAAGCTTGTTTTACAGTTTTAAAAAAACAAAGCATAATTAAAAAACCACACATCACGATGAAAACTGGCAATTTGAAATATTACGGGGAAATTTTGCAGTAAAGTTTTAGTCTGAACGAGAAAATTTATTAGAAAAAAAACAACAATGAACAGGGCAAGCAACTTAATTATGTAACCGTATTTAATGTTCAGTTACATGAGCAGAGCATGTGTTTTTCACTGATTTATCAAAGTAAGGAGTCAATAATGAAGTACCCGAGCCTTTTTAAAATTTTTAAAACATTACAAATGGAAAAATTAACGTTGCACACGAACTTGCACACGAAAATCACTCACTACGAAAGCAAAAGGCCCTTGGGAACGATGCACCATCCCCCCAATGAAAAACAGGGGGTCAAATTTGCAAATTTTAAAAGGGCCATACAATAAGTGTCAGGGGGCCCCAGGGGGCTGTTCAATGCCTCCCAGAAAACCCCTAAGGGGGATTACCAACAGACCCCCCGGGAGTCTTTTAAAATGGAATGGAAAAGCACCCAAAGTCATTCCCGGGTTTAGCCGGGCTTTTGGGGTCGTACGGGTTTGGTTTTTCGTGCAGCCAAACAGCAACAGCCTGGTTGGGTCGGCGCTGACCACCAGGGGCCCCGGTCACAGACCGGGCCGGGGGGGGGTTGACCCCGAAACCTCCCCCAGGGAAATTTCCCGGGGGGAAAACACACTTAAAACTTCAGCACCCCGTATGGCAGATGAATGTTCACTGTTAAAAAAGCCAATCCCACAAGCCCGGGGGTCTGGTTGGGTTAAACTCCCGCCTTTTCCCCACGGGGGGGCCCGGGTTTTTTACTCCCGCGGGTGGGAAATCCGACCGCCCCCTTTCACCCCTTTTTCCCCTTCCCCCCCAGCAGCAAATAGGCACCCGGGGGCCAGTCGAATGGTGTTTGGGGCGCATTCCCGGGGGACAAGATTTAAGGACCCCCAAAGGAAACAAGTTTGACACCCCCTTTGATGACGCAACCCACTCTCCTGGGCCCCCCCCGGGGGGCCAACCCCCGGGGTTAAAAATCCGAAAAGAAATCTTATCTTATCTTATCTTTTAAGTAAAACCCCTTTGGGAGTCCCCTCAAAAAGTAAACACTGCAATGCTCGGTTTAAAAATTTTTCTCAACCACTACAAAGGAAAAAACTGGGATGCCCCGCCCCCCTGCAGAACGTTTTACAGACAAAGCTGGGGGCCCAGGGGCAGCTATTACTGCCCGGCTGCCTTTTGCTTGTTCTGGCTATTTTTAGTGCTGCCCTCAAGCTTGCTTGATGTGCTCACCAAGCCCGCCCCAACCACCCGGGACACCTGCTTTCAGCAGGGAGGCAGGCAGGCACACAGGAGAAAACTCGCAAAATTAGCGGAGTGCGGGACAAAGGGGCCCCCGGGTCAAGCACCCCTGTGGTCTGGGAAAAAAAAACCGCCTCTAGACCCAAAAAAATTAAAAGGCGAACGGGGCGAGTTCCAAAACAGGAAAGGGGAAGGGACAAAGGGAAAAGGGTTTCACCTCGCTGACACGGGGAATATGGGGTAGTGGCCTGCAGGGGCGCAGGGGGCAATTTTCAAGGGGCCCTTCACTGGGGCCCCCAGTCGTCTCGAGAGTTACCAACCCCCTCTACTTGTTAACTCCAAACCCGCGCATTAACCCCATTTTTGCACACGTGTCTTGGAATGACAGAAAATTTTTCCCCACAAAAAACTTGTTCCACCCCCACCGAAGGTACGGCCGGAACACTGTAGAACGTTCACAATGGGATTCCCGGGGGTTTTAGAACGGGTGTAGCCTTGGCCTTCACTGGGTGGCTTGGGCGCTGTTTGGCCTGGTCAGCTAAACTCGCCCTTAACCCTATTTGTTTAAAGGGACGAGTTAAGGGGTATGGTTTAAAAGGAAAGTCGAGGGAAAGGGGCTTTTACCTCACTAGACACACGCAAATAAAGGGTTTTTAAGTGGCCCTCGGGGCTCATGTGCCTTTCAAGGTCACCCGCAGGCCCGACATTCCTCACTCTTTTAAGCCCACGTAGGGACTGATGGTAGCACCCAAATTTCCGAAATCAAACGTTTTTCCCCTCATGCAAAAAGTTTTCAACAAAAACTGCAGCACTTTCGGAACTCAGAAGGGGGGTCGAGTACCCGCGGGGCAGCCAAAAAACACCTCTACAAATGCACGCCGGGATAGAGGGGAAAGGCTGAGTTTAAAAAGGGGGAGGTTGGGGAAACAGGAGAACAGCAAGGGGAACTGAGCACGCCCATTGCCTTTTTTCACATAGTCCCAATTTTGGGCGAAAGTCTAGGGGAGGTGATGAAATGCCTTGTCAAGGTCACAGGCTGAGGCAGACTTCCCCAAGAGTTACCACACACTGCAATTCTGGAGGGTTTTTTACTCCCCCTCCAACTTTTCAGAACTTCTAGCACACCCGTTTGGGGAAAGGGCTAATTTTCGTGTGTGGGCACTTTGGGGTTTTTAATCACGTTTGGAAATGCACACTCGTCGTTATTCCCCCAGGGTTTGGGAGAGCGATGAGTTGTGGGGATTTTTAGAGGCAAAGTAGCAGTGGATAGCAAAATTCGCCCTCTACACTCATTTTGATAGAGGCGAAAGGGTGAGGGAAATGAAAAAGGGAGAGGGGAAGCGGGCCCTTTAGGGCCTTTTTAAAAAGGAAAAAATTTCCCTTTGACAGGTATATTTAGCACCTCGCACATAAAATTCTCACAAACACGAAACTGTCTTCCCAAAAGTAGGGGTTTAATGATGACTTATCAGTGGGAGAAATGGGGAGGCCCTTTAATTAGTAGGGGCCCCGATCCCCACACCCGTCTACCCCCCCTCAAACCAATCAGCCCAGACTGAAAGGGGAGCGGGAAGTAAACTGTGCATTTTGGGGGTTTCGGAGCAAGGGAGTGAGGGAAAACAACTCGAACAGCTGGAACTTCCAGGGGGGTTTGGGAAAAAGTGAGATGCTACATGAACATAGAAAGGTGGTAATTGAAGAGAAGACAAGAGCGAATGTATGTGAAGAGAGAAGGGACGGAGCAAACAGGGGTGGCGAACAAATAAAGAATGTCTACTAATATCAGTGACCATTCTATAAATGGAAGGACTGCAGAGATAATGAGAGGGTACATAGTAGCAAAGGCAATGGGCATCACAGCGATCGGATAAGAATGGAACGTTCACTCCTGCATAGAGGCTCTCAACAGGGGAAGAGCGAAAAGCACCAAGGCATAAACATATTCCTTAGTGATGAATGGGGTTAAGGCTAGAGAGAGTAGCAGGAGAGGCTGCTGAATAGATCTGTCCACCATAATCAAATTTCGATGAAATGAGGGTGGAATGTAGGCGAAGAAGAGTTCGACGATCAGCTCCCCATGAAAGATGAGCAATGGTTTCAAGAAAGTTCAGCCGGCTCTGACAAGTTGCTTTCAGAGAGGTAATGTGAGGTTCCCAGGATAACCTACTGTCAAAGAGGAGGCCCAGAAACCTGATTGAATCACGTTCAGGGATACGGGAGCCATAGAGGTACAAAGGATGATCGGAGATGATAGAGCATCTAGTGAAAGTAATTTGGTGAGTTTTGGTACTGGAAAATTTAAACCCATGTGTCGTGGTCCAATTGGAAACATGGTCAACCGCATGCTGGAGAGAAACTGTAAGGAGGTGACAGTCAGCGCCTGCACAGGCAATAGCGAAGTCTTCAACATAGAGTGATGACCAAATATTGGATGGAAGACTAGAGGCCAAATCATTTATAGTAAGGAGAAAAAGTGTTGTGCTCAGAACACATCCCTGGGGGACACCTTCAGCTTGGATAAAGAATGGGGTAAGCACATTATTAACCTGAACACGGGAATGTCTGTCAGTTAAAAAGTTCTTAAGGAAGGATTGTAGATTGCGTCGGAGGCCTAAGGAGTTGGGCCAAAATATTATACCTCCAAGTTGTGTCATATGTCTTCTCAAGGTCAAAAAATATGGCAATAGCTGAGTGGTCATTCGCAAACGTTTTACGAACATATGTATCCAAGTGTAGTAAGGGGTCTTTGGTAGTAGAACGGCCCTTATGAAAGCCATATTGAAAAGTGGAGAGACTGTTGTGTGTCTCTAAATACCACATTAAACGTCTATTTACCACGCATTCCATCACTTTGCAAACTGCACTGGTAAGAGCACTGGGACGATAGCGGGAGGCTTCATGTTCCGTAGTACCCAGTTTGCAGAAAGGGAGAACAATGGCAGATTTCCACAGCTGTGGAAGAACTCCTTGTGACCAAATAAGAATGGAAAGGCATAATAGTACAGCAAGGGCTGACTGATGTAAATGTTGTAGCATACGAATATGAATGATGTCGGGCCCAGCTGCCGATGATCGGCAAGCTGAGAGTGTTGCATCCAGTTCCTGAAGTGTAAAACGCACATTATACTGTTCTTCTCTGAGAGAAGAAAAGTCTAAGGGTGCTAACTCTCTGGCAGACTTTGAGGAAAGAAACGATGGAGCCCCTGAGAAATACAGACCAGATGATTGCCAATTTCATTGGCAACATCTAGTGGGTTTGCTATATCAACACAGGCAACCCGCAGAACAGGAGACAGGTCAGGAGAATATTTACCACTCAGTTTTCGTACTTTTTTCCAGCCTTTGCTCATAGAGGAAGCAGAAGTGATGGTGGAGACATAATCTCCCCAGCAAGTGTGTTAAGCGTAACAGATGACACGGTGAGTGATCGCACGCTTCTGCTTAAAATCAAGAAGTCTCTCCATGGTTCTATTGTACCGGTACCTGCCCCAGGCAGCGCATTTCGAACATACTGCATGAGCACAAGCAGGAGACCACCAAGACACGTATTTCTGAGAATGCCTGCCCAAAGTTTGGGGTATAGAATGAGAAGCTGCAGTTAAAATGGAAGACGAGAAGAGGTGTAAAAGCTCATCAATGGAGGACGAAGAAGGAACCTCACTAAAAACAGTTAGTTGTGAGTAAAGGTTCCAATTTGCCTGATCAAATTGCCAGCATGGGTTACAAAGAGGTGGTGAATATGAAGGGGAAGTAATAATGATTGGGAAATGATCACTGACATGTAAATCCAGGAGAACAGACCAGGTGAAGTCTAATGCGGCGGAGGAAGAGCAGACTTAGAGATCGATGCAAGAGAGAGTATGAGTCCGAGGATCAAAATGGATGTGAGTACCTGTATTTAATCATGGAGGGGGTGTGTGGCAAGAAAAGCCTCAAAATGAATGCCAGGAATCACAGTGAGACCCCCCCGAGGAAATGATGGGCATTAAAATCGCCAAGTAACAGAAGTGGTGGCGGTAATGACGAAACAAGAAAGGCAATATCCGGGATAGATAATGCCCGAGCAGGAGAGAGATACAAAGAACAGAGTGTATACCACATATGCAAGTGGATACGGGCTGCTGTGTAATGCAGCAAAGTACAAACAAATAGCTGATGGTGCGGAATATCAGTGCATAGAAGAAGGGTACTTTCATTAAAGATCCCATCAGGAAAAGGATCTGAAGAACACAATAAATTATAGCCTGAGATGGGATAGATAACAGCAGAGTGTAATTTTGGTTCCTGTAAGCAAACACCAACAGGGGAAAACTGGGAGAGTAACATCTGAAGCTCACCCAGATTACCCCTGAGGCTGCATATATTCCACTGTAAATAGGCCATGATTGGCAACGATAAAGATACCTGAAATCCGAAGGTAAGGGTACCTAAGGACTAAAGGGGTTAGAAAAGTCCACTTGCGGAGGCAAAGGGAAACGTTCAAGCAGTGAAGGAACGGTGCATTGTGAAGAGAGGAGTTGCACAGATGGAGATAAGGAAAGAGAAGGAACAGAGGGTGGATCAGTGTCCATTGATGGTTTGGTCTCTGCAATATATTCAGAGATAGCTTCAAGTGTTTTGGAGTTCAGAGACGTCGTATGGGAGACAATAATGGAGATGGAAAGAGGAGGAGTTTAAGTAAAGATTGGAACTGTAATGAACTGTACTAAGGTAGGGGGGCAAAAGGGTGGAGGGAACTGGAGAAGTGTGGGAGGGGACAGAAGAGGCAGAAACCTGGGAGGTGGCAGAAGAGGAAGAAACTTGGGAGGAGACGGGAGGAATGCACAGTACGAGGAGGACGTTGAACCTCCACACTTGTAACAGAGCCAGTGAAAGGGGAAGACACAGGTACAGAGACCGGGAATATAAAATGTGGAGGTGGATGAAGGAATGGAGGGGTTAAAGGAGATTTTTTGGACTTCTGAGAAGTAGATGGACGACTGGAAGGAGGTGTAGTACGAGGTCTTATCGATACCAGGGTTTGTGAGGGAGAACGTGAAGTGAGAACAGACTGAGGTGTTGAAGTAGGGACGTCTGAGCCCAGGACAGCAAAAGAATTAGATGAAAGAGTGACTATGGGACTGGCAACCGCAGAGGAGGCCCGCGAAGATGGGGGCCCCGGAAGTGGTAGGACGTTTTGAAATACAAGAATAAGAAACACGGGGGTAGTCTCCCTTGGAGGTGGAGATAAGAAACTGCCATAGCATAAGGGAGACCTGCCTCTTTGAGGAAACGAATTTCCCACTCATTTAAGTAGACCTGGCAACGGCGAGAGTACGAAGGGTGAGCCTCATGACAGTTAAGGCAAGAAGGAGGTCGACTGCAAGACGAATTAGAATGGTCATCGGCACCACAGACTGGGCATTCAGCTATAGATCTGCAAAATTTTGCAGGATGGCCAAATCACCAGCAATTTCTACACTGTTGCGGGGTAGGGATCACTTTCCGAACTTGTAACCAATGTCCTGCTACATAAACAAAGGATGGGAGTTCACGGCTGTCAAAAGTTAAACGAGCCACATTGCCCGCGGGCAGGAAGAACATAAGTGTCTACCTTGAGAACTGGGAGATCTGGAGTTCCAGCTGTTCGAGAATGTCTTTGCCACATGTCTGGAAATTCTGTTGGACTATGGTATAGGGTAGAATAACAGTACCACTACAAAAATTGAGGGAATAATGTTTTTCAATAGTGATACGAATATTATCGACATGTGAAAGAAGAGAAAGATCATGAGCTTGGGTAGAATTCTGGACTGTGATGATGCGCATACCACTCTTAAGAGCAAGAAAGGACATATCTCTACCTACATGGCATAGGAGCGCTTTACCAATACTACGGTCAGAAAGATAGCCAGTAGAAGAGTTGGTCTTAAAGGTAAAGACTTTAGTCCATTGTGTGGTCTGAAACTGAGTGTGGAGAGGGAGTGCATGATGTGTCGGTCTTTTCCGAGTAGAATGGGAAGGTAACAAAGTAACAACATCAGGAGATTGTCATTGGCATTTAGAAGTGGGACCAGAGTTGGTCCA
This sequence comes from Cherax quadricarinatus, assembly GCF_026875155.1. NCBI lineage: Eukaryota > Metazoa > Arthropoda > Malacostraca > Decapoda > Parastacidae > Cherax > Cherax quadricarinatus. The sequence goes on along the minus strand of NC_069475.1, from coordinate 22,453,167 downwards.
ACGTGGGACGGGTTGGCTATTCGAAAATTTCCGCACCGTAGAGGGAGGGGCCGGAAGCATAGTCAAAGGAGAGTGGAGGTCAGAAAAATCAAGGAGTCAGTCAAAAACCCCGCACCTGAAGGGGGTGGAAACGCACCGCAAGAGGTACAGGGGTCTTAGGAGAGTCCAAAAGTGGTCAAAAGACAAGGCAATGTAGCGGGGTGCGGTAACAAAAAGGGGGCCCTGAGGTAGGGGGGTTCAGGATTTGGGACCCCCGGGGTTAGGTTACTTTTTTCTTTTTTTTTTTAAGAAGAAAAAGAAAAAAAATAAAATAAAAATAAAAAAAAGATTAAAAATAGGGGGGGCCCAGGGAGGGATAGTTCCAAGGAGGATGAAAGGGCCAAAATCTCCCTCTGCATCCAAGAGGACCTCGCACCGCAATAGCGAGATGAGCAGGGAAACCCCGTGCCATCCCCTCCCCTTTTATGCAGTAAACCCAGAAACCCAGGACAGCAACCACATCTGCGAGCTACCTCGGTGGAAAAAAGAGGGGCGGCCAGACATCCACAAAAAGCTATCCCCTTTCGGCCTCCCCCCGGAATCTGAATTTCCCAGAGATACATCGTTGCCCGAAAGACACCCAAAGCCCCCCTCCGGGATACGGAGGGGGATCGGGGGACATCCCCAGGGATCTGTTTCCCACGGCAAACCCCACCCCGCCAAGAACCTAAATGGAATGGGGGACCTCGGTACCCTTTCCCCTACCTAGGAACTAGCGCACTGTTGGGAAAAAAAAACGAAAGAAAAAAAAGAGGAAGGGAAAAGGGAAGGGGGGGGGAGGGGGAGGAGGAAAGAAAAAGGGGAGGAGGGGGAGGATGGGGATAGGGAAGGGTTGATTGGGAGGTAATTAGGTTCTGTTGAGGAAGGGCCGGGCAGATCAAATTCCCTTTCAGACCAAGAGCCTCTTCACCATGAAAGGGGCCCCCCCTTAAAGGGGAAAAGAAGTGGAAAGGTTATTTTTTGTTGGGTGGATTCCCAAAAAAACAGATTACCCAAAAACAGTTATGCAGTCGATAATATGTGAAAAGGCAAGGCAGTTGCATGACTATCTCGTAAAGAAAATGGTGATGCTTGTGATTTTAAGGGCCAGAAAAGGTTTTGGTTTGAGAGTTAAATTAATTTAGTGCATTCCAAGGTAAAAAAGGCATGGTGAGGCTGTCATTTCTGACCAAAAAAGCAGCTGAGAAGCTTGAACAGGGTTCAAGGAGTGCTGACATTTGGGGAAAATTAAAACCCCCAACAAGAGTTTGTGACGAAAACAGGCCTCTTTTGGAAGAAAATCCCAAAGGACCTATACATGCAGGAGGAAATGGCACTTCAGGACAAAACCCATGAAGGATAGCTTACTCTCATTTTTGTATAATGCTATTGGGGATTGCAAAAATGAAGCCTTTTACTGGTGTACACTCTGAAAAAACCCAAAAAATTCAAAAAAAACAGTGTCACCAAAAGAATTTGTGTGCGATGTGGAAGGGGTAACAGTAAGGCATGGGTCACAACGGGGAAATTTTTCCCAGACTGGTTTAATGAAGGTTTGGCCCCAGTGTGAAAAAATACCCCCTGGAAAAAAACTGCCCCTCAAGTGCCTCTTGGAATGGCAATCTCCTGCCATCCCCTGAAATTGGGAAGAGCAAATAGTGGAGGAGTTTAGTTTTTATCCGGTAAAGTTTTGTCCCCTAATACGGGTTCTCTCCTCCAACCCCTGGTCACAACTCATTTTAAACTTCAAAAAAATGTACGCCAAAGCATGTTTCAAAAGTGCTTTTAATAACCTCAGACACTGAATTGACCCTAAGAAGTTTGGAAAGACGCTTTAATACTCTATTGCATAAAATATATGATAAGGTTGGGAGGGAATGACTTCCAGGGGCTTTAACTCTGCTTTTGGGGAAATTGTGGCCAAAATGTGTAAAAAAAGATGGTTTTGAAGGGTTTGGGTCTGACCCTAAGGAGCCTATGCCAGTTGTGGAATCTATTGTGGCATTGGGATGTCCCTGGGGTTGGAGGTGAGTGGTGAGGATGTGAAAGAATTGGTGGAGGACCACAGGGAAGAGCTAACCACTAAAGAGCTGCAAGAGCTTCATCTGCAACGCAAAAAGATCCCCAAACCGGAAACTGCTCCAGTGGAGGAGGAGGAGGAAGAGAGATGGAGGAAGGTGCCTTCTTCAAAGAAAGGACATTTGTGCAAAGTGGACTGAAGTGCAAACATTTATGGATGAACGTCACTCTAACAAAGCTGTTGCAGGCCATATTGGCAACATGTACAATGGCATTGTTGTGTCCCACTTCAGACAAATCTTAAAGAAATGCCAGAAACAGAGCTCTCTGGACAGATATTTTGCGCAACAGGTGTCCAGTGACTCTCAAGTTGTTCCCAGTGTCTTTAAAAAACAAAGAAGAGAAGTAATCCTAGATAAGGAAGGAGATTCCCCTTCCAAACAATAGTGTACATCTTCCTCCTATCCTCTCCTACCATGTTCCATCCACCGAGAAGTCTTCAGTAAAGGCAAGTGTAATGTTATTATTATTTTTTATATGTATGTACTTTATTTCTCATTGTTTTCAGTATGTAAATCTTTATTTAATTTGAAAAAATATATTTTATTTTAATATTTTTGGGTGTCTGGAATGGATTAATTTTACTTCCATTATTTCTTATGGGGGAAAATGGTTTCGCCATTCGGCAATTTCGACTTTCAGCAAACTCTCTGGAACGGATTAATCGCAAAACTCGGGGGGTCCACTGTATATATATTGTTTATACTCTATATTAGCTCTCATGAGTACACAAGGCTGATCTTTTTATAAAATATATAAGATATTCTGAACATTAATACAACTTATCTCCTCTATGAACTTACATGATTTATATGACTGACATTTCATTAACATATTTCACTCTCAACACTGTTAGGGTATACCCCTTTTATATATTCTGATAAGCTCGTAACTAAAATATTCCTGAAACATTAAACACTAACATGACTTATCTCTTGAATCTACTCTTTTATGTCTCACAAGACTGCTTTTTTTATTAAAACATTTCAGACACTCAGAACATTGATATGGTTTATCTCGCTCCCATCTTGTTCCTCATCCTCATATCCGACATAGACAAGGATGTCAGCCACAGCACCGTGTCTTCCTTTGCAGATGACACACGAATCTGCATGACAGTGTCTTCCATTGCAGACACTGCAAGGCTCCAGGCGGACATCAACCAAATCTTTCAGTGGGTTGCAGAAAACTATATGAAGTTCAACGATGAGAAATTTCAATTACTCAGATATGGTAAACACTAGGAAATTAAATCTTCATCAGAGTACAAAACAAATTCTGGCCACAAAATAGAGCGAAACACCAACGTCAAAGACCTGGGAGTGATCATGTCGGAAGATCTCACCTTCAAGGACCATAACATTGTATCAATCGCATCTGCTAGAAAAATGACAGGATGGATAATGAGAACCTTCAAAACTAGGGAGGCCAAGCCCATGATGACACTCTTCAGGTCACTTGTTCTATCTAGGCTGGAATATTGCTGCACACTAACAGCACCTTTCAAGGGAGGTGAAATTGCTGACCTAGAAAATGTACAGAGAACCTTCACGGCACGCATAACGGAGATAAAACTCCTCAATTACTGGGAGCGCTTGAGGTTCCTAAACCTGTATTCCCTGGAATGCAGGCGGGAGAGATACATGATTATATTCACCTGGAAAATCCTAGAGGGACTAGTACCGAACTTGCACACAAAAATCACTCACTACGAAAGCAAAAGACTTGGCAGACGATGCAACATCCCCCCAATGAAAAGCAGGGGTGTCACTAGCACGTTAAGAGACCATACAATAAGTCTTAGGGGCCCGAGACTGTTCAACTGCCTCCAACATACATAAGGGGGATTACCAACAGACCCCTGGCAGTCTTCAAGCTGGCACTGGACAAGCACCTAAAGTCAGTTCCTGACCAGCCGGGCTGTGGCTCATACATTGGTTTGCGTGCAGCCAGCAGTAACAGCCTGGTTGATCAGGCTCTGATCCACCAGGAGGCCTGGTCAGACCGGGCCGCGGGGGCGTTGACCCCCAGAACTCTCTCCAGGTAAACTCCAGGTGTACTCTCATGTATGTCACAAGACTGTTTTTTTTATTAAAACATTTCAGACACTTAGGACACTGATATGATTTATCTCCGGCATGTACTCTCATTTTCTGTCTCATGAACATGCAAGATTTCAGGTATGTCTTGCTACTTCTGCTTACACTTAGGTCACACTACACATACATGTACAAGCATATACAGTGGAACCTCAAATATCGAACTGCTCCCAGCTCAACCAATTATGTAGGTATATTTTTGTAAGTGCTTTTATAAGTGTATTTTTGAGGGTCTAAAATGAAGTAATCTAATTTACATTATTCTTGATGGGAATAAATTCATTCGGTAATGGCACTTGAACAGCCGTATGGAACTAAGAAAGTTCGTTATTTGAGGTTCCACTGTACATACACACCCGTCTGGGTTTTCTTCTATTTTCTATCTAGTTCCTGCTCTTGCTTATTTACTAGCAAGAGGCTAGTAACCCATTCTCTTGTATAAATGACTAAATTTTAAAAGAGAAACTTTCGTTTTTCTTTTTTGGGCCACCCTACCTCAGTGGGATATTGCTGGTTTGTTGAAAGAAGATGTACTCTCATGTGTTTCACAAGATGGCTTTTTTGATTAAAACATTTCAGACACTCAGAACATTGACATGGTTTATCTAGTGTATCTACTGCAAGAGGCCCCTATCATGAGCTTTTACCATCCTATGGAGAGGGAGCATGGACAAGGGGGTCGTCCCACAGTTACTAAAAACAACAGACATAGCCCCACTCCACAAAGGGGGCAGTAAAGCAATAGCAAAGAACTACAGACCGACAGCAGTAACATCCGATATCATAAAAATCTTTGAAAGGGTCCTAAGAAGCAAGACTGCCATCCCTCTAGAAACCCATCAACTACACAACCCAGGGCAACATTCAAATTCAAATTCAAATTCAAAGTTTATTCTCTATAAGGATTACAATGCTGAGTTTACAGAAATTTGGTTATTTTGTGGTTTACATGTAGTAAAATAATGATTACAGAGTGTACCACTAGAACACATAGCATGGCTAGGCATTTCGGGCAGACTTAGTTTAATTCTTAATTGTAAAATATTACAAATTATGAGGTAAGTTGGTATTATGGCTAAGTGACTAAATACTAGTTTGTGAGTTTAGCAATGTGAATGCTTTTGTTTTGGTACAGTACATAGTTTCAGTATTGGAGTATCACAATATTCATTATTTTAAGATTGAGATTAATATTTCTGTTTATGATCAAATGGGTGAGTGTAAGTGTGAACCGCCAGGTGATGTTCGTGTAGTTAGTTGACGGGGTGTATCAGGGAGATAAGATGTTTTCTAATGGTAGTTTTGAAGGTGATGAATGTGTCTGCAGTTCTAGAGTTCTCAGGTAGGGTGTTCCAGATTTTAGGGCCTTTGACATACATTGAATTTTTGTAAAGGTTTAGTCGGACACGGGGAATGTCATTGAGATGTTTGTGCCTGGTGTTTTGCCTGTGGGTTCTGTCACAACTATCAATAAAGCATTTTAGGTCAAGGTTGATGTTAGAGTTTAAGGCCCTGTAGATGTAGATTGCACAGTAGTAAGTGTGGATGTACTGAACAGGTAGTAAGTTTAGATCTATGAAGAGTGGGGGGGGGGGTTGCCAGGGATGGGATTTAGTGATTATTCTTACTGCAGCTTTTTGTTGGATTATTGGCTTTAGGTGTGTTGCTGCAGTTGATCCCCAAGCACAAATAGCATAGGTGAGGTATGGATAAATAAGTGAGTGGTATAGTGAGAGAAGGGCATTTTGCGGCACGTAGTATCGTATCTTGGAGAGGATCCCAACCGTTTTGGATACTTTTATGGTTATATGCTGGATATGGGTGCTGAAATTCAGGTTGTTGTCAAGGTATAAGCCTAGGAATTTGCCCTCATTATGTCTGGTAATTAGAGTGTTGTCAATCTTCATGTTAATTTGTGCATCTCCTGCTCTGCTACCAAACATAATATAGTAGGTTTCGTCAGTGTTAAGCGTAAGTTTATTGGCTGTCATCCAAGTCGATATTTTGATCAGCTCCTCGTTGAGGGTGTTGAGGGTGGCAAGATTAGGGTGAGAGATGACATAATCGTGTCATCAGCAAAGAGAATGGGTTTCAGGTGTTGGGATACGTTTGGAAGGTCATTGATGTATATGAGGAAGAGCAGGGGACCAAGGACACTTCCCTGGGGGAACTCCGGGTATAAAAGTGGCTGTTGGGGATGTTTTGTCTTTAATGGGGGGGGCCCATATGATACCTTTTTTGTAATGTAAGATTTGAAAAAAAGCAAGCGCATGGCCCCCTTTCCCCCCGTAATGATCAAGTTTGTGGAGTGGATGTCGGGGTTTCTACTGTGCAAAACCCTTTTCTTAGGTCAAAAAAAATTTCCCTAGTGGATATTCCTTTTTTTCCCCAATGCTGTGTAAAGCAAAATCTGGGCATTTTATGATTGAAATCATTAGTGCTTTTATTTTTCCGAACCCCAAATTGGCAGGGGTTGAGTAGTTTGTCCCCTTTAATAAAGGGGTTTACGTCCCTTGCACAAAGTTTCTCAAAAGTTTTTTGGATAGCAATGGTAAGTTTGATTTTGGGCCCTTTATAGTTTTTTTAATTTCTGTAGGGTCACCCTTTATGAATTGGTGAAAACCCTTGCCATCTTGGGGTAGTATAGGGAAGGTCGCTCCGGGTTTTGTCTAAAACTATTGGATCACTCTACAAGGCCCCAAAAAGCCGGGAAAGACAAAAAAGAAGGGCAGATGTAATATATACAGATTTTTCAAAGCCTTCGCAAGTTGACCTGGATTTTTACCTGGAGAGGTAAACCCAGGTCCCATGGCGAAATAGCGAAAAAAAAATGGTCCCAAAAAAGGGAATAACGGGAAAAACATGGGTAGATAGATCTATAATTTCCTCACAAACAGAACACAAGGGTAGTAGTCACAGAGTGAAGTCGAGGGGGGGTTTAGGGGTTTTTGAAAAAAAATTTCTTTCCAAAAGGGGCACAGTTCTCGCTCCCATCTTTTTTTCCTCACCCTTTATTTTCTGACACAGAAAGGGTTTGCCCAGCCACAGCCCCGTTTTGGGCCTCTTTGCGGGATGACACTTTGGCTGCAGGGACAGTCTTTCCTTTGGGCGGGACATTGAAAGGGCCCTCCGGGCCCAAAACATAAAACCAAAATCTTTCAGTGGGCTACGAAAAACAATTAAAATTTAAACGATAAAAAAATTTCAATTACTCTGTTTTTTTGGGTAAACAGGGAAAGGAAATTAAAATTTCATCAGAGTAAAAAAACAAATTCCGGCAACAAAAAAAAAACGAAAAACCAAGGGTAAAAGGGCCCTGGGAGTGATCTTTGTTGGAGAATCTCCCCTTAAAGGGAAATTTAAAAAAATTGTATCTTTTTCCCCCGCTGCTAAAAAAAGGGCCCAGGATGGGATAATGGGGAACCTTCAAAAACTAGGGATGCCAAGCCCTGATGACATTTTTCGGGTTTCAATTGTTCAAATCAAGGTTTAAAAATTTATTGCTCCCTCACTAACGCCCCTTGAACAGCACTTAAAATTTCCCTAACCTGTATTCTCTGGAATGGGGGTGGGGAGATACATGATTATATACACCGGGAAAAATTTCCCTAGGGGGCAAATACCGAATTGCACATAAAAAATCACTCACACTAAAGCAAAATTATAATTATGGTGGGGGCCAAAAACCCATATGATTATACAGTGCATGTGGGGGGAGGGAAAGGGTTTATTCAGGTCGTTCAGGGAACGGAGCACAGACCCAAATTTCCCCTAGATCAAGACCCCCTCACCACCGTCAAGGAACCTCTCTTGGGGGGCAAAAGAAAAAGATTTGGGAAAACGATGAAAAACCCCCCCCTAGGGAAAAAGCGGGGGTTGTCACTAGCCATTAAGAGGAGAATCCCAAAAAGTGTCGGGGGGGCCCAAAGGGGACTGTTCACCTCCCTCCCGGGAAAAACTTAAGGGGGTTTTACAAAAAAGGCCCCGGGCCCCAGTCTTCAAGCTGGCATTTGGACAAACCTAAAGTGGGTTTCCCTGCCCAGCCGGGCTGTGGCCATATTTTGGATTGTGTGCCCCCCAGCAGTAACAGCCTGGTTGTTCACCCTTTTTTGATTTCCCCCAGGGGGCCCGGGTTTGTGAGGGAAAAAGTTCAATAAATAGGGGGTAGCGAGGGTTTTATAAAATAAAAATTTTTAAATCATTGCGGCAATTTGTTAAGGTGGGGGAAGCCAGCTCCTGCTTTTCCCCTTTTTTTTTCCCCCCTCCCAAAAAAAGGTAAATTTTTTGATTTCCCAAACCCTTCCCTTTTGTTAAGGTAAGGGGGGTCGTCTAGCTCCCACTATCGCTTCCCCCCCCTTTTCCCCCCCCCCCCCCCCCCCCCCCGAAAGGTGACTTTGTGGGGGGCTCCCGTCAAGCAGTAAATCATCACTCACAGCCCCCCAACCCCAAACTACTGTAAGTACCGCCTGATCTTATTTTACCCAAAAATTTTTTGGTTGAAAGCCCACTTTTGACCAATAATTAACTTACTCCTTTCAGGCTTGTTGGGTTTAAAAGTTTTAATAATCACCCAAAATTTTGGGTTATTGTATTTATCATGGAGAGTGATTTTTTAAGAAAAGGGGGTTTAATCTATCTCCCCTTTTACAGTTTGGGAAATGACAGAGAGGGTCCCGTTTTTTTAATTTAGTAGGAATTGAAGGAGATGGACTAACGTTCTGAGTTTGTCAAAAAATTTCCCTGATCCATTTTACCTGTTTTTTTGTATGAAAGTAGCAGGTTTAAACCCCCCTCTTTCACGCAGTGGAAAAAAGCCTGTTTTTCTGCTTCGGGAAATGGATTTTTAAAGGCAAATAAAATCTGTGAAGAACGACCCGGGTGGGTTGTTACCAACCCCAGGGGACCCCCCCATCATCGCCAAGTCTATAAATTTCAAAAAACAGGGCAGTGTCCCCCCAAACCCCGGGACACCCAAGTTTTATTAAATATACTTATATATATATATATTTATATAAATTTTTATATATTTTTTAAAATATATATAATTAAAATATATATATAATATATATATATATATATATATATTTTATTTATTATATATATACATAATATACTAGGTAGTAGGTTGGTAGACAGCAACCCCCCGGGGAAAGTACTACCGTCCGCCAGATGACGGGAAAACAAAAACCTGAAACTGTTTTGCATGATGGTGGGATTGCGGGTTTTTCCTTTTTCCCTTCTCATAAACACGTAAGATAACAGGGATATCTTGTTTACTCCACTTACATTTTGGGTTTTCCACATTCCCACGACAGACATGTATTTATTTTAACATACATTTTGGTTTTTTCTCCTTTTCTAAATAGCTTTTGTTCTTTTTTATTTTTTTTCTATTGTCCAGGGGGAAGGGGAAAAAAGAATCTTTCCTCGTAAGCCTTTGGTGTCGTATAAAGGGGGACTAAATCCCGGGAGCAATGGGCTAGTAACCCCTTTTTCCTGTAAAACAATTACTAAAAAAGAGAAGAAAAAAAAATTTATAAAACTGGGTTGCTTAAATGTGGTGGATGTAGTCCCGGGGGAAAAGGGGGGAAAACAGATTTTGGGTGATGTTATGAATAAAAAAGATGTTGGATGTCCTGGCCCAAGCGAAACAAAGCTGAAGGGGGTGGAGAGTTTCGGGGGGGGAAAAAAAGGGGTTTAAAATCTGGGTATTTGAGAGAGTTAAAAGCAAAAAAAAGGGGGTAGCGTAATTTTAAAAATGATAAAGTTATGGAAGGGGAAAAGAAAATTGAATGTGAAAAATTCAAGAATTATGTGGATTAAAGAAAAGGTTTTGGATGCGGGGAAGTGGGTATAAAAAGCGTGTTTTGCACCTGGAGAAGAGAGGAATGGAGGAGAGAGATTTTGGGAGTTGTTAATGAATGATATAGGAGCCTTTGAACCAAGTGGAAAAGAAGAAATTGTGGTAGGGGACCTGAATGAAAAGGGTTGGGAAAGAAACTTTTGGGGAGGGTGTGGTAGGTAATTTTTTGGGGTTGGGGTTTGTAAATGAAAAGGGGAAAAGCCCTTTGATTGAACTTTTTTAAAAAAAGGGGTTTAGTTTAGGTAATAATATTTTAAGAAAAAGGGAAAAATAAGTATAAAAAGTAGGATTTTGGGCAAAAATGACATTAGTTTTTTGGGAAATTTTTGTTTTGGGTAGTAAAAAGGGGTTGAGTAGATTTCAGGATGTACTGTTTATAGAGGGGCCAAAGATATTTTCAGTCACTTTTAGTTGTGGGGTACACTGGGGGAAAAAGGGGTTAGAGGGGATACAAGGAGAATAGAAGATAAAGGGAAGAGAGGGGTTTAAAGGGTTTTTTATAAACAAAAGAGGAGGCAGTTAGGGTAAGATATAAACAGCTATTGGAGGATAGTGGGCAAATGGGCTTTAGAAAATTGGGGTGAAGAAGTAGGGGGTTTGGGTTTTAAAAAATTTAGTGTTAAAAGTGTTAAAGCAAAAGGGTTTGGTGGTTACAGGAAAGGGGTGCAGGAGGGAAGAGGACCCGTTTGGGGGGAATGTGATGTAAAAGGAGTATTAAGGGGGGAAAAAAAAGTTAGCATATGAAAAATTTTTTACAAAGTAGAAGTGTTTGCAAGGGGGGGAAAAAGTATATGGGGGGAAAAAAGAGGGGAATTTAAAGAGAGTGGTAAACAATTAAAAAAGAGAGCAAATGAGAGAGTGGGTGAGATGTTATAAACCCCAAAATTTTGTTAAAAATTTAAAAAAAAATTTTTGGAGGAGATTAACAAGTTAAGAAAGCCTAGGAAAAATGGATTTTGTAAAGTTAAAAAAATTAGGAGAGGAGAGTTTTTTAAATGGAGAGTTAAGGTTTTTGGGAAAGGGAGGGAGGGAATATTTTGGGAAATTTGTTAAATTTTGATGAAGATAGGGAAGCTGGGGGTTTTTGTGTATGGGGCAAGGGGGGAAAAACCCTCTTGTAGGAGTGAGGAAGAGCCAGTTGTGGGTGTGGGGGAAGTTCGTGGGAAAGTAGGAAAAAATAAAAGGGGGGGTTAAGGCGGGGGGGGGATTGATGGGATAAAGATAAAAATGTTAAAAAGCAGGTGGGGATATGTTTTGGAGTGGTTGGTGCAATTATTTAATAAATGTATGGAAGAGGGAAAAGGTCCCTAAGGATTGGCGGAAAAGCATGCATAGTTCCTTTGTTAAAGGAAAAGGGGACAAAAGAGAGGAAAAAAATTAAATAGGGGATAAGTTGTTGAGTCCCCCTGGAAAAGTGTATGGTAGAGTTAAAATTTTGGAAAAAAATTAAGGTAAGACGGGGGAAATGGGGAATAGCAGATGAACAAGGAGGGCTTTAGGAAAGGTAGGGGGTGTGGGGGACCAGGTGTTTACAGTGAAAAACTTTAAAAGGGTTAAACCCGTATTTAGTTTAAGGGGCTAAAAGAGGCCCTTTGTGGCATTTATGGTTTTGGGAAAAAGGCGTATGACAGGGGGGATGGGGGGCCCAATGTGGCAGATGTTGAAAGTGTATGGTGAGGGGGTTTATTTTTACTAAAAGCAGTGAAGGTTTTTCGGGGTTTAGTGGGTCAAGTTAGAGTAGTAGGAAAGAGGGAAATTTTTTCCCGTAAAAGTGGGGCCTTGGGACAAGGATGTTTTGATGTCACCGGGTTGTTTAATATTTTTTTTTTTAGAATGGGGTTTAGGAGAAATTTAAACCCCCGAGGGTTTTGGAAAAGAGGCGGGGAGTTAAAAGAAAAAGAATCACACAAAAGTGGGATTTGTCACAGCTGCTCTTTGCTGATGACATTTTGCTTTGGGAGTTTTCTAAAGGGAAAATTTTTGCGGAGTTGGGTGGTGAATTTGGTGGGGGTTGGGGGGAAAAAAGAAGAAAATTAAAGGTGAATACAGGAAAAAAGTAAGGTTATGAGGATAACAAAAAAGATTAGGTGATAAAAGATTGAATACAGATTGGGGGGAGAGATTTTATGGAGGGGGTTTAAACGTATTCAGATATTTGGGAGGGGACGTTCAGCGGAGGGGGTCTATAAAGATGAGGTGAATCTTTAAGATTGATGGGGGAAAAAAAGAGGGGAGGGGGTGCACTTAGGAGTCTGTGGAGACAAAGAATTTGCCCTTTTGGAGGAAAAGAGGGGAAGGGTATGAGAGTATATTTTCCAACGCTTTTTATGGGTGTAAAGGGCGGGGGTTTGATGAATGTTGCAGCAAAGGGAGGGCGGGAGGCAGGGGGAGACTGCGTTTTTTGGGGCAATGTGTGGGGTGAATAAAATTTGCAGGAATTGTTAGTTTGGAATTTTAGGAGGATTTTGCGGGTTTTACCAAAAACTGTTGTCCGAGGGCTGGGGAAGGGTTGTTGAGGTGGTTCGGAAATGTAGAGAGAATGGGGCGAAACAAAATGACTTAAAAGGTGTATCAGTCTTTTGTGGAAGGAAGGGGGGGGGTGGGGGGCCCGGCCCTGGGAAGGGGGTTTGGGGGAGGGGGTTTAAAGGGGGTTTTGTTGTGTGGAGGGGCTTGGACTTCCAGCAGGCATGCGTGAGCGTGTTTGGGATAGGAGTGAATGGGGGACAAATGGTTTTTAATATTTGGACGTCTGTTGGAGTGTGAGCAAAAGAAAACATTTTAAAGGGGAAATTCGGGGAAAAAACCGGGCAGGCCGGATTTGGAGGTCCGGGAGTTTGGGAAAGGGAAAAAACAGTGCCTGCACTTAAAGGAAAGGGGTTTTTAATTTTCCCAGTTTAAAAACTGTAGTGTAAAGCCCCCTTTGGGCAAGGACATTTGATGGAGGGAATGATGGTAAAAGTTTTTTTTTTTGGGGGCCCCACCCTGCCTTGGTGGGAATCGGCCATTTTGTGATAATAAAAAAAAAAAAAAATAATATATATATTATATAATATATATATATATATATATATTTTTATATAATATTTTATTATATAATATATATATATATATTAGCGTTGAATTCAGGTTAAATTTTTATTTTTCATATTTCATTTTCTTTAAGGCGGGATTAAAATTTTAAATATTTAAGTTTTTTTATTTTTTTTTTTTCAAAATTTAATAAAGTTTTTTTTGTTTGCCCATTTTTTTGTTTTTTTTTCTTTTCCCATTAATTTTCCTAAAGGAGGAGCCACCCCTTGGGGTAATACTTTTGGGAAGTTTTTACAGGGTTGGCAAGCCTTCACAAGTGGCGCCCCTTGCCGGGGTTTCAATTGACTAAATCAAGATTAAAAACCCCCATTAAAATCTACCTTTGGGAAACTTCAACCCCCACATCCCACAGACGGTTACCTTTCCGCCATGAGAAATCATTCTTTTTGGGTAGGACTAAAATTACGGGGTATTTAAAAGTTTTGGGTGATTATTATGGGTCCCCAAATTTTTTTTAGAAAGGTAATTTGGGAAGGATATAATTTTTTAATTTTCTGCCACCTTTTTGTTCGACCCTTGAAACCCCCCCTTTTGGGGGAAATTAGACTCTAGGGCCCGAGTTTTTTCCGTGACAATTTGTTTCATTGGCTCTTTTTTTTTATCAATGGAATGTCATAAAACACTCTTGATTTGTTGGTAAAGAACCCGGCATAGAAACCCCTTTTATTTTCTTAATCAATTGGGTTTTTTTGAGCAGGGATCGAGCCCCCCTGCTTTATTTTCAGTTTGATTTGGAGCAAGGGAAATTTAACCCTCCCTTTTCTTTGATACCCATTTCATTTTTTCCCCCCGGGGAGTGTAAGTTATTTTTGCAAGCATGGGGAATACCCGTTTTTGGGGTGAATGCTAAAAAAGTAAGTTAGGGGAAAAAGGGGAAAAAAATTTTGAATCTTTTTAAATTTGTGCTAAGATCCAAAAGGGAAAAATTTAAAGAGAGAGAAATTTGGGGAGAAGAGAGGGCAGTTAGAAAGAGAAAAAGAGAAAAAGGGGTGATTGAAATTAAAGAGAAAACCAAAATAGACAGAAAGGGAGAGAGAAGACAAAAAAGGGGGTGATTTGCTTGATTTATGAGGAAAAGAGCTAGAATACGTTTAGGAAAAAGTTAAATTTAAAAGAACTTGAGGAAAGAGCCAAAGGATAGAGAACGTGAGGAAAAAAACTAGGAATGTGGGGGGAAAAAGTTTGAGAAAGTGAGGGGAAAAAACTAGAAACCGGTTTAAAAGAGAGAGAAAAAGGAAACGCGAGCTCGAAAAAAAACTCGCCTTGGGAAATTTGAGAATAAAAATTAAAAAACTACACAACAACAATTTTTGAGGAAGAAGAATTAAACATCATGCAGGGAAGCACATATTCCAAAAACCTAATTTTTCCTCCCTTCACAGAGGGGGAAAACATTATTGCCCAATTTATCAGGTTCGAAAATATTTCTACCCTCTGTGAAAGGCCCGTGACACCTGGGCTACCCGGGTTTGGAAAGTTTTTTTTCTGGTACAGCTTTGGGTATCTATTTCAAATTTGTTGCAGGATTATGTAATTATAACCTTTCTGGGGAAGGCAATCCTTAAAGCATATCAAAAAAACCCCCAAAAATTTTTTACAGAAAAAATTTCAGGGATGCCCCTACAGCCTGGCCAGAACTTTCAGCAGTTACAGGTAACACTTTTTCGTTTGTTCGACTTTTTTGGGTTTGGAGTTCAGGGAAATTTTTTTACAGTTTGAAAACTTTAAAGGGCTTTATGGGTTTCTGAACAGTTCCTGGGCAGCTCTTCCCCACCCCGAAAAAGAACATTCATTAGAGGGAAAGTAACCTGATTAAAATGAGGAAAATTGCTGAGGCTGCCCGACCGTTTGCTGGGCTCTGTGAAGGCTTACTCACTCTGTTTAAAAAATTTTAGACAGTTTTTACCGAGCTGGCCCCCCCCTCCCGGGGAAAAATTTATGAATAGAAAACGGAAAAATAATAATTCACAAAATAAAAATTCTATTATTATTAAAGCAAACATTTAAAACAATAAAAAAATGGGCAGGTATATCCTATTTGAAAGAAAAATGAAAAAATGAAATTTAAAAAAAAATAAAAATTTTTAAATCAATGCTAATTTTAAAATATTGGGGTTTTCTGGTGTTGGTGACGTTCTGTTGTTGGAAATCTTAGCCGTTGCTGTGTGGGGGGGTGGGGGGGGCGCAGGGGGTTGGGGCCACCCCCGGCCCAGTTCTTCACAGAGTACCCCTTTGGTATTCTATCCCCCTGACAGGAAAACGGTTTTTACCGCTTTCAAAGATGTGGGGTTACGTCCCGCAATTTTATTTCACGTTTCCCCAAAAGGGAATTAAATTTCCAAAAAGGGGGGAAAAACTCTGGACGTTGTCCTTTTCCTTTAGTTTTCCGGTTTATTGCAGGTGGAACCCCCCTCTGTCATCCAGGCTGGAAAAAATAGACAGGTTTACCGAATGCTTTTAAAAAATCACCCCTCCCTGAAAAGTAAAACCTAAAAGACGTGGTTTTATTTCAAAGTTTAACTTAGAAGGGGAAGGGTTTAAAAGATAAGTTTTTATTGGTCAAAAATGAAGCTTTCAACCAATAAATCCACTAGAATACAAACCCCGGGATTTTTTTAAAAATTACAGTAGTGTTTGGGGGCTGTTTAAATCGAAAAGGGTTTACTGTTTGACCATAGCCCCACAAATCCCTTTCTTTGGGGGGGGGAAAAAAAGGGGGGAAGGGTAGCGGAAAACTAGACTGACCCTACCTTAACAAGCAAATGGCCCCGGGCAAACTATCACTTTCGGGGGTGGGGGGGAAAAAAAAACGGGCCCAGCTTTTACTTACCTCCTTAAACCTTTTAGGGTTTTGTCATATAGTACGTCTTACGCGTAGGGGTTTTTGACGTACTGTTCGGGATAAAATTTTAGCGGCCCCCCCAAAACTCGCGCGAAAAAAGGGTGGTAGGCCTTGGTTGAGGGGAAGGGGCTGCCCTGGTCGGTGTGCCGGTAGAAAAAAAATCTGGGAACCCCGTGGGGCAAATTTTGGGAATGGGCCCCCCCTTTGTAAAAAATGTCCACCATGCCTGCCCGGGAAAAAGTCCTCACTCCGGCGAATTGGGACCCCTTTTGTTCCCCCGTGACAGTTCTTAAAAGTGAGGAAAAAGGCCCCGTGAAGATGAGTTTCGTGGTTTTAGTGGGTTTTTTACCGAAAAATAATGCCTAATATCGGTAATAGTGAAAAAACCCCAAAAGACCCTAGCCTTCAAACCCCTGGTGCTGGGGCCCTCGTGTTTTGTTAGTTGTTCCAGAACCCCAAAAAGGAATTCTATTTTCCCAAAATTTCCCGACTCAGTGAGGAGATGGGTGAAAGATAGTGGGTAGGGATATGAACTACAAGCTCTTCAAAAATAGTTTATTTTTAGTGAAGTGAATTTCAATTTTTCCCCCGTGAAAAGGGGCGTATATACGATGATAATGCGTCTGGAAGTGTTTTCCCCTATGCATTCCAAGGGGAAGGAGTTTTATCTTTGGGGTTTCATCCCGTGGCTGTACAACAGGAAAAAGACAGTGAAAATGGGCGAAAATTTCGGTTTCCCAAATTGGGGGTGGGGAAAAAGTGCGTGGTGGTAGTGGTGCCCGGGGGTGAGGCACCAGCAGTGGGGGCCCTGCTGCCACCCCCCGCTGCCCCCCACGCTGCCACCCCCCGCCGTGCCTTTAGGGTTTATTTTAGAAAAAAGGCCACCTCCCCCACTTTCCCCACCACACCAGCCCCCCAAACCACAACCCCCCATAAACCACAAACCCCCAAAAACTACAACCACCTGTCATTGTCCAGTTCCCACCAGGAGACCGCACTGGGATTTGGGAGGAAAGGGTGGAATTTTTTTTCCCCAAAACCCACCCGTTTGTTTGGCGCCAAAGTGGAATATGGGGCCCTCTTTTGCACTTGGGAAAAATGCCACAAAACTGGGAAAGTTTTTGGGTTTTTTCTTTGACGAACCACTGATGGAAAAAGTATTGTCATGGAAAAGGGAACACAAATTTCTTTCGAGTACACCATGGCAAAAAACATTACTTTCACCAAAAATTTACGTCTACCCAGTGGAAGGAGGCAACTGTGGCTGAGATGTTTTCTTTTCTTTGCCCCAATAATGCTTATGGGCCCCAAAGTGTTTAAGCACAAAATGAAAACATATGGTCAAAAAGGGCCCCCTGATTGGGAAACAACCCGGGGTTTTTGTGATATAATTTCCCGTGAATTGATTTGTGCTAAAAGTTTTCGTTGCTTCACTTCTCAGATAAAACCAGGCCTGACCCGAGGCAGGTTATATAAATTAGGGAATGTGTTTGTGTATCGAAACAGAAATTCAGTATGCATTTTTATCCCTTTAGGAAGCTTGTAATTGGGGGAGTCTTTGATTCTGTTCAAATTTAAGACCCCTTTTTAAGCGGGACATACCAAGCAAAAAGGAACGCTTTGGTTAAAGTTGTTTGTTCTTTGTGATTTTTACGTGGTTTTGGTATTGGATAAAATTGTGTACACTGGGAAATTATACAATTGGGAAAATACCGGAAGTTTTTTGGGCATCCCCAGGTTTTTATGTGGGTTTGAAAAAATTGATAGAACCATCCTTGGTATGAGGGCCCTATATTATATACAGATAATGGTACACAAAACCCCTCACTCAGTGAAATTTTTTTCGTTGTGAACATGAAGATGTGTGTGGCACAGTGCGTGGGAAATCGAAAAACCCTATGCCAGGTTTGACGCGGCACTCATAGAGGTGAGGTGCAGGCGTTTGTGCCAATGACATCAGGCATTTCGGGGGGCATGACAAAGAGGGTGTCACAAATGTTGTAAACAAAATTTACCCTTTAAAGAAAAAGGCCCAAAAAGTGGCAGGGGAGCATAGAGAGAGAAATTTAACCCCTTCTAAAACCCGCAGCTGTGATTGATTACCCCCTTCAACATGGTTCAGTGGACAAATGGACATGCAGATTGGGTTTGCTGGGTTGTGTTCGCAAGAAAATTTTTAAAATTTGGGACTCAAAATGTTTTTCCCCTCTTCTGGGCATTTCCATGTCAATGCTTATTAAAATGTTAAGATGAGCACCCGAAAAAAAAACCACAGTTTCGGCGAATTTGGGGTTTTTCTGTCATCAGACAAATAGTATTCCCAAATTCCAAGGGAAAAGCACCTGCAATTGACCGCCCACCAAATTTTCAACAACTACCTGTGGTTAAAAGCATGGGGATCAATTTTTCCCGGTTTTAAAAATGCCCGCTACTTTCTTTGAAGAAAAAAAGGTTCAAAAAGAGGGGGGTTGTCTGTGCACATACAAAGGGGAAAAAGCACACAACAACGCAGGGGACACTCGTTTTTTTGTGTGAGGAGTGCAAAAAATCCCTGTGCAAAGACACCCTGTTTCAAAGACTTACCAGGCCGCAGAACTTCTGAAACATTCCCTGGGGACTGTATATGTGTATATAAAATATAGAAAAAAAAAGTAATAAACCAAAAATTTATACGTTTTTTTTTTATATGCGGGGCGGCCAAACAGCGACTTCCCAAAACTCCGTTCTTTTTTTCCAACTACAGGGGCTTCCAATGCTCCTATGATGAAATAGTTACAAGCAAAACTGCACTACCCAAACGTAGCACCCCGAAAGACCAAAAAATTACCAAAAAGGAAAAACCCACAAAACGAAAAAAATAAGGGTCCAAAAAAAAGACTGGAAACAAACCGAAAGCAACACCCCCCCTGCCACCGAACAACGTAAAACCCCAAGCTTTTTTATACTACAAAATTCTTTTAAAATACAAAAAATTCCTGTAGTATTATGAGGCGCAACTAAGAGGAAAAGCACCCAAAGGGCCCGCAAGGGAAAAAACCGAAAAATCAAAAATATTCAACAAATTTTTTAAGGGGGACGCCGGCCCCCAAAAACCCCACTCAACCCCATAAGGGGGCCCCACCCCCAACAAATAACAAAAAAAACATGGCTGCCAAGCCCATCCCCCCTCTCTTCCCCCGGAAATTTAACTCCAAGTAGTCTCTTTGGTATGACCAACGAAACCAGGGCCCCAAAATCATTTCATCTCCAAATTAGTTATTGAAAAATTTTGAAAACTTCGGGGAGACGGTAACCCAAAAAAAGACACCAGGATTGACACAACTCGAAAACAAAATTCCCCAGGGCTTGAAAAAAAAATTATCAACACCAGGAATGGGGGGGGGGGGGGCTAAAATGTGGGCAAACCCCTCCAAAAAAGTCATAGATAGCCTACCCAACAAATAAAATTTTCTTAATCCCAAAATTGAAAAAGCAGGTTAAAAAAATTTGGAAAAAACAAATTAGATAACCAGTTCAGTGATAAATTTGCTCTTTCCCAAAAAGATTTTAAAAATGAAAACAAGATTTAAAATATGGATGCCGTAAAAAGTTAACAGTCCCCTTTTTCCCCGTGATATGAACCAAACAAACAGAAAAGGGAAAATTTCTCTGCAGATTTATAAAGGACCCAAAAAAATGTATTGTACCAGAGGGCTGAAATAAAAAGAAGCCAGGGGTTTTAGGGGTCCCCTGGTAGAAAAAGTGTTATGCTTAGATTCCACTACTGACAGGGAAAAAAAAAACCCTTTTTATTGATCTATTTTAAAATAAAAAAAGAGGGATACCCTAAAAAAAAATGTCTTACCCAAAAAAAGTCAGAACCCCCTTTTATAGGGGTCGAAAAATTAAACGGGGAGAATTTAAAGACACAAAAACAAACCCAAAGTTCACAAAGGGGGAAAATTTTTGTTTGGGGAAAACCCAAAAATAGGGAACTTTTACACAATCACGAACGGAAGAACTACCCCGATTTCTAGGGATACTAATCTTTTCAGAGAATAAAATAAACAGTGTTTCCAAAAAAAAGCCCTACGTGTTTTAGTGTACGTTTTACTCCCTTTTTTGTTTAAAATTTCATTGTACAATCTCTTAGTAAATTTTAAAAAAAACAACTACCTCATTTTGTGTTTTACTTTTTTAAGCATAAATCAAACCCTTTTGTATTTTCTTATTTAAAAATTTTTTCGCCCTTAAAATTAGCTGAATTGATTAAATTTTTTCTGTTCCCTATTTTCACCTCATATTTTTTTAAATACTATCAATTGATATTAAATTACTTTAAAAAAATAAATATCATTTTTACTAAAATTTCCCAATTTTTCTTTAACATTTTTTACATTTAATAACCATTACTTTGGGCTAATTACCTTTACCGGGTTTTTAAAACCAATTTACTATCCCAGTTACTCTTTAAATTTCCCCTTTTACTGCCCTTTAACCTCAAGTATAATTCCAGTGCAATTTTGAATGAAAAACATTACTTTTACTTTTTTGTAAATTTTATTACCTTTTAAAAATTTTATTTAACACCCGGGATTTATTTTCCAGTTTAATTTTTACTTTTGGGAATTAAACATTTTTTTATACTTCCCCTAACATTTTGTAGCCAAATTTTCCCAAAAATTTTTATATTCAACCCCCAACTTTTTTATTATCCCTTGTACCTGTGTACCAGTCTACCTCTTACTATCATATTATAACCAAGACATTCCCATTGTTATTTTTTTACTATTATTTTTTTTGGTACTTTAATTGTGAATTTTATTTTGTCAATTTAAATCTAGGTATAATCTTGATCTTGTCAACAACCTAAAAGATCTGTGCAATTGCAAGTACCTTTTTAAAATTGTATTTTTTTTATTATATGTTTATATTAAAATTTTCCTCCCAATCTGTCCATTTAACTTTGCTTACCATTACTTAATTTTAGTTCCCTTATTATTTTTCCTTTATTTTAGCTTTATATAACTATCCTAGTTTATATATTCACAATTGTTAAAATAATCAAGGTGCTATTCTTAGGTGCTAAAGTAGAATAAGTTCGAGACACTTATGCAGCATATGGAAATCTTTATTCAGGAAACGTTTCGCCACACAGTGGCTTCATCAGTCCAATACAAAGAGGAAGGCGTAAGGAGAGGAGGAGAATGAGGTAATCAGTCCCTCAACCTGGAGTCGATGTGTTCAGTCCATCAATCTTGTAGAATGTACAGCATAGGGCCGTAGACATGGCTTATATACTGTAGTGAGGTGACGTGAAGCAGGTGGAGGCGGGGTCATAGTGGTACCATCCACTAGTCGAAGTAGGTCTTCGTCCAAAGGTTTTAACAAGTGTTGAAGAATTCTTTGTAACAAGATTCCATGATGCTGCAGTGTTGACGTTGTGATGAATGGTTTGAAAAACCGACCTGTTGAAGATTGAGACACTTATGCAGCATATGAAATCTTTTTTCAGGAAACGTTTCGCCACACAGTGGCTTCATCAGTCCAATACAAAGAGGAAGGCGTAAGGGAGAGGAGGAGAATGAGGTAATCAGTCCCTCACCTGGAGTCGAGGTGTTCAGTCCATCAATCTTGTAGATTGTACAGCATAGGCCACTACTTCGACTAGGGGATGGTACCACTATGACCCACCTCACCTGCTTAACGTCACCTCTACCAGTATATAAGCCAAGTCTTACGGGCCTCCTTTTGCTGTACATTCTACAAGATTGATGGACTGAACACATCGTCTCCTGGTGAGGGATCGATTGCCTAATTCTTCCTCCTCTCTTACGCCTTCCTCTTTTGTATTGGAGCTGATGAAGCCCTGTGTGGCGAAATCGGATTTCCTGAATAAAGATTTCCATTATGCTGCATAAGTGTCTCAATCTTCAACATTGTCGGTTTTTAAAACCATTTCATCACAAACTGTCAGACACTGCAGCATCATGGGATCTTGTTACAAGAATTTTCAAACACTTGTTAATCCTTTGGACGAAGACCTACTTGAACTAGTGGATGGTAACCACTATGACCAGGCCTCCACCTGCCTTTCTCGTCACCTCACTACAGTATTAAGCAGTCTTCGGCCCTAGCTGTAATTCTACAAGATTGGATGGACTGAAACACATCGACTCCAGGTTGAGGGATGATTCCTCATTCTCCTCCTCTCCTTCCGCCTTCCCTCTTTGTATTGGGACTGATGAGAAGCCACTGTGTATGGCGAAACGTTTCCTGAATAAAGATTTCCATATGCTGCATTATGTGTCTCAATCTTCAACAATGTCGGTTTTTTCAAACATTCATCACATAACTGTCAGACACTGCAGCATCATGGGATCTTAGTTACAAAGATTCTTCAACACTTGTTCAACCTTGGGACGAAGACCTACTTCGACTAGTGGATGGTCCTATCCACTATGACCCGCCTCCACCTGCTTCACGTCACCTCACTACAGTATATAAGCCACGTTACTGCACTATGCTTGTACATTCTACAAGATTGATGGATCTGAACACATCGATCCAGGTTGGAGGGACTGATACTCATTCTCCTCCTTCCTGTAGACGCCTTCCTCTTTGTATTGGCTGATGAAGCCACTGTGTGGCGGAACTGTTTCCTGAATAAAGATTTCATATGCTGCATAAGTGTCTCAATTTTCTACATGTGGTTTTTCAAACCATTCATCACATACTGCAGACACTGCATAGCATCATGGGATCTTGTACAAAGAATTCTTTAACACCTTGTTCGACCTTTGGACGAAGACCTACTTCGACTAGTGGATGGTACCCACTATGACCCCGCCTCCACCTGTTTCACACCCACCTCACAACAGTATATAAGCCAGAAACGGCCCTTTTCTGTACATTCTACAAGATGGATGGAAACTAAAACACATCGACTCCAGGTTGGGGGGACTGTTTTCCTCATTCTCCTCCTCCCCTTTACGCCCCTTCTTTGAAATTGGGACTGATGAACCCAAAGTGTGGCAAAACGTTTCCTAAATAAAGATTTCCATATGTTTGCTAAGTTTTAAATCTCAAAAAGTGGGTTTTTTTCCAAACCATTCACCCACAACTGCAGACACTCCCAGATCAGGGGATTTTTGTTACAAAAAATTTCTTCAACCCCTTGCTAAACCCTTTGGCGAAGACCTACTTCGCCCTTAGGGGAAAATGGTACCACAAAGGACCCCGCCTCCACCGGCCCCAACGCCCACCCCCCCCCAAAAAGCCCCGAAAAAAAACGGAAGGTGTTCCCTGGAAACTGTTGAAAGTTCTGGTCGGGCTGTAAGGGGGCCCTCCCTTGGAAATTTTTCCCTGCAAAAAAATTAGGGGTTTTTTTTGTTATGCTTTAAGGTTTGGGCCTTCTTCGTAGGTTATAATTACATATATCCTGCACAAATTTGAATAAAATATTTTCAAAGTTTGTACCATAAAAAAAACTTTTTCCTATTTTGGTACCCCAGGTGTCACGGGCCAAATTCACAGGGGGTAAGGGTTATTTTAAAGCCGGATAATGTAAGAAGTTTTTTCTTCTCCCTCTGTGAAGGGGGGTAAATTAGGTTTTTGGGGAAATTTTGGCACTAGCTGCAGGGTTTTTCCCAAATTACTCCTTCATCAAATTTGCTGTTGGAAAAAAGTTAGTTTTCCTTATTCCAAATTAAAGGGCGGGGTTTGTTCGACCTCGGACCCTTTTCTCTCTCCCTTAACTCATATTCTCTGTCCTTTGCTCTTTCCTCAAGTTCCCAATTTAACCCGTTTTTCAAAGGAAATTTGCTTTTTTCCCACGTACTCTTAAAAAATCTCTCCCCTCATGATCCCAAATCTATCACGCTTTCCCTTTTTTTCTTCCCCCTCTCTCTTTTTAACGTTTTTTCCCCTTTGGGTTTCCCTCTCAATTCTCCTCTCCTCCTTTTTTTTCTTTCCCTTTTTATTCTCTCCCTCTCCTTTTTTTCTTTTCTTTCCCTTTTTTAACCCGTCCTTTCCCCTCAATTTTTCTCTCTTTCAAGTCTTTCCTGGATCTTAAACACAATGAAAATTCTAAATTTTTCCCTGTTATTCCCCAAGTTACTTCCAGCCCTTCACCAAAAATGGGATTCATCCATACTTGCCAAAATAACTTTTAAAAATCAGGGGAAATGAAATGGGTATTAAAAAAAAAAGGAGGGGTTCAATTCCTGCTTTGCTCAAACTGTAAATAAACCAGAGGGCTCAATCCCTGCTTCAATTAAACAATATGTATTAATAAACTTATGGTTCTATGCCAGGTCCGAGCAAACAGTAAGTAGAAGGGGGGGTCACTTGACCATCCAATCTTCTCACAACAAATAAAGAGTGCCCTATGACAGTTCCCTTGATATAATAAAGACTCAATGAAACAAATTGTCACTAAAAAAATCTTGGGTCCCTAGAGTCTAACCCTCCAAAGTGTTTAAAGCTCACAAGAAAGATGGCAAAATTTAAAACTATTATATCCTGCCTGACTTGACTTACAATAAATTGAGACTATAACAATCACCAAATCTTTAAATACCTGTACCGTAGTCCCACCATAGAGAATGATTACTCATGGCTGGTGGTAACCGTCTGTGGCATGCAGCATTGAAGTTCCAATGGTAGATTCAAGATGGAGTTGAATCTTGATTCAGTCGAGTTGATCCTGGCAAGGTCGCCACTTGTGAAGGCGTACTCAGCTCTGTAATAACTTTAGACAGTATTACCAAAGCTGGCTCCTCCTCAGGAAAATTAATGAATAGAAAACGAAATAATAATTCACAAAGATAAACACTTTATTATTTGTTAAAGCAAACATAAAACAATAAAACATAACAGGTATATCCTATTTGAAAAAAAAATGAAAAATGAAATGAATAAAATAACATTTGAACTCAACGCTAATATATATATTGGGGTATCTGGTGTTGGTGACACTTCGTGTTGTTGAAATCTTAGCCGTTGCTGATGTGGAGGGATGGGGGGCGCAGGAGTTGGTGACCACCACCGGATATTTTTTAAAAGAGTATCCCCGTGAGTATTCTACCCCGATGAAGGAAAGGGGGTTCCCTTTCCGCTGCAATGATGTGGGTTTTCGTCCTGCAATTTCATACACGTGCACAGGAAATTTAAACCCAAAAGGGGAACCCTTGGCTTTTGTTTCTTATCAGTTTTTGTTGATTGACAGGTGCCTCTCTGTATCGAAGGGAAAAAAAAGGTACCCCTGCTTAAATAATCACTCTCCAAGATAATACAAACCTAAAAGAGTGGGGATTATTAAACAGTAACTTGAGCAAAGGTGAAAAGACTAAGTTTATTTTTGGAAAATGAAGCTTTCAACCCAAAAAATCCAAGAATACAAGGGAGGCCCTTATTTAAATGTGTTGGGGGCTGTGGTCAAGTATTTATGTTTGACCAAACCCCCACTACCTTTCGGGGGGGGGGGGGAGAAGGGGGGGGAAGGGATAGGGGAGCAGTGACCCCACCCCTTAAAAAGCAGCCCGGGAGTAAACTAACTTTCGGGGTGGGAAAAAAAAAAGCGAAGCTTGACTTACCCAAATTTAAAAGTGGGCAATGAAAATACCTTTTTGGGGGGGGAAAAAAGGGGGGAAAAGGGAGCTTGACTTACCCACCCAACAAAAGCCGGCAAAGAAAACTATTGTTATATATACCCCCTTAATCCCACATTGAACTTTTCCCCCAAGGCTCACAATTCCTATAAAGATAAGGGGGGAACCTAAAGGGAAGGGTTCCCTCAGGGTTAAGAAATCAAGCTCTGTAGAAAAAAAATGACTTCTTTTTTTTGTTTGTCTTTTGTGTGTTAAGGGGAAAAACTAAAAATTGTCCCTTTTAAGAAGGTCAAAAAACTGGATGTGTTTTAAAAACTGTAAATTTCAAGAACCCTTTTTCAGGAAAGTTTAAAGGATTTTTGTTTACCCTTTTTCGAGACATGATGCCATGTTAGTCTTTCTGATAAGGTTCCCCAACCTTAAAGAAAAAAATTCCCCTTTTATACTTTAGATATTTGGGCCCTACGGAACTTTTTTTACCAACCCTTTTAATTTGGGCTAAAAGGGTTCACAGGTTGGTTGAAGCCCTACTAGCTCCCCTCACTTCTTCTCCGTACAAATGGTAATGTAAAAGGTGCCATTTTCCCTTTTTAGGTTCCTTTAACAAAGGTACAAAAGTGTTTTTAAATTTTTTTAAGAAGAGAAGCCCTCGAAAAATTAGAGAACGTGTCTCTTGATTAGTGGGATTAAAAAAGTGATGCTACCTTTTGAAAACGAGGTAGTAGGGTCACCGGTTCAGTTTTTTGATGAAAGTGAAGGTATCACCTGATACTATAAATTCTTGACTAGGGGCAGACCCAAAAACCCCGTTTTCCCCTGTCCATCCCTTTTATTATCTGGGCTTTAAGCCTTTAGTATACGAAGGAAATACTTTTTCAATTTACAAAAGAATTTCCCTTCTCTTGAAAAATTTCTATAATGGGTTTAAAAAAATCAAGTTATCCAAAAGGAAAAAATTTTTATAAAATTTAATTAAAAAAAAGGTATTGTACAAAAAAAAAATTCAGATGAGTGATATTCCCTTTGTTTTTCCCCTAAGCAGAGAGATGTTCTTAAAATGGCTCAACCTGCCGTGGCCGGACATTTTTGCTCGTAAAAAATTAAATAAAAAAGGGGAAAAAAAT
>NC_069475.1:22361704-22425962 GCF_026875155.1 Cherax quadricarinatus | reverse complement strand
ACTTCTGCTTACACTAGGTCACACTACACATACATGTACAAGCATATACAGTGGAACCTCAAATATCGAACTGCTCCCAGCTCAACCAATTATGTAGGTATATTTTTGTAAGTGCTTTTATAAGTGTATTTTTGAGGGTCTAAAATGAAGTAATCTAATTTACATTATTCTTGATGGGAATAAATTCATTCGGTAACGGCACTCGAACAGCCAGATGGAACTAAGAAAGTTCGTTATTTGAGGTTCCACTGTACATACACACCCGTCAGGGTTTTCTTCTATTTTCTATCTAGTTCCTGCTCTTGCTTATTTACTAGCAAGAGGCTAGTAACCCATTCTCTTGTATAAATGACTAAATTTTAAAAGAGAAACTTTCGTTTTTCTTTTTTGGGCCACCCTACCTCAGTGGGATATTGCCGGTTTGTTGAAAGAAGATGTACTCTCATGTGTTTCACAAGATGGCTTTTTTGATTAAAACATTTCAGACACTCAGAACATTGACATGGTTTATCTAGTATATCTACTGCAAGAAGCCCCTATCATGAGCTTTTACCATCCTATGGAGAGGGAGCATGGACAAGGGGGTCGTCCCACAGTTACTAAAAACAACAGATATAGCCCCACTCCACAAAGGGGGCAGTAAAGCAATAGCAAAGAACTACAGACCGACAGCAGTAACATTCGATATCATAAAAATCTTTGAAAGGGTCCTAAGAAGCAAGACTGCCACCCATCTAGAAACCCATCAACTACACAACCCAGGGCAACATTCAAATTCAAATTCAAAGTTTATTCTCTATAAGGATTACAATGCTGAGTTTACAGAAATTTGGTTATTTTGTGGTTTACATGTAGTAAAATAATGATTACATAGTGTACCACTAGAACACCTAGCATGGCTAGGCATTTCGGGCAGACTTAGTTTAATTCTTAATTGTAAAATATTACAAATTATGAGGTAAGTTGGTATTATGGCTAAGTGACTAAATACTAATTTGTGAGTTTAGCAATGTGAATGCTTTTGTTTTGGTACAGTACATAGTTTCAGTATTGGAGTATCACAATATTCATTATTTTAAGATTGAGATTAATATTTCTGTTTATGATCAAATGGGTGAGTGTAAGTGTGAACCGCCAGGTGATATTCGTGTAGTTAGTTGATGGGGTGTATCAGGGAGATAAGATGTTTTCTAATGGTAGTTTTGAAGGTGATGAATGTGTCTGCAGTTCTAGAGCTCTCAGGTAGGGTGTTCCAGATTTTAGGGCCTTTGACATACATTGAATTTTTGTAAAGGTTTAGTCGGACACGGGGAATGTCGTTGAGATGCTTGTGCCTGGTGTTATGCCTGTGGGTTCTGTCACAACTATCAATAAAGCATTTTAGGTCAAGGTTGATGTTAGAGTTTAAGGCCCTGTAGATGTAGATTGCACAGTAGTAAGTGTGGATGTACTGAACAGGGAGTAAGTTTAGATCTATGAAGAGTGGGGGGGGGTTGCCAGGGATGGGATTTAGTGATTATTCTTACTGCAGCTTTTTGTTGGATTATTGGCTTTAGGTGTGTTGCTGCAGTTGATCCCCAAGCACAAATAGCATAGGTGAGGTATGGATAAATGAGTGGTATAGTGAGAGAAGGGCATTTTGCGGCACGTAGTATCGTATCTTGGAGAGGATCCCAACCGTTTTGGATACTTTTGGGTATATGCTGGATATGGGTGATGAAATTCACGTTGTTGTCAAGGTATAAGCCTAGGAATTTGCCCTCATTATGTCTGGTAATTAGAGTGTTGTCAATCTTCATGTTAATTTGTGCATCTCCTGCTCTGCTACCAAACATAATATAGTAGGTTTCGTCAGTGTTAAGCGTAAGTTTATTGGCTGTCATCCAAGTCGATATTTTGATCAGCTCCTCGTTAACAATGGTGTTGAGGGTGGCAAGATTAGGGTGAGAGATGACATAATCGTGTCATCAGCAAAGAGAATGGGTTTCAGGTGTTGGGATACGTTTGGAAGGTCATTGATGTATATGAGGAAGAGCAGGGGACCAAGGACACTTCCCTGCGGAACTCCAGTATCAAGTGGCCGTGTTGCTGATGCTGTGTCTTTAATGGTGACATACTGATACCTAATAGTAATGTAAGATTTGAAATAAGCAAGCGCATGGCCTCTTATACCGTAATGATCAAGTTTGTGGAGTAGGATGTCGTGGTCTACTGTATCAAAAGCTTTTCTTAGGTCAATAAAAATTCCTAGTGGATATTCCTTATTTTCCAATGCTGTGTAAAGCAGATCTAGCATTTTTATGATTGCATCATTAGTGCTTTTATTTTTCCTGAATCCAAATTGGCAGGGGTTGAGTATGTTTCGTGCCGTTATAAATGAATACAGTCTCCTGTGCACGAGTTTCTCAAAGATTTTGGATAGCAATGGTAAGTTTGATATTGGCCTATAGTTGTTTAAGTCTGTAGGGTCACCACCTTTATGTATTGGTGTAACCCTTGCCATCTTGAGTAGTATAGGGAAGCTCGCTCCTGTCTGTCTCAACTATTGGATCACTACTACAAGGTCCAAGAAGCACTGGAAGACAAAAAGAATGCAGATGTAATATATACAGACTTTGCAAAAGCCTTCGACAAGTGTGACCATGGCGAAATAGCGCACAAAATGAGTGCTAAAGGAATAACAGGAAACATGGGTAGATAGATCTATAATTTCCTCACAAACAGAACACAAGGAGTAGTAGTCAACAGAGTGAAGTCTGAGGTGGCTACGGTGAAAAGCTCTGCTCCACAAGGCACAGTTCTCGCTCCCATCTTGTTTCTCATCCTCATATCTGACACAGACAAGGATGTCAGCCACAGCACCGTGTCGTCCTTTGCAGATGACACACGAATCTGCATGACAGTCTCTTCCATTGCAGACACTGCAAGGCTCCAGGCATACATCAACCAAATCTTTCAGTGGGCTACAGAAAACAATATGAAATTCAACGATGAAAAATTTCAATTACTCTGATATGGTAAACACGAGGAAATTAAAATTTCATCCGAGTACAAAACAAATTCCGGCAACAAAATAGAACGAGAAACCAACGTCAAAGACCTGGGAATGATCATGTTGGAGAATCTCACCTTCAAGGACTATAACATTGTATCAATCACCGCTGCTAGAAAAATGACAGGATGGATAATGAGAACCTTCAAAACTAGGGATGCCAAGCCCATGATGACACTCTTCAGGTCAATTGTTCTATCAAGGCTGGAA
The DNA here is from genome assembly GCF_026875155.1 of Cherax quadricarinatus. Taxonomy (NCBI): domain Eukaryota; kingdom Metazoa; phylum Arthropoda; class Malacostraca; order Decapoda; family Parastacidae; genus Cherax; species Cherax quadricarinatus. The sequence goes on along the minus strand of NC_069475.1, from coordinate 22,422,700 downwards.
TATTGCTGCTCACTAACAGCACCCTTGAACAGCGCTTGAAGTTCCTGAACCTGTATTCTCTGGAACGCAGGTGGGAGAGATACATGATTATATACACCTGGAAAATCCTAGACGGGCTAATACCGAACTTGCACATGAAAATCACTCACAACTAAAGCAAAATTATAATTATGGTGGAGCACTAAACCCATATGATTATACAGTGCATGTGGGGGGGATGGAAGGTATTCAGGCTCAGTTCAGGGAACTGGAGCACAGATCCAATTCCCTAGATCAAGAGCCCCTCACCACCGTCAAGGAACCTCTCTTGAGGGGACGAAAGCAAAAGACTTGGCAAACGATGCAACATCCCCCCAATGAAAAGCAGGGGTGTCACTAGCACATTAAGAGAGAATACAATAAGTGTCAGGGGCCCAAGACTGTTCACCTGACTCCCAGAATACTTAAGGGGGATTACCAATAGACTCCAGGCAGTCTTCAAGCTGGCACTGGACAAGCACCTAAAGTCGGTACCTGACCAGCCGGGCTGTGGCTCATATTTTGGATTGTGTGCAGCCAGCAGTAACAGCCTGGTTGATCAGGCTCTGATCCACCAGGAGGCCTGGTGTGAGGGAAAAGTTCAATAGATAGGAGTAGTGAGGGAGTATATAATAACAATATTATCATTGCTGGCTACTTGTTAAGGTAGGGTAAGTCCAGCTCCTGCTATTCCCCCCCCCTTTTCCCCTCCCCAAAAGTGATAGTTTGATTGCCAGCTGCTTGTTAAGGTAGGGTCAGTCTAGCTCCCACTATCGCTTCCCCTCCCTCTTCCCCCCCCCCCCGAAAGGTGACGTGTGGGGCTCCGGTCAAACAGTAAATCACTTGACTCACTGCTCCCAACACTACTGCAAGTACACGCCTGATCATATTTTAGCGAACTTATTGGTTGAAAGCTTCACTTTTGACCAATAATTAACTTACTCCTTTCAGGCTTGATAGGTTAAAAGTTTTAATAATCACCACATATTTTAGTTATTGTACTTATCATGGAGAGTGATTTCTTAAGCAGTGGGTAATCTATCTCTCTTTACAGCTTGAAATGACAGAGAGGGTCACCTGCTAATTAACGAGTAGAATTGAAGGAGATGGACTAACGTTCTGAGATGTCCCAAATTCTGATCCACTTACCTGTTTGTGTATGCAAGTAGCAGGATATAACCCCTCATCATTGCAGTAGAAAAAAGCCTGCTTTCCTGTCATCTGGATGGATTATTGAAGGCTATAAAATCTGTGAAGAAGGAGCCGGTGGGTTGTTACCAACACCAGTGACCCCCCATCATCACCAACGTCTATGATTTCAACAACACGCAGTGTCTCCAACACCAGACACCCAAGTTTATATATAATATATATATATATATATATATATATATAAAATATATTATATATATATATATATATATATATATATTAGCGTTGAATTCAGGTATCATTTATATTTTTCATATTTCATTTTCTTTAAGGCAGGATTAATATTTCATATTTAAGTATTTTATATTTTATATTTTCTAAATAATAAAGTGTTTATGTTTGTCAGTTTTTGTTCTTTTTCTATTCATTAATTTTCCTGAGGAGGAGCCAGCCTTGGTAATACTGTCTGAAGTTGTTACAGGGCTGAGCAAGCCTTCACAAGTGGCGACCTTGCCAGGATCAACTTGACTGAATCAAGATTCAACTCCATCTCAAATCTACCATTGGAACTTCAACGCCACATACCACAGACGGTTACCATCAGCCATGAGTAATCATTCTCTATGGTAGGACTACAGTACAGGTATTTAAAAGATTTGGTGATTATTATAGTCTCAATTTATAGTAAGTCAAGTCAGGCAGGATATAATATTTAATTCTGCCACCTTTTTGTTCGAGCTTGAAACACTTTGGAGGATTAGACTCTAGGGACCCGAGATTTTCCAGTGACAATTTGTTTCATTGAGCTCTGTCATAGAACACTCTTGATTTGTTGGTGAGAAGCCGGCATAGAACCTTTCATTTTCATTAATACATATTGTTTAACTGAAGCAGTGATCGAGCCCTCTGCTTTATTTTCAGTTTGATCGGAGCAAGAATTGAACCCTCCTTTTTTTTGGATACCCATTTCTTTTTTTCCCCTGGTAGTGTAAGTTATTCTTGCAAGCATGGAGGAATACCAGTTTTGGATGAATGCTGGAAGTAAGTTAGGAATAACAGGGAAAAATTTAGAATCTTTCATTAGTGCTAAGATCCAGGAAAGACTTGAAAGAGAGAGAATTGAGAGAGAAGAGAGACAGAAAGAGAAAAAGAGAAAATGGAGAGTGATCGAAGTTAAAGAGAAAACCAAGATAGACAGAAAGGAGAGAGAAGACAAAAAGGACGTGATAGACTTATCATGAGAGAGAGCTAGAATACGTGAGGAACAAGTTAAATTAAGAGAACTTGAGGAAAGAGCAAAGGATAGAGAACGTGAGGAAAAAGCTAGAGAATGTGAGGAAAAGCAGAGAACGTGAGGAAAAAGCTAGAGAACTCGAGTTTAATAGAGAGAGAAAAGGATCGCGAGCTCGAAAAAGCTCGCCTTGAATTAGAGAATAAAAAGTTAACTCTTACACAACAACAATTAGAGGAAGGAGTAATTAAACATCATGCAGCTAGGGCACATATTCCAACACCTAATTTACCTCCCTTCACAAGGGTGAAGACATTATTGCAAACATTATCAGGTTCGAAAATACTGCTACCCTCTGTGAATGGCCTGCTGACACCTGGCTACCAGGTTAGGAATGTTATTTTCGGGTACAGCTTTGAATATCTATGCAACTTTGTTGCAGGATATATGTAATTATAACCTACTGAAGAAGGCAACCCTTTAAAGCATATCAAAAAACCACAAATTATACAGAAAAGATTTCAGGCATGCCACCTTACAGCCTGGCCAGAATTTTCAGCAGTTACAGGTAACACTTTTCGTTTGTTCGACTTTTTGGATAGAGAGTTCAGGAATTGATCACAGTTATAATCTCTTAGAGACATCAGGGTTCTGACCAGTTCCTGACAGCTCTTCCCCACCAGATAAGAACATTCATTAGAGAACGTAACCTGATTAAAGCTGAGGAAGTTGCTGAGGCTGCTGACCTGAAAGATGAGGCTCTGTGAAGGCTTACTCAGCTCTGTAAAAACTTCAGACAGTATTACCAGAGCTGGCTCCTCCTCAGGAAAATTTGAATAGAAAAACGAAATAATTCACAAAGATAAACATTCTATTATTCATTAAAGCAAACAAAAAAACAATAAAATATGACGGGTATATCCTATTTGAAAGAAAAATGAAAAATGAAATGAAAAAAAATAACATTTGAACTCAACGCTAATATACATATTGGGGTTGTCTGGTGTTGGTGACGCTTCGTGTTTTTTGAAATCTTAGCCGTTCTGATGTGGAGGGGTTGGGGGTCGCAGGTGTTGGTGGCCACCACCGGCTAGTTCTTCACAGAGTATCGCCGTGATATTCTTTTCCCCATGACAGGAAAGCAGGTTCTTTACCGCTGCAATAAATGTGGGGTTAGGTCCTGCAATTTCATACACGTGCACAGGTAATTAAATCCAAAATGGGGAAGACTCTGGACGTTAGTCCTTCTCCTCATAAATTCCCCGTTGATGACAGTGACCCTCTCTGTCATCCAGGCTGAAAAGATAGACGGGTTACCGACTGTTTAAAATAATCACTCTCCATGAAAAGTACAATACCTAAAAGACGTGGTGATTATTACAACAGTCAACTTAGAGCAAGGCTGAAAAGACTAAGTTTATTATTGGTCAAAAGTGAAGCTTTCAACCAATAAATCCACTAGAATACAAGCCAGGCATGTACTTACAGTATGTTGGGAGCTGTGATCGAGTGATTTACTGTTTGACCATAGCCCCACCCCGACACCTTTCTTGGGGGGGAAGAAGGAGGGGAAGGGATAGCGGGAGCTAGACTGACCCTACCTTAACAAGCAGCCGGCAGTCAAATTATCACTTTCGGGGGGGAAAAAAGCGGGAGCTTGACTTACCCTACCTTAACCCCTTTGAGGGTTTTCCGTCGTACTAGTACGTCTTACGCGTAGGGGTTTTTGACGTACTAGTATGCATAAATCTAGTGGCCTAAAAATCTGCGCGAAAAGGCTGGTAGGCCTAGGTGTGAGAGAATGGGTCTGCGTGGTCGGTGTGCGTGGTAGAAAAAAAATCGGGGACCCAGGGGTGCATTGTGGAATCCCTTTTTAGTAAACAATGTCCACCTTTCCTCGGGGTAAGAAGCTCCTCACTCCTCGCAAATTGGGACACTTTGTTCCCCAGTGACAGTTCTAATAGTGATGGAAGTGCCAGTGAAGATGAGTTTCGTGGTTTTAGTGAGGTTTTGACCGAAACTAATGACCAAAATATCGGTAATAGTGAAAAAAACCCAGACGACCCTCAGCCCTTCCACCTCTGGTGCGGGCCCTCGGTTCACGTTCAGTTGTTCCAGAACCCAAGAGGAAACTTCTTTTCCCCAAATCCCAGACTCAGATGAGAGCATGGGTGATGATAGTGATAGTGAATATGAACTACAAGCTCTTAAAACAAGTTCCAGTAGTGATAGTGAGTGCAATATTCCCCAGTGAAGCTCATATATACGATGATATATGCGCTCTGGAAGTGTGCCATATGCTATTCCAAGGGGAAGGATGAAATCTGGGAGTACACCCCGTGGCTGTACAACAGGAACAGACAGTGAAAATGACGAAGATACTGTTGCAATTGGGATGGAAAATGTGCGTGGTGGTAGGGGTCCCGGGCGGTGAGGCACCAGCAGGGGGCCATGCTGCCACCCACGCCGCTGCCTCAGCTGATCTAGAACAAAGGCCACCATCCCCCACTAAAACCACCTCCACAACCACAACCTCCATAACCACAACCTCCACAACCACCTGTCATTGTCCAGTACCCACCAGCAGACCGCACCTGGGGTTGGCAGGAAGCTGTCAATTTTGTTCCAAATCCCCACCAGTTTGATGGCAGCCAAAGTGGAATATGGCCCTCTTGTGCCTTGGGAACAATGCCCCTGAACTGGAATGTTTCGAGTTATTCTTTGACGAACCACTGATAAAAGTAATTGTCATGGAAAGCACACATACTACGATACACCAAGGCAAACACATTACTTTCACCAAAATCACGTCTACACCAGTGGAAGGAGGCAACTGTGGCTGAGATGTATCTTTTCTTTGCCACAATAATGCTTTATGCCACATGTGTATAAGCACAAAGTGAAATCATACTGGTCAACAGACCCCCGATTTCAACACCAGGTTTCAGTGATATAATGCCAGTGAATCGATTTGTGCTAATGTTACTATGCTTTACTTCTCAGATAAAACCAGGCCTGACAGGGGCTGGGCAGGTTATATAAGATTAGGAATGTTTTTGTGTAAACTGAAACAGAAATTCAGTACGCATTTTTTTTCCCTTCAGGAAGCTTGTAATTGACGAGTCTTTTGATTCTGTTCAAAGGAAGACTCTCTTTCAAGCAGTACATACCAAGCAAGAGGAAAAGCTTTGGGATAAAGTTGTTTGTGCTTTGTGATTGGTTACAGTGGTCTGGTATTGGATATTATTGTGTACACTGGAAGTTAACTTGCAAAATACCAGGAAGTTATTGGGCATCTCAGGTGATTGGTTTCGAACAATGATAGAACCATACCTTGGTAAGGGGGATATTTATATACAGATAACTGGTACACAAGCCCCTCACTCAGTGATTTTTTGCGAGTGAACATGACAGATGTGTTGGGACAGTGTGTGCAAATCGAAAACATATACCCAGGTTTGAAAGCTGGCACTCGTAGAGGTGAGGTGCAGGGGTTTGCTGCCATGACATGGCATTTCGGTGGCATGACAAACGAGAAAGTCACACTGTTGTCATCAATTCACCCTAATGAAATGGCAAACAGTGGCAGGCAGCATAGAGAGAGAAATGAACCCATTCTAAAACCTGCAGCTGTGATTGATTACACCTTCAAACATGCGTTCAGTGGACAAATGTGGGCAAAGCAGATTGGGTTTGCTGATTTGTGTTCGCAAGAGTTATAAGTGGTACATCAAACTGTTTTTTTCCATCTTCTGGACATTTCCCATGCTCAATGCTTATAATAGTAAAGATGAAGCACCAAAACAAACCACAGTACGGCGAATTCTTTTTTGTCTGTCATCAACAAATAGTATTCAAGTACCAAGGAACAAACCTGCAATTGACCGGCCCACCAAATTATCAACAACTACCTGCTCGTCTGAAGCATGGTGATCACTTCCTGGGAAAACTGCCTGCTACTGCTTTCAAGAAAAAAGGGTCAGAAGAGGTGTTACGTCTGTGCACATACAAGAAAACGCACACAACAACGCAGAGCACTCGTTTTATTTTTGAGGAATGTAAAAAAAAACCACTGTGCATGACACAATGTTTCAAAGACTTCCATAGGCTGCAGAACTTCTAGAAACATTCCCCTGTGATAGTATATGTGTATATAAAATATAGAAAAAAAGTAATAAACAACATTTCATATCGTTTGTTTTGGTAAATATTATTTGTAAACAAAACAATAGACAATAGTTTTACGCCCTAATTGTGTAGTACTGAAAAATAAATAACTTACAAAATACTGATCATGTTGGCCTCAAGGCCATAAAAGTTTACTCAGAAAAAGAAAAATTGAAAAATAATTGAAAATAGTACATAAAAAAGTAAATAGAAAAATACCGGTGATGGGGAGTCGGCGATGTTACCATATGTTGTTCAATTTTGGCAAATTTCACACCTCCATATCTCGGTAAGTATTGACGTTAAATTTTTTTTTGTTTTGCCTATAAGTTTAGAAAAAATACTCTATTTTTTCATAAGAAAAAATAATTTTTTTTTTTTTTAAATTTGGCCGACCCTGAGAACGAGTTTCGGAGAGGGCCTGTCGACCCTCAAAGGGTTAACAAGTAGCTGGCAATGAAACTATCACTTTTGGGGAGGGGAAAAAAGGCGAAAATAGCGAGAGCTTGACTTACCCTACCTTAACAAGTAGCCGGCAATGAAACTATTGTTACTTTTATACTCCCTCTCACTCCCTATCTATTGAACTTTTCCGTCACACTCCCCCATACCAAGACTTATAGTCAAGGAGTATAAGAAGAATAGGCAAGGAAAAAGTTCTAACATGTGGAAGTCGCGTAAGGCAAGAAATCTTCTACTGACTGTCATGACTTAACCAGTTAGAGAAATAATTGGATGAACCATTGATGTACACAATATGGAACTTAAAAGCCTGGAGTGCCAATGTCCACCTCAAGAGGCGACTGTTGGTTCCCTTAAAAGTTTCTAGGTATATCAAAGGTTGTGGTCCGTTTCTAAAATGAATTCCCTTTTCCCCCGCAAATAAAATTTAAGTTTGGAGATACCCCACACAAGGGCCAAAACATTCCTTTTCTATTGTGAAGTATCTCGTTTTCTGCGGAAGTAGTTTTCGGCTTAGGAAGCATACAGGGAATGGAGTACCATCATGGGATGTAGTAGCACTGCACCTAAGCCAGTATTGGAGGCATCAGTTCTTAAACAAAATGTTTTATTAATATCGGAATCTTAAGTATAGGGTCTTTCGAAAAGATACTTTTTAATCTCATTAAACTTTTCCCGACTAAATCGGAAAGTTCAAGAGGTTCATTCACAGACTTTTAAAGGAAGTCAGATAAGATGCCTGTAAGATCATAAGGTTTTGGGATAAACCCGTGCATAAAAATTTACAGAACCAAGAAAGCTACCATGAGCTTCTTGGTTTTGGGGAATTTAAATTCTAATAAAGCTTTGATCTTACTGGGGAGAGGCTGCAGAGAGTTATTAGAAATATTAGTCCAAGATATCTAATCTTGTTATACACAAGGAAGCATTCTTCAGCTTGGGGAGTGAGGCCATGTGAGCGTAACCTATGCAAAACTGATGTTAATGTTTGGATATGTTCGCCCCACGTAGATGTATTACGAAAATGTTATCAAAATAAACTGAAAAACTTTTGGGCAAAATTACCCAAAAGCCCTTTTCCTCATCAGTCTCACGTAGGTAGCACGGGCCCAGTTCCCCAAAAAAACCGGGAAGGGCATATTTTCTATTTTTGAAATAAAGCCCCTTTGGGTTGTTTTTGGGAAACCCGGTGTAATGTTTAGAAAAAGGGAAAATCTAACTTTACTTGATGAGATGCCTTCGCAATTTTCAATCTCTGAAAAGAAGGAAAAGCTTTCATAAAATTTGTGTAGTTCGAAATTTAAATTAAAGGGCATAGGCTCAGAAAATCCCACCGAGTTTTACCCTTTTAAAGGGCCTCGAAGTAAAACAGCAAGTCTTTTATGCCCCCATCTCAGACTTTTAATTTTCCCCCAACAAAAGGTTGCAGTTAAAAATGATAACAAAATTCTCACACGGGCCCAAGCACACTCCACCAATTTTAAATACACTAATACTCACCATACAAAAAAATCCTTTAACTTATTACGGACCTATTACATACTAGAACACTAAACTCTGATTTAAAACCTCCCCCCAAATTCCCTTCCTTCCCAAACCCTTTTAAACGGGAAAAACATGACCAAAACAAAAGGGCACAGATCACTCTTTGATATTCCTCGTGTCCCCCTCAGGGTATGAAAAAAACTCAATGCACTTTAAAAAAAGGCCCTTAAAATCGGGAAATTTCATTCCCTTGAAAAATATAAAAGAAAAATTCCCTTTAAAAAATTTCAAGTTTCTTCTAAAAGATCACTTACTCCCCAAACCAAAAAAAATTTATAAAATAACTGAACCTTATAAATTGTATTTCTTAAATGTTTCTCACAATTATATAACATAAATTTTAAAACCCTAAAACCCAATCTAACTTTTTTATTTTTTTTAATTCACAAACCTAACGAATACCCCCATTTACTAAAAATTTTAAAAACAATGCAGAAACCAAAAGACCTGTCTTTGTAAAAACTCACTTGTGCTTTATAGAAATTTAGTTTACATTAATGTTTTTCACTGATTTCATCATTGCTTGTTAATCTTAATTTAAATTTTTAAAGCCCCCCCGAAATTGCTATGCATAGAAAATAGTGGCTTTGGCATGCTGCTTTTATCTGTATTTTTTTTTCTTTTTTTTTTTTTTTTGGGTACCTCGGGTAAGTGTGCTCAAATTTTAAATAAATAAAAAAAATAAATAAAAAAAATCTCCTTCTTAACCAGGGACTACTGGGAAAAATTAGAAGATACTAAAGGTTTTCAATGACCCTTTATTTTTTAATAATTTGCTACCTCTCTTTAAAAATGCTTCCCTAAGGTAAAACGGGAAAAACGGGGTTTAATAATTTTTTTTTGGGGGATAGGATTGCCCCGTCACTAAGTAAATCTTATGGCAAACCGGGGGGGGTAACACCGGGAATTCATTTAAAGCCCGTTTTAAAAGTTACTCGAACATTAAAGTATTTTATATCTCTTTATGGTCATTAAAAAGATTCATTAATACTATTTGTTGGTTGTGTCCAATTGGGTCAAAAAGTCCCCAATTTCATGTATTTTCTTTATTTTGGTTAAAAGTTAAAAGGGGGTAAATTTCGACACCTTACATTCTTCATTGTGTATCAAAGTTGTGTGGAAAAAAAGGGTTCAAAGTTATTTAAGGAAAGTTAAACCCCGAATTTTTTTTTTTGGAAAAATATTTTCTTAAGGTTTGTTGATTTTGATAAAGTTTTAGGTTTCCCCGGGATTTTTTTTATTAGGAAAGGTAAAAATTTTCCCAAATTTTAATATTTTTATATGGCCCTTTCCCATGCTACTAAAAATTTTTTTTGGGGGTTTTATAGGCAAAAAGTACCGAACTTCTTTCCCCTTTACTTTTAAAACTTCTCCCCTAAATTTTTGGGAAATCAAAATAGGTTTTGTATGGTCCATTGACAAATTTAAAAGTTTTTCAAAAAACTAGGGTCGGGGTTTCTCCTAAAATTTTGGTTTAAAGGTAAAGGGGAGAAACTGGAAAGAAGACTGAAACTCAGTATTTACCTCCCCCAATAGTCCATAAGCCCTTGAAGGTTGGAAACAATGGACCTCTGGCCTGTCTACCATAGAGAAGTTTAAAAAGGGGGAAAAAAAAACCCCAAATTTTACGGGGGAAATTCCCCCTCATGGAAAACAAAGCACGGGGTGGGTTAAACGTTTGCAACTCCTTGGTTTTTAAGGGGGAGCAATTTTCCCTTTAAAATAGGGGACTTGAAAATTTCAAAAGCTGGCGCTAATCCCCCCCTTTACGGGCTGGGGATAGGGTGGGGTTTGAAGAGAGGCTTCACTCCCGGGATTTTTTTTTATAGTGTTTTTTTAAAGGGTCAGATGTGATTGTGTCCCAGGGTCAGACAAAAATTTCTCTAGGGATCCCCCAACTCTGGAGAAGTTTGGGGGGAAAAGGGCTTCACCCACCTCTTTATTTAATGGTCTTTAAGGGAACGGTTTCGGGAAAAACCCTTGAAGCATAATCAACAAATGTTAATATTATCATATCCCCCAGATGAAAGTGGAGGTAAGGCCCAACGATGTCAAAGCTACTCTTTAAAACCCGGTTTCCCATAAAGATAGGCATTTTGACCAAAGGTACTCGCCGGTACCTCGGGGGGGAGGGACATTTGGGGAAAACTTTACACGTCTACAATTTAGGTAGTGAAAAACTGGGGAAAATTTTTGGCCAAAAAATAGGTTTCCCTAATTTTTACTTAAGGTTTTGCGATGCGAGAAAAGCCCGGGCCACTGGCAGGTATGAGCCATTTTAAAAACTTTTCTCTCTTTTTTGGGATTTTGAAAAAAACTAAGATGGAATATTTCTATTCATTCTGAATTTAATTTGAATACTGACTTGAAAAACAAGATTTTTCTTTTTATATATTCAAAATTTATATAAAAAATTTTTTCCCTTTGGATAACTTGATTTTTTTTTTACGGCCCATTTTTTTGGCAATTCTGAAGGAGAAGGGCAATTATGTTGTAAATTGGAAAAGGAGCCCTTTCAAATGCATCTAAAGGTTTTTAAAAGTCGAGAAAATAAAAGGGTATAATAGGATAAACCCCTGGGTTTTGGTTGACCCTTTATAAAGGACTTTAAAATTTTATCGGAGGTGTATTTTTCACTTTCATCTAAAAAAGTGAACCAGGGGTTTCCTACCCTCGCTTTCGAGGAATTTAGAAATCATGGTTTTTAACCCCCACTTTAAATCTCACGAGACATTGTTCTAAATCTGATTTTTTCGGGGGGGCTTCCCCTGACTTTAAGGAAGGGGGATCTGAAACATCTGTCCATTTTTGGGTGATAAAAGGGTTTCAACCTCAAAAGGGGAAGAATGGCCCTTTCACTTTTACCTTTTAGAAAGGAGCAAGAAGTGATGGGGGGTTGTAGGGCCCTTCAGACCAAAACCCCTGTGAGCCATTTTGACCTAAGGGGAAGAAACGGTTGGTGGGAAAAAGTTTTCCCGTAGGGCCCCAAGTAGTGTAAAGTATAGCAGGGGGAATGATTTTTCTTTAAGGTTGGGAACAGCTTATAAAAATTTGACAAATCCCCATGTGCATCCAGTTGTCTTTTTTAAAAATTTTTAGTACTTTTAAAGTCCATTAACTGTTCCTAAAACGGGAAGGGTGCTTGGTCTTTTACAGTTTTAAAAAAAACATCTTCCAATTTTTGGACCTTCTTGGGCCCCCCCCAATCGGGGCGTTTATGCCCCTTTTAAACCCCCACAAAAAAGAAAAAACAGGAATAAAAGGAAGTCATTTTTTTTCCACTAAACTAGAGGTTTTGGGTTTTTAAAAGGTTTTGAGGGAACCCTTCCCCTTAGGGTTGACCCCTTTAGGTCTTATGGGAAAAAAATCTTTGACCCCTAGATACGGGGCAGCAGCCTCAGCAATTCCCTCAGCTTTAATCAGGTTTCTTCTCAAATGAAGGGTTCGTATCTGGTGGGGGAAAGAGCTGTCAGAAATTTGGTCAGCAACCATGAAGTCTCAAAGGTTTCATAATTTTTATACCAATTCCTAAACCCCTTTCTATCCAAAAGTCGCAAAAACGACAAGGGTGTTTTTTCCCTGTAAGGGTTTGAATTTTCTGGTCAGGCTGTAAGGTGGAAAAACCTTGAAATTTTTCCTTTGCAAAAAATTTGTTTTTTTTTTTTTTTGGTTTTGCTTTAAGGATTTCCTTCTTCATTTAGGTTAAAATTAAAACATATACCCTGCGACAAAGTTGCAAAAGATTTTCCCCAAAGTTTGTCGGGGAAAATAACTTTCCCTTTTTGGTAGCCCAGGGGGTCAGGGGCCATTCCCAGGGGGAAAAGGTATTTTAAAACCTGACAATGTAGGAATTTAAATTTTCTTCCCCCTCTGTGAAAGGGAGGGTAAATTAGGTGTTGGAATTGGGACTAGCTGAAAGGGGTTTTTCCCCTTTACCCCTTTATCTAATTGCTGTTGTGAGAAAATTTTAGTTTCTTATTCTCTAATTCAAGGCGAGTTTGTTGGGCCCTCGAGATCCTTTTCTCTCTCCCTTAATTTCAATTCTCTGCCCTTTCCCTCTTTTCCTCAAGTTCCTTTAATTTAACCGCCCTCACGCATTTTAGCTTGCCCCTTCACGTCTTCGCTTTTCTCCTCACGACCCAAGCTATCAGCTCCTTTTTGTTTCTCTCTCTTTTTTTAAACTTTTCTTTCTTGGATTTCTTTTCTCAATTCTCTTCTCTCTTTTTTTTTCTTCTCTTTTGATTCTCCCCCTTTCCCCTTTTTTCTTTTCTTTTTCCCCTTTTAAACCCGGGTATTTTTCTCAATTCTCTCTCTTTCAAGTCTTTCCTGGATCTTAGAAATAAGGGAAAAGATTCAAAATTTTTTCCCTGTTTTTCCCTAAGTTATTTCCGGGCTTTTCCCCCCAAAACTGGTATTATCCATACTTGCAAGAAAAAATTTTAAAAACTATCAGGGGAATTTGAAATGGGTTTTTTAAAAGGAAAAAAGGGGGGGGTTCTTTTCCCTGCTTTGTCAAACTGTAAAAAAAACCAGGGGGCTCAACCCCTGCTTAAATTTAAAAAATATTTTTTTAATAAAAAAACTTATGGTTCTATCCCCAGGCCCGGGGGCCCCCCCCCCGCAAACAAAAAAGAAAGAAAAGGGGGTTACTTGCCCATCCAACCCTTCTCCCCCAAAACAAATAAAGAGTGTTTTTATGGCCATTTCCCCTTGATATAAAAAAAGAGCTAAAATGAAAAAAAAATTTGTCACTGAAAAAATCTGGGGGCCCCCTAGAGTCTAATCCTCCAAAGTGTTTTCAAGCTCACAAAAAAAGAGGGCAAAATTTAAACTTTTTTTAAAATCCTGGGGACTTGACTTAAATAAAATTGGGGACTTTTAAAAATCCCCAAAATTTTTTTTAAAAAAACCTGTACCGTAGTCCCACCATGGAGAATGTTTTATCATGGCTTTGGGGGAAACCGTTTTGTGGAGCAGCTTTTGAAGTTTCCAATTTTAAAATTCGAGATGGAGTTAAATCTTGTTTTCAGCGGTTGATCCGGGCCCCGGGTTTCCCCCACTTGTGAAGATGTATTCAGCTCTGTAAAAAACTTTGACAGTATTCCCCAAAGTGGCTCCTCCCAGGAAAATTAAGGAATGGGAAAACAAAATTAAAAATTTCCCACAAAAAAAACATTTTTATTATTTATTAAAGCAAACAAAAAACAAAAAAAACAACGGGTAAAATTCCTATTTGGGAAAAAATAAAAAAATGAAATGAAAAAAAATTAAAATTTGAATAAAACGAAAATTTTATATTTTTGGGGGTATCTGGTTTTTGGGACACCCCGTGTTGTTGAAATTTTTGCCATTGTGATGGGGAGGGGGGGGGTTGCAGGGTTGGTGCCCCCCCAGGCTAGTTCTTCAAAGAGTATCGCCCTTTTTGAGTTTTTAATCCCGATGAAAGGGGAAACCCGGTTTTCTTTACCCCCCCTGCAATGAGGGTGGGGGTTTACGTCCTGAAATTTTCATACACGTGCACAGGAAATTTTAAACCCAAAAAGGGGGGGGAAGTCTCTGGACTTTGCCCTTCTCTATCAGTTCTTCTTTTGGGTTGGAAAGGTGACCCTCTCTGTCTTTGAAAACTGAAAAGAAAGGGCAGGTTAAACCCCCTTTCTTTTAAAAAATCAATCTCCATGATACGTACAATACCCAAAAAACGTGGTGATTATTTAAAAACAGTCCAAATTTTGAGAAGGCTTGGGAAAAAAAATAAGTTTATTATTTGGGCAAAAGTGAAGCTTTCAACCCAAAAAATCCACTAGAATACAGGGCAGGCATGTATTACAGTAGTGTTGGGAGCTGTAGTTTTGAGTGAAATTTTCTGTTTTTAACCCGAAACCCCCCACGTCACCTTTCGGGGGGGGGGGGGGGAGAAGGAGGGGAAGGGGATAGCGGGAGCTAGTTGACCCTACCTTAAAAAGGGGCCCGGGAGTCAAACCTTTTTCACCCCTTTTTTGGGTTGGGAGAAAAAAAGAAGGGAAACTTGACTTACCCCAACCTTAACAAGTAGTGGCAATGAAAAATTAAACCCCTTTGGGGGGGGGAAAAAAAGGGGGGGGAAGGGGGAATTTTGGGTGGGGGGCTTGACTTACCCTTTCCTTAACAAATAGCCGGGGAATGAAACTTTTTTACTAAAATACTCCCCCTCTACTTTCCCATTATTGAACTTTTCCCCCCAGGCTCCAATTTTTTATAAAGACCTTTAAAAGGGATCGAACCCTTTAAAGGGAAGGGTTATCAGGCCTTTTGAAATCAAAGCCTTTAAATTTGAAAGCAAAATACTTCTTTTTAATTTCCCGTTTTTTCATTTTTTTGGTGGTTTTTTAAGGGACATTAAAAGTCCCGATTTTCCTTCTAAAAAGGTCCAAAAAAAACTGGATTTAAAGTTTTAAAGATGTAAATTTTTTAAGCAAACCCTTTGTTCAGGAACAGTTAATTTGGGCTTAATGTTCTACCCTTTTACGAGACATGGGAAAGCACATTTAAAAGTCATTTTGAAAAAAGCCTTTTTCCCTTTAAACCCTTTAAAAAAACTCCTTCCTCTGCTATTTCTTTTTAGGGCTACTTGGGCCCTACGGACACTTTTCCTACTATCCCTTCTTAAAATTTTTTTCCCCCCCAAAAAAAAAAAAAAAAAAGGTTCACAGGGGTTTGGTTTTGAAGCCGTTTCTAGCTCCCTTTACTTCTTTCTCCATACTAATAGGTAATTTAAAAGGGTGCCAAATTTTTCCTTTTTAGGTTTACCTTTTTATTTTTCCCAAAGGGGGAAAAATTTTTTAAATCTTCCTTTTTTAGAAAATAAGAGAAGCCCCTTTTTAAAAAATTGAGAGAAAAGTTTCATGAGATTAAAGGTTTGGGAAATTAAAAAACCCGTGATGCTATCTCGAAAGTTAGGGGAGTGGGTAAACACCCGGGTTTAGTTTTTAGATGAAAGTGAAGGTATCACCTCCGATAATAAATTTTCTTGAAATTTGAGCTCCCGGGCCCCAAAACCCCAAAAGGGTTTTTCCTACTGGCCCTCCCTTTTATTATCTCTGACTTTAAAGGGCCCTTTTGATATATCGAAGGGACTACTTTGTCAATTTACAACGTAATTGCCCTTCTCTTCAGAATTTGCTATAATGCCCCTTAACAAAATCAAAATTATCCAAAGGAAAAAAAATTTTTTAATTTTAAATTTTTTAATATATAAAAGGTTTCTTGTACAAGTCAGTTTCAAAATTTAAATTTAAAATGGGGATAGACTTTTTCCCTCTTAGTTGTTTCCAAATTTAATGTAGAGAGACTTTTTCTTAAAATGGTTTATGGCCTGCCCGTGGCCCCGGGCATTTCTCGCATCGTTAAAAAAAAAATAAAAATTAGGGAAACCCCCTTTTTTGGCCCAAAAATATCCTCAGATATCACTACCCAAATGTGGATCGTGGAAAAATTTGCCAACTGTCATCCTCCCGGAAGGGACCCGGTGAGGTTTCCTTTGGTTTAAATGCCAAATTTTTTAAGGTTTTCCTTTTGGGAAAAAAATTGTATTGGGCATGCTGGTCCTTTTTTTTCCAATTTCATCTGGGGGGCTAGATTTTATATTAACATTAGGGGATTTTGCTTGAGGGTTTCCCTGAAGGCCCTTTTAACCCCTTAAAGGGCCATAATTTCTACAGAGGTGGCTGAAGCCCTTTTCTCCATCTTTTTCCAGGTTTGGATCCCTAGAGAAATTTTTGTTGACCCTGGGACACCAAATTTCAAATTTTGACTTTAATGCAACATCTTAAAACCCAAATTCTGGGAGTGAAGCTTTCTTCCCCACCTTATCAAACCCCGCTGTAATGGGAGGATTGGGGGCCAGGGTTCGATTCCCCAAATAAAATTTTTTAAAGGGAAAATTTTGCTTTCCTTTTTAAAAAAAAAGGAGTGGCCAAAAGTTATTTTACCTGTGCTTTGTTTTTCCATTGGGGAGAAGTTCCCCGTGACCTTTGGGGGGTTTTTACCTTTTAACTTCTTTATTGGGGAAAGGCCAGAGGCCCCTTGTTTCCCTCCTTCATGATTATGGATTTTTTGAGGAAAATAAAAGGCTTAGGTTCGTCTTTTTTATCAGTTTTCCTTTTACCTTAGATCCACACTTTTTAGGAGACTCTGACATTTGTTTTCGGAAAAAAATTAAGCTTTGTCAGTTTTGGGCCATTTCAAAACATATTTTGATTCCAAAAGTCAGGAAGTTTTAAAGTTGGGGAAAGAAGTTCTTTTGGGTACCCTTTTTCCCAAACAAAAGGGCAAATAAATTTTTTAGTAGCATGGAAAAGGTTTCCCTTTTAAAGTTTTAAAAAATTTTTTGGGAAAGTTGTACTACCTCATAGAAGTCAAGGGGAAACCTAAAACTTTTTCATATCAACATCCTTTAAATAAAATTACCCAAAAAAATTTCGGGTTTAAATGTTTTAATTTACCCTTTTTTCTTGGGTTTTTCCCAAAACGAAAATTGATTTTTGAAATGAAGAGTGTAAGGTGGTTTCATAATTGACCCCCCCTCTAAATTAATGTGATGAATGGTTTGAAAAAAAAAGACAAGTTGAAAATTTAGACACTTATGCAGCATATGGGGATCTTTATTAGGAAACGTTTCGCCACACAGTGGTTCATCAGTCCAATACCAAAAGAGGAAGGCGGGAAGGAGAGGGGGGAGAAAGAGGTAAACAGTCCCTCAACCCCGGAGTCGATGTTTTTCAGTCCCCTTTAATCTTTTAGAAAATACGCCCTGGGGGCCCTGACGGGCTTATATACTTGTGGGTTAAAAAAAAAAAACACCCCCCCCCCCCTCCCCCCCCCCCCCCCCACAAAAAAACCCCCCCCCCCCCAAAAAAACAAACCCAAAAAAAAAACCCCCCCCCGAGGTGATGAAGCGTGGGAAAAGGGGGGCCCCCGTGGTTGTGTCTCCAACTTCAAGTAGGTTTTCCTTCATCCCAAAACCCGTTTAGGGCCAAATCACTTACGTTTTAAAGAATTTTTTCCACGGCCCTTTGGTAAACCATTCACAAAATGGTGGTTAACACATCCCCCCTCCCCGGGTTAGGGACCCCGATTACCTATTTCCCCTTCCTTTCGGCCCCTTCCTTTCTTTGATTGGGTGGGTGAAACCGTTTTCCTTGGGGTAAAGATTTTCCCATTTTATCCTCCTTTGTCCTTCCCCAATTCTTTCCAAATTGTCGGGTTTCCAAAAAACCCAAATTCAAAAATTAAAAAAAAAAAAATTTAGCCCCCTTTGGCAAAAATTTATAAAATTGTAAAAAAGAAATTTTTTTTTCAACACTTGTTCAACCTTTGGATGAGGGCCTTTCTTGACTAGTGGTTTTTTACCCCCTATGACCCCCCCTCCACCTGCTTTTAAAGTTTTACCTCACTACAGTAAAATAAACCACGTTTTAAGGCCCCATTTTCTGTACATTCTAAAATTGATGGACTGAAAAAAAATTTGGGCTCCAGGGTGGGGGACTGTTTTCCCCTTTTCCCTCCTCTCCTTAGCCTTCCTCTTTGTATTTTGGGTGATTGAAGCCACTGTGTTGGGGGAAAACGTTTCCCGGATAAAAATTCCCCTATGCTGCCCTTAATTTTCTCAATCTTCACTTTCCTTTTTAAACCTATAAAAGTAGACACCCCACTCGGGATCTTGTTACCCCCGGGGTTCTTAACAGTTTTTTAACCCTTTTGGGTGGGTAAAAACCTACTTCAAAAAGTGGATTTTTCCCAAATTCCCGCCCCCATTTCCCAAGGGGACCTCCACAGGTTAATTTAAGGACGTTACGGACCAAACCCGTTTTAATTTAAAATTTTTTTGTTCCCCAATTTTAAAATCCGGTTTTGGGGGGCTGATGGGGGCCTACTTTTCCACGTTTTTTTTTGGGGGTTTTTACGGTTTAAAGGGACTTGGGGAAACGTTTCCTGGTTAAAAAATTCCCCTATGGGGGGAAAAAGGGGGTTCAATTTTCATCTCTGGCAAGTGGGGGGTTAAGCGGGGTGGAAACTTCCCTTGGGGAACCAACAAAATTTTTTAATAATCCCTTTTATTTTCCCCGAGAAAGAATATTAAAATTTAAACTTTTCAATTTTTTCCCTTTATAATTTTTTATTTTTTCCTAGGTAGTTTAAAAAAAGTTTTTAAATTAGTACTCAATTTCCCTATCAAAAAAAAATTATATAGTTCCGTTACCTTAGGGAAAGCAATTTGGGGTGGGGGTAGACCCTTAAAATTTTAAAACCAAATTTTTTTTAAACCCTTTTTCTTTTGCCCCCAAAATAAAGGTTTGGGAGGATTTCATAAGAATTTGTTTCTTCAAGGGGTTAACGCTTTTAACTTGGTGGGGTGCGAGGCCTTTTGCCCTTTTAATAGGTTTCATCTTAACAAAAATTTTAAAATCCTTCCCTTTTTTTTAAAATTTATTTTGGAAACATTTAAGTAATGAAATCCCTTCTTCCAACAATTTAAAACCGGGCTTTTTTCTCCCCCCTAGGGCTATGCAGGAAAGAAATGCCCCCCTTTTGGGTTTATCAAGATTAGAAATCTTGGGAAATTTCCATTTTTTTCATTTTAATTTTGAAACCCCCCTTCCCCTAAGAAACCAAAAATTTTGAAAAATTCCCCCAAAAAAACTTTGGTAGGTTTTCCCGGGCCCCCTCCGTAAAAATGCTTTTTGGGTTTTTAACTGTTAGATTTTGGACTTATCCTTTCCTTTAAAAACCTTTGAAGGCCTCTTCCCAGTAAAATTAAAAATTTATTAAAATTTTAAAAACCCCCAAAAACCCAAAGAACTCATGAGTAGCTTTTTTGGTTCTGTAAAATTTTTATGCAGGGTTTTATCCCGAACCTTCTGATCTTACAGGCATCTTACCCGATTTCCCTTAAAAAGTTGTAAAGGGAAAACCTCTTGAACTTTCCGAGTAGTTGGGAAAAGTTTAATGAGATTAAAAGTATCTTTTCGAAAGACCCTATACTTAAGATTCCAGAATTAATAAAACATTTTTTTTTAAACTGATGCCCCAATACTGGCTTAGGTACGTGCACTCAATACCAGATTGTACCCCTTTCCCTTTGCTTCCACAGGAAAAGGAGAATCCCAATAAAAAAAAGGAATTTTAGCCCTTGTGGGGGGTATTCCCCAAACTTAAATTTTATTTGCTGGGAAAAGAATTCATTTTAGAACGGACCACAAACCTTTTAAAAATTTTAGAAACTTTTAAGGGAACCAACAGTCGCCTCTTGACACTACGGCCCTTTAAGTTCCATTTGTATTATAAAGGTTCATTCAATTTTTTTCTCTGATGGTTAAGTCATGACAGTCAGTAGAAGTTTTGTTCCTTACCGTTTCCCACATGTTAGAGCTTTTTTCCTCCCTATTCTTCTTACAATCCTTGACTATAAGTCTTGGTATAGGGAGTGTGAGGGAATTTTTCAAGAGATGGGGTGGGGGTATTAAAAAAATAGTTTCACTCCCGGGTATTTGTTAAGGTAGGTAAGTCCAGCTCCCACATTTCCCCCCCTTTTTTCCCCTCCCCAAGTGATAGTTTGATCCCTGCTGCTTGTTAAGGTAGGGTCGTCCAGCTCTGCTCCCCCCTTTCCCCCCTCCCCTTCCCCCCCACCAAAGGGGTGACTGTGGGGTTTCCCGTAAAGCAAAAATCACCACCAGCCCCCAAAACCTATGTAAGTACCGCCGATCATATTTTAGTGGACTTTTTTTTTGAAATTTCACTTTTGGCCAATATCTAACTTAATCCTTTCGTCTTGAATTTAAAATTTTTAATAATCACCACATTTTTTTGGTATTGTACTTATCATGGAAGTATTTCTTAAGATGGGTAATCTGTCTCTCTTTACAGCTTGAAATGCGAGGGGGGTCACCTGCTAATCAACAAATGAATTGAAAGGATGGACAAACGTTCTGAACGCCCCAAAATTCTGATCCACTTACCGTTTGTTAGCAAGAGCGGGATATCCCCCCTCATCATTGCTAAAAAAAAAACCGCTTTCCTTAATCGGGGGAAATTATTGAGGGAAAAAACTGTGAAAAAGAGCTTGTGGGTTTCCCAACACCCCGACCCCCCATCTTGGAATGGCTTCCCAACACCCGACACCGAATTTTATATATATTTTTAATTGAATTAAAAAATTTTTTTTTTTTTTTTTAATTTTTTTTTAGGTAGGGTTTAAAATTTTTATATTTAAGTTTTTTTTTTTTTAAATTTTTTAAATTTTAAAAGTTTTGTTTTTCTTTTTTTTTTTTCATTTTTTTTAAGGGGGCTTTTTTTGGGAAAGGGTGGGTTACCCCTGGCCAAAAGGGGGGGCCGGGGGGGCATTACCCCCGGGGGGGGGAAAAAAGGGGAAAGGGCCCGGGGGGGGGCGGGGGCCCGGGGGACCAGCCCAAAGGATCCCAAATTTCCTTTTTAAAAAAAAAAAAAAATTTTCCCCCAAATGGTTCAACACATAACCCCCGTTTGAAAAAAGCCCCAAAAAAAATAAGAATTAAACCCCCAAATCTTGCCCAAAATTAGAAGATTTTAAGGGAAAGGGACAGCCCCTGCTAACCCAAACACTGCCCCCGCTGCCAAAACAACCATTTAAACCCCAAAAGCTGAAAAAAACAAGCCTTCCCCTCCATTGCTACATGGGTATTACCCCAGTTGATACTATGAAAAGGATTTTCCCAAAAGAAAAAAAACCCCGGTAATAAAAGAATAACAGCAAGGGCCCCCTAGAACTAAAACTTGTTTACCCGGCAGGCCCCGGGTGTACCCCAAAAAACCCCCCTCACCACCGCCACCCAGGGAAAAAAACAACAACAACAAAAACCCAAACTTTGGGTAAACCCCCCCTCCAACCCACCCCTTCAAAGGATTCTTCCATGATAACTGAGGTAATGATTACCCTGACAATATAAAGGGGAACCTTACATGGGTTGCTCTGGGAAAATGAAATCAAAGATATCAAAGCAACCTCGAGCGACGAGAACCCAAGATAACCAACCTCGAGAATAAGACCCAAAAACCTTGAAGAGAAGATTACTTTGGGGGAAGTGTTGAAAACAAAAAAATACTCAAAAAGCAGCTATAGCCAGTCACACTGAGAAAAATAACAACAATAATTATGAAGGTTGAAAAAAAGCAATGGGAAATGGAATCGGGAACAGGCACACTCGACTAAATGAATACCTTGTTTTCCCAAAAGACGAAAAAAAACAAAACAAGATAAGTTTTTTGATGCAGTTATAATAAACCAGTCCAAAAATTCCTGTGAAAAACCCCAAGCACAGGGGAAAAAAAACTGCTGTCGGATAATACAAAAACCAGTACAAGTCTCGTGCAAAACTTTTTAAATAAAGAAAAAAACGTTTTTGTTTGGGAAAAACCCCGGGAAAAGGTAAACACAGTATAATTTGTTTCCGACTTCTTCTTACGATAAAAAAAAAGGGAAACCAAATTTAAAATTTCAGGCAATTACAATAAAAAATGGAGTGTAACATAAATGAGTGTTCAAAACAAAAAACCCCAAAACCCTTCTGTTCAGGCTGAAAAAAATTTTAAACAGGAAAACAAAATAAATCAGTTTTTTTCCCACGCAATTTGGGGAAAAAATATTTGAAAGGAAAATTTTCAACAGAACAAAAATTACCTTTCTCAAACGAAACGTTTTTTCCTCCCTTCCTTAGAAAAGCGGGAATTTCTTTTAACAGTTTTAAGATAAGTGCCCTTAAACCCTTTTGACTGTCGCGGTGGGTTATGTACGTTTTAGGGGGTACCGTGTTTGACGTATCTATACGCATAAATTCTAGCGCTTAAAACCCAAGGGCAGGGGGAAAGGGTGGTAGGCCCACATGTGAGAGAAGGGGTTTTTTCCTGGCCCAGGGGTTGCCACCATTTTAAAAAAAAATCGGGGACCCAGGGGTTGGCATTGTGGGAATACCATTTCAGTCGCCCTTTTTTTCAGCATGTCTAGCGGTAAGAAATATGTGACTTCCCGGGCCAAAACGGGGGACTCTTCTCTTCCCAAGTGATGCTCTAAACAGAAGGGAAGTTTTTAATGAAGTCAATTTCATGATTTCGAGGAGTTTGAGCCCAAAAAGCAATGGGGGGATTTGGAGGTGGGGAAAGGAGGAGGAGGAGGGGGAAAGGGGGAGGAGGGGGAAAGAGGGGGGAAGGGGGGGGGGGAAAGGGAAGAGGAGGGGAAGAAGAGGAGGGGGAAAGGGAAAGGAGGAAGGGAAAGGGGAAGGAGGGGGGGAGGAGGGAGGGGGGGGAAAAAGGAGGGAGGAGGAAGAAGGGGGGGAGGGGTTTTGGGAGGGAGGAGGAGGGAAAGGGGGGGAGGGGGAGGAAAAGGAAGGAGTGAGGGGGGTGGGGGGGAGGAGGAGGGGGGGAAGGGAGGGAGGGGGGGGAAAGGAGGGGGAAAGGGTGGAAGGAGGGGGAAAAGAAGAAGAAGAAGAAGAAAAAAAAAAGGGAAGGAATAAGAAGAATAAGAAGAAGAAGAAAAATAAAAAAATCCCTAATACTAAAAATTTTAATAAATGTAATAATATGTTCCCTTAAAGGCTGAAAAACATTTCCCCCCAGACAGTGAAAAGGAAAAGGGGGAAAATAACATCTGATAAGAGGGGGACCTTTGATGAGCTTTTAAAAGGGGAGGGTGGGGGAGGGGAGAAAGCTGCCCATTTTGTCAAGACCCAGGAGGAGGAGGAGGAGGAGGAGGAGGGGGAGGAGGAGGGGAAAGAGGAGGAGGAGGAGGAGAAGGAGAAGGAGAAGGAAAAGGAAGAAGGAGAAAAGAAGGAGAAGGGGGAAAGAAGGAAAAGGAAGGAGGAGGGAGGAAGGGGGGAGGGGAGGAGAAGAGGAGGGGGAGGAGGAAGAGGGGGGAGGAGGGGGAAAGAAGGAGAAGGAAAAGGGAAAAGGAAAAGGGAAAAAAAGGAGAAGGAGAAGGAGGAGGAGGAGGAGGAGGGGGAGGGGGAGGAGGAGAAGGGGAAAAGAAGGAGGAGAAGGAGAAGGAGAAGGGGGAAGGAGAAGGAAAAGGGGAGAAGGGGGAAGGAGGAGGGGAAATTTTGGAAAGGGGGAAGGAAAAAGATGACGTTTGAAAAAAATTTGTTTTCTATTTGTCTTTTCTGAACCTCCCTGTCTACCCGTCTAGCTCTGTCTCGGAGAGACCCACTAAAGATGTGTAATCATCAAAATTTTACTCACTTTTTTCCAGCAGATTTTAAAAAGCATTTATCTGGATTTTTTGGGTTATCCTGGGTAATTTCACTAGTATAGTTGTTTTTTATGTGTACCTGTGAGACAGAGATAGCCCAGGGGAGAGGGAAAGAGAGACAGTTTGAAAGGGGTTTTAAAATTTGGGGGGAGAAAAATTAGATGGGAAGGGGGGGGGAAAAGCAGCATCCGACCCCTTTGGTTTTGAAGGGGGGTTAGGGGAATTGACAAATGGGGAAATTTATGTCTTTTGACGGGCTGCCGACCCCAAATAAAAAACAATTATAAGCCACACCCCTTGCACACAAAGACAAGTTTGCTGAAGGGTGAATAGGAGTTTTTTTTAAATTTTATTAGTGACTATTAGGGTGTTTTATATATTATAAAAAACCCCCAGAAGCAAGAAAGGGGAAGGGGCGGAATAAAGGAAGGATTTAGAAAAAGGAAGGAAAAAAGAAATGGCCCAGGTAAAGGGAATGTAGGAAGAGAGGTGGAATGCCCCCCAGAAAAGGCCCCCAGGTGGAAAAGGGAAAATGAAGGAAAATTGGGGAAGGGAAATGATAAACACAGGGACCATTTACCTAGGATAACTACATAACCCCAAACTGCCTGTTTAATACTTTAAAAAAAAAAACCTGCTCAGACGTTTTTGGTTTTGTCTTTGCACAAAAAAAAAAATTCCCCCCCCCCCAAAATGCACACACACTGATTTTTTTGTGTGAGAGTGTAAAACCCCATTGTGTATGACCCCATGTTTTATGTGTGAGGAGGTGTAAAACACCAGTTTTATGACCCCCATGTTTTTGTTTTGGGGAGTTTTTAAAACACCACTGTGTATGACACCATGTTTTTTGTGTGAGGAGTGTAAAACACCACTGTGTTTTGAAAACCATGTTTTATGTGTAGAGTGAAAAAACCCACTTTTGTATGACCCATGTTTTATGTGTAAGAGTGTAAAACACCATTGTGTTTGACACCATGTTTCCAGAGTTCCAAAAGGGCGGGCAAAAATTTTAGGAGTATGTTAGTGACTGTATATTGGTTTATTTTTTAAAAACAATAGAGTAATAAAAATTTTTTGAAATTTGTTTGTTTTTGTGAAAAATTTTTGAAAAACAATATATTGTTAATTATTTTTTGTGGGCTTATTTTTGTTGTTTACAATGGTGTATATATTTTACATTGCACCTTATTTTGGGGTCTACAGGCCCCCAAAAGGGTTATTTTAAAAAAAAAAAATAGTGAAAAAAAAACCAAAAAACCTTCAAATCAAGTAAAAATAAAGTTTCCCGGGCCCGGGTGAGGGGCCCTTGTAAACCGCTGTTCCCATCGCGGTTTCTTTTCTGAAAACTTCAGCCTCTTATCTCGGAAAGACTAAAGGGAAAAATTTTTTTTGGGGGGGACTAAAACAATCAGAAAAAAAACCCTTAAACATTTTTCAAAAGGAAAAAAAAATTTTTTTTTTTTTTTCGAATATTTTGCGCACCAGGAGACACTTGGGATTGGGCCCCTTCGCCCAGTAAAAGGGGGTTAAAAAATTTTTATTACGTGTGGTGCATATAGTGTACATTACTATTTATTGTACATTATTATTTTTTTATTTTTCATCAAAGCTAATCCCAACTACCCCAAAAACCTTTTTATTTCTTTCTTTACTGCTTTTAAATTGTTTCTAATTTTAAATTAAAAATTTAAACCCTTTACTCCAAATTAATAATTTTCCCACTTTTTCAAAAACCCTGTCCTTTTTAATTTAGTTTATCACTATTGTTTTTTAGTCATTTTTCATTGTGTTGTAAAAAATTAGTTATATTTCCAATTATTTTTTTTGCAAGTCCCAAAAACTATCTTTTGCTGGCTAGTACCAACTCCTTTAATTTTTTTATTTTATTGTGGCAATAAACTGCTTCAATTTTTTTTAATTTAATTACAAACAGTTTTACCCCTTTTAAAACCAATTTTTTTTCCCTAGGGGCCCCATCTGTCCTTTTAATTTTTTGTTCCCCATTATTTAAATTTTTGGGTTCCCTTATATTTTTTTTTCCCCTTTTATTTTAGCTTTATAAAAATTTACCCTAGTTTATATATTCAAAATTTGGTTAAATAACCCAAGGGGGGGGTATTCTAAAGGTTTCCCAAAAAGTAGAATAAGGTCAACAAATTTTTGCCATTTTTTTCCAAAAGGCTCATTTATTTGTTTTACCCCTTTTTTGGTTCACCAAAAACTTATTTTACCCCTTTTTTATATTAAAAAATTTTTATACTTAATTCAAAATTTTAAAAGGGGAATTTACCTTTAAGTACAACCTTACTATCATTTTCCCCAAAGGCCCCCATTATTTGAATAAATACTTTATTTGTTTAGCCCCTTTTTATATTGCCCCCTTTTTTTAAACTTAAAAAAAAAAAAAAAAAAAACTTTTAGCTCATTTTTTTACATTTGAAAAATTTTAATTCAGGTGCTTTTTTTTTAGTTTAAAGGACTATTTACTTTGTTTTATTTTTTAATTCTAACTATAGTTTTTTCATAAAAATTTCTTTTGATTAAAAAAGTTTGGGACCCTTGAAACCAACCCTCTTATTTAATAACTTAAAGGGGAATCAAAAGTACTGTAATTTTTCATTTGCAGAACAATCAAAGGCATTTTCAGTCCCAATTTAACAAAAATAACTATTTTTTTAACTCCCCAATATAGTTTTTTAAGCAAGCATTACGAGGGACCCCCATAGCTTCAAAATTTCCTTACAGGGCCAATTTGTCCATCTTTACACAAAATGAAACCCTGGCTAAAGCCTATAGTAACAGATGTCTTGCCTTTTCCTGGTTACCACCCAATGCACAACTGTGGGCCCCAAACCCAACAAGGGGGTGGACAGCCTTTATACTACTCAGACCAACTAGAATGTATCCTTAATATTTGGGCAAAAGGGAGGGAACATGGGGAAATAAATAGCCAAATTAAAAATCCAAATCCCTACAAAAACCTTCACTTTTGATAAACTCTACAGGGGGTTTCCACAGTCAAACTTTTAGCCAATTTGGGTAAAAAACCTAGGAAGTATGATAATTTGATGCATGAAATTGAAAAAAGAATCACTTATACTCTAAGGTGATTTCAATTAAATCTCCTGCGGGGGGGGACCAGGACCCCACACTTTAAATGAATTTCCCCAAACAAAATTAAAAAAAACTGTATGTTGTTTACCAAACCAGTAAAAAAACCTAAAAGGTTACAGAGACAAAGTTTTTCCCTACTTGACACATTTTGGAAACCCAACACCATATCCCCTTTAAAATCAGGAAAAATTAAAATAATACCACAGACCCATACCCTACTTTCCTAAATAAAAAATTTTGGTTTAAATTCCCCAAAGACATACAAAAGGGTCACCTTCAGACTTCACAATGAGGAAAGCCTTAATAACTTCACAACGCGGGTAGCAAAAAATTGGGAGGGCACACTGAGCTGAAATCTATACAGTTTTGGGACGAATGTTTTAAATAATTTTCTAAAAAAGCCCCTATCCCTTCTAAAAAAAGCACCCCCTTTAAAAAAAACTAAACGGGAGTTTGACAGCAAAGGAAAAGAACTGAAAAAGCCCCTGGCTAACACCCAGCATTCTCAAACCCTTTAAAAATACAAAACACCAATTTAGGGAAAAACAGTTACAGAATGGGTCACAAAACCCAGAAAACCAAACAAACGTTACTCCTCAATCCTAACCAGCCTGAAAAGGGAAGGGGCCCAAAAAAATTTTATTATGAGAACAGATTATCCAATTTACGAATTGATAAAAAAAAAGACCGGAAAAACCCTATCAGAAATTCTGGGAAAAAAAAAAGATTCACAAAAAATAGGGGAAAAAAAAATTAGAAAAATCAGATAAACCCCCAACCCCCACCAACAGAAACACCCAAAACGGGAATAAATGTTTTCTTTCCCCTATAGGACAAAAAATTTGCCAAAAAAAATTCCCCAAGGGCTCAGATCCCCAAACCAAAATGACTACCTCCCCGGCAATACCGAAACACTTTTCCGGGGGGCTCGACAAACCCATACGAAGTCTCCCTTATTATAAACCCACACTAAAAAAACAAGGCGGGGAGTTTTAAAATCCCTTTTACACCCTTTTATACAAAAAATTTTTCACAAGGGCTATCCCCAAAACATTGCAACATTTCTTTAAAAAATTTCCTTTGGGAATCCCCCCCTTTCCCCTACAGTACTAAAAAATAGAAAGGGGTCACCCCGCCCAAAAAGGGAGGAGCCCAAACGGGGAGTTGAATAAAAAAGGCCAATACCCAAACCCTTAAAACCCTCTCTCAAAAATCTTCAAAAAAATTTAAATTTTCCATAAAAGGGAAATCTACTCCTACCTTATCCCCCAAAAACATACTCAACCCCTCCCAAATTTTGGATTCGGCCAAAATAAAAATACTAATGAGGGTTTATTTACCCCATAAATAGAACATATTTCACTGCAATAGAAAAAAAAGAAGTCCCACTGGGGATCTTCATTGACTTATGAAAAAGGCTTTTGATTACATTTGGCCCATGACTTGCCTCCACGTAAAATTGTCACACTAGGGGTTTAAGAGGGACCCCCTTTCATCTACCTCAAGTCCCCCCTCAGCAACAGAACCCCAATATGTGTACCCCCAAATTTGGGAAAAACTTTCTGCACAACCAATTACATTTGGGTTTGCCCCACAGGGAAGTGCCCTTTGGCCCCTTTTTCTCGTTTCCTATAATAAATGACCTCCCCAAAATTTGCTTCCCCAATTTTACTCAAACCCACCTATTTGCGGGAGGGACACAAAATTAGGGTTTTCCCTCCCCCAAAAAGCCCAGTCAGGGCTAGCCAATCCCGGGTAAATATCGAATTCCCAGAAAATTTTACCTGGTTTGGGCCCAAAAAATTTTACACTAAACTTTGAAAAAACCCTACTTCATTCATTTGGGTAACAGAAATACAGATGTCCCTTTTTAAACTAATGAAAAAACGGTTTCACCTTTTCAAAAAAGCTAACAGAGGGAAATTTTCTTAGGAATCCCCCTTGAAAAATAGACTAAAATTTTCCCTTACCATATACAAAAAATTTTCTAAAAAAAAATTTCCCAAAAAGACTGTAGGCATACTTTTTGAAAGATATGGGTTACTATGCTCCCCAGGTTAACCCCCTTTTTTGGGCCCTTTTATCACTCTCTTATTTACCCCTATCTCCCCTTTTGGGAAATTTTTGTGCGGGGGCCTAAACCCAACAAGTAACCTCTCAGACCATTTAAATTACCAAAAAAAAGGCTGCGGGTTAGAATGATGATAAATTTTCACTCCAGGCACACACCCCGCCAATATTCAATACACTAAACCCTTTATCACCATACAAGAAAATCCATACTTATTACTGCACTATTCCTTACTTAGAACACTTAACTCTGATTTTAAACCCCCCCCTCAAAATCCCCTTCCCAAACCTCAACGGGAAACACATGACCATAACAAAAGGGCACAGATCACTCTTTGATGTTCCTCGTGTCCTCTCCGTATGAAAAAATTTCAATCCCAAAAAAAAAGGGCCCCAAAAAATTGGGAAATTCATTACCTTTTTAAATAAAAAAGAAAACTACCTTTTTATAAATTCAAGGTCTTTTTTCCTCAAAATCACTTATTTCCCCCAAAAACCAAATTAAATACTGAATAACTGAACCTTATAAATTGTATATTTTTAAATGTTTCTCAAAATTTATATCAAAAAAAATTTAAAAACCCCCTAAAAAAACCCAATTTTAACTTTTTTAATTTTTTTAAATACACTACCAAACAGAATACCCCCTTTTCTCGGGAATGTAAAAGAAAAGGGATGAACCATATGCCCTTTGTTTTTGGGAATTTATCACTTGTGCTTTATAGAAATTCGTTTACATTAATGTTTTATCACTGATTTTTATCATTGTTAGTTAATCTTAAGTTAAATTTTTAAACCCGCCCATAAAGCTATGCATAGTATAAAAGGGTTTGGCATGGGTGCCCCTTATCTGTTTTTTTTTGTACCTCTTTTTTTTGGGGTGCTCAAAATTTTAAATAAGTAAATAAATAAAAAAATAAAATTTTTTCCAAAGGGAAACTCCAGGGGAAAAAATCTCATGTGTGTCAAAAGATTTTTTTTTTTTTAAATTTTTAAAACATTTTTAGAAAATCAGGCTTTATTTGGGTTTTTCTCCTCTATGAAACTCTTTTATGTCACAAAAACTGCTTTTTTTTTTATTTTAAAAAATTTCACACATCGAACGGGGGTGTGGTTTTTTTCTCCTGTATTTACTCTCATGTTTTGTCAAAAAAGTTTTTCTTTTTTCACTAATACAAATTTTTAAAAATCAGAAACCCTTGATATGGGGTTTTTTTTTCGCAAAGTACTCTTAATTTTTGTGTCACTAGACTGCATTTTTTAATTTTTAAAAAATTCACACATCAAAAACAAATTTTAAGTGGTTTAACTCATGATGTACCGCATGGGGGTCACAAAATTGTTTTTTTTTTACTAAAAAATTCAAAAACATCAGAAACTTGATTTTGGTTTTTTTCCTGTATTATTCTTTTTTTGGGTTTTACAAGATGGCTTTTTTGGGGCCCAAAAAATTTCAGACACTCGAACATGATATGGTTTATCTCCTGTTATTTCTCTCATGTGTCTTCAAAACTTTTAAATTTTTACTAAAACCCTTTTTGGGCCTCAGAACATTGATTGGTTTTTTTTCCTGTATGTACTCTCTTGGGGTATCACAGATGGGGTTTTTTTTATTTTAAAAAATTTTTAGACACTAGAACATTTTTATTAAAGATTTTTCTCCCGTTTTTATTCTCATATGTTTCACAAAGATGGGCTTTTTTTGGCTAAAAACATTTCAGGGGCACTCCCGAACACTGATATGGTTTTTTCTCCTTTTTATGTTCTTTTAAAGTGTGTCTCCCAAAACGGGAATTTCTACTAAAAACATTTAAGACACTCAGAACATTGATATGGTTTATTCCCGTATGTATCTTTATGGGGTATTTAAAGATGGGGTTTTTATTAAAAAAAATTTTTAGGGGCACTCAGAACATTTTATAAGATTTATTTCCCGTATGTACTCCTGTGTTTTACAAGTGGTTTTTTGATTAAAACATTTCAGGGCACTCCCGAACTTTATATGATTTATCTTCCCGTATGTACTCTCATGTGTTTTTACAAGTGGCTTTTTGATTAAAAAATTTCGAAAATTCGAAATTGTATTGGTTTTTTCTCCGGGAGTACTCTCCCTGTGTTTTTACAAAATGGCTTTTTTTTGATTTAAAAAATTTCAGACACTCATAAATTTTTTATAGGTTTATCCCTTTTATGTACTCTTTATATGTTTTTAAAAGATTTTTTTTTCACTTAAAAAAAATTTTAGACACTCCGGGAAAATTGATAGGTTTTTTCTTGTTTGTCTTTCATGTTGTTTACAAAATGCTTTTTACACCCAAAAATTTCAGACATCGAAAAATTTGATAAAGGTTTATCTCCTGTAGTACTTTTCTTTTGTTTACAAGAAATGCTTTTTACAATTAAAACAATTTTTTGAACCAGAACATTTTATATGGTTTATTCCTGTTTGTACTCTCGCAAATTTTTTTTGTCTTGGAAAAATTCCCCTTTTTTTTCTAAAAAATTTTTAGCATCAAAAACAATTAAAATAGTTTTTGTTTTTTTATGTTTTTCCATATTTTTTTA
This sequence comes from Cherax quadricarinatus, assembly GCF_026875155.1. Lineage (NCBI taxonomy): Eukaryota > Metazoa > Arthropoda > Malacostraca > Decapoda > Parastacidae > Cherax > Cherax quadricarinatus. Next base: position 22,391,123 of record NC_069475.1, on the reverse strand, counting down.
AATTTAGCTTTTTTTTGAAAAAATTTTAGTATAAAAAACAAATGGGATTTTAAACTTTTCCCTTTTTATACTCCCCTCTTTTCTCTTGATTTTTTTTTTAACCCATTTTTTTGGGCACTGAAAACCCTGGGTTTTTCCCTTTTGAAAAATATCCCCCTGTTAAGATTTATTTAGGAAAACTTTTCCTACTTATGAGCATATTAAAGTTTTAAAATTATTTGTTAAAACACTATCATATATGTAAATAGAACACTTTTAGATACAAAATCAACAAAATTTATTATTATTATTGTTAACTATTTATTATTTTTTTTTATTATTTGGGTATTGTGTTTAAAAAATTTTTTTTGTAAATTCCTTTTTTTGACCCCTTTGAGGGTCAGGGGCTTCCCAGTCTTTAAAATTTTCCAGTGTCTAAAAAATTTTTTTTTTTTTTTAGCAAATCGTTTGAGAATCTTTTTCTGAAGTAATAAAATAAAATAATTTTATAAAGAAATTTATGAGTTATACTCCTGTAAATTTTTTTCTGTGTCCCCAAAAAAATTTATTTCATTGGGAATTTTGCCCACTTTTTAGTCATGGGGTTTTTTGGCCCTTTTCATTGTTCCACTAGACCAAAATTTTTAGCTATTTTGCCCGTTAGTGTTCCATTTTTATCTAAATTTACCAAAAATTTCCCAGTTTTTAACTATTTAAAATTCCCAATAAAATGATTGGAAATTTTGGGAAAAATGGCCAATTTCACACAAAAAATTTAAAAAAAATTCCAATTTCCAAAAAAGGGGTTCGAATAAATCAGTGCAGGTAACCTGGCACTAAACTAACATTTTTTACTACTTATTTTTTTTTCATTTGTAGGCTTTACAGATGAAAATTTTTATTTTGATTTTTTTTCACAAATTTTTTTTTTACCCCATAAAAAATAGAAAAATTACTTTTTTTCAATATTTTTAAAAAATTTTATAAATAATATCAGTTTCATTTTACAACACACATTTTAAAAACCCCCAGCTGCGTGTACTGCCACGTTTTTGTCATTGTTTAAACCTCTAAAATCAGCCCAAAAAAAGAAAATTTCCTTTTTCTTTTGAAACCCCAATTTTTAAGCTATTTTTTTTGTACTAAAATTTTAAACATAGTATTTTTTGTTTAAAACATCTTTTTATTTCCCTCAAATGGACCCAAAAAAAAGTGAATGTACCCTAAAAAAAAAATTTTTGAAAATACACCAAAAATTTTAGTTTTAAACCCCCAAAAACCCGTTGCACTTTTTTCTCATTATTTTCATGCATGCTGCAGGATTTGCTTTATAAAGGGGGAAAACTTACCCTTTGATGGGATTCTCTCACCCTTTAGGCCCAAAAATTTTTTTACTCACAGCTTATTGAGGGGAAACTGAGTCATGATGTTTTGTTTCTACAAGGGTTGGACCCCAGCATAAAAAATCATAGAACTATAAAACAAAACCCCCAAAGAATTAACTGCCCCGCATTTTTAGATAGAATTCCCAATATCCAAAAAAACAAAATTGTTTTTAAAAAAGTAATAGCTAGTTAAAAATTTTTACACGAAGAAACAGTGTTGCCCCTTTTTTGAAAATGAAGATATAGTGTCTGGCAAGAAAACAACCTTGTAGTCTTTTCACTGGTGCTTCTTGAAGTTGAAGATTTTAGTGGGCTGGCAAGATACAACCTTTGGGAGTCCCTTTACATGGTTTCTTCTTGAAGTACTGAAGAATTTTTAGTGTCTGGCAAGGGTACAAACCCTTTTTGGGAGTCTTACCCCTGGTGCTTCTTGAAGTATGAAGATATTTTTGGGGTTGGCAAAGACAAAACCTGGAGTCTTACAAATGGAGTTCTTGAAAGTACTGAAGATATAGTGTCTGGGAAAATAAAAAACCTGGCAAATCTTTCCCTGGTGCTTTTTTGGAAAATACTGAAGTTTTAAAATGTTGGCAAGACACAAACCCGGTAGTTTTAAACTTTGGGGCTTCTTGAAAAATACTGGAAGATATAAATGTTTTGGGAAGATACAAACCTGGCAGGGTTTTTCCAATGGTGTTTTTTGGGGTTCTGAAAATTAGTGTCTTTGGGAAGCACAACTGGTAGTTTTTACATGGAGCTTCTTGAAAATTTCTGAAGGTTTTGTTGTCTGGGAAAAATAAACCTTTTGGGAGTTTTTACCCTGGTGCTTCTTGAAAATACTTTTAAAAATATGGTCTTTTCAAAAAACCTTGGTAGTCTTACACTGGGGGCTTCTTGGGAAATACTGAAGATAAAAAGGGGTTGGGAAGGGCACAACCCGGTAGGGCTTACACTGGTGCTTCTTGAAGTTTCGAAGATTAGTGTTGGGAAAAATACAACCTGGGAGTCTTACAAAAATTTTGGGGCTTCTTGAAGTACTGAAGATTTTAGTGTCTTGCAAGATAACAAACCCGGAAAATTTTCACGGGGGCTTCTTGAAAAATATGAAGATATGGTTGGCAAGATACAACCTGGTAAGGTTTTACATGGTGCTTCCCTTTAAAATACTGGGAAAATATAGTGTCTTGCAAGATACAACCTGGAAGTCTTACACTGGAGCTTCTTGAAGTAAATGAAGATTTAGTGTCTTGGCAAGACCAACCTTTGGTAGGGCTTACACAAAATGTTCGCAAAAGAAACATAAGGGCAGTATTTGTACAATTTCCTCAATTTTTTTAACCCCAAAAATTTCTTAAAATAAAAAAAAATTTTTTTTTGCTTTAGTATTTTGCTTCACTAAATAAAATTGTCACTTATATGTTTATCGTAAAGTCTTCAAGAAAAAACACAAGTTGTGTTTTAAAAAATTATGTTAAAATAATAATTGGCAATTTTTGGGATAGGGGGGCAAAGTGGCAGGGGTTGGGAAGTGTTGGTTTTAGGAGGTTTGGGTTTCTGAAAGCAGTTTAAGAGTTTTTACGAGGAAAAGTGAGGCTCAAGTTTAAATTTATGTAGGAAAGAGGGAAAATTTTTTCCCCGTTAAAATGGCCTTAGACAAAGGGTGTGTGATTTTTCCCGTGGGTTTTTTTAATATATTTATTGATGGGGTTGTAAAAAGAAGTAAAAAGCGAGGGTTTTTGGCAAGAGGCGTGGAGTTTTAAAAAAATAAAGAAAACACACCCCAAAATGGGGGAGTTGTCACAGTGCTCTTTGCTGATACATGTGCTCTTGGGGGGATTCTGAAGAGAAGTTGCAGAGATTGGTGGGAATGAATTTGGTTTGGGGGGCAAAGAAGAAAAAAATTAAAAGGGGGAATACAGGAAAGAGTTTAAGGTTTTTTGAGGATAAAAAAAAAGATTAGGTGATGAAAGTTTAATTTTCAGATTGGAGGGGGAGAGTTGGAGGAGGTGAACGTATTTGATATTTTTGGGGTGGACGGTTTTCAGCGGATGGGTCTATGAAAGATTTAGGTGAATCATAAAAAATTATGAAAGGGGAAAAAAAGTGATTTTTTGCATTTTGGGGGGTCTGGGGAGACAAAAAACTTTGTCCCCTTGGGGGCCCAAGAGGGGGGAAAGTTTTGAGAGTAAAGTTTTACCCAAGCTTCCCCTTTTATGGGTGTGAAGCGTGGGTGGGTGAATGTTTTCAGCGAGGAGAAGGCTGGAGGAGTGGGGGAAAGTCATGTCTTTAGGGGGAATTGTGGTGTGGAAAATAATGCAGGGAATTCGTTTTGGGTTTTTAAGTTTTGGGAAAAGGGGCCCGGGATTTTCCCCCCCCCCCAAAAAGGGCCAGAGGGGTGAGGAAAAGGGTTTTTTGGGTGGGTTGGCATTTTAAGAAGGGGAATGGAGCGAAAAAAGAAAGACCCTTTAAAAAGTTATCAGTCTGTAAATGGAGGAAGGCGGGGGGGGGTGGGGGTTTGGCCCGGAAGGGTTGGAGGGGGGGGGGTAAAGGGGGTTTTGTGTGCGAGGGGCTTGGACTTCCGCAGGCATGCGTGAGCGGGGTTTGATAGGAGTGAAAAAAAGGAGACAAAAGGTTTTTAAAAACTTGACGTGTGTTGGAGTGTGAGCCCAAAATAACATTTTTTGAAGGGTTCAGGGAAACCCGGGAGGCCCGGGCTTGGGTTTGGAGATTTGGGGAAATTTCAGTGCCTGCACTCTGAAGGATGGGTGTTAATGTTGCAGTTTAAAAAATGTAGTGTAAAGCCCTTCTGGCCCAAAACCTGATGGGGTGAATTTAGGTGAAAAGTTTTTTCTTTTTCGGGCCCCCTGCCTTGGGGGGGAATCGGCCCGGGGGTGATAATAAAAAAAAAAAAAATAAATAATAATAATTTTTAGTAAACAAAAATGGGCTTCAAAAAAAACATCTTTAATTTTTATTTTTTAAATTTTTTGGTATAATAATTTTAAAAAGCCTTTTTTCCCCCACTTAGTGATTTTACTCGTTTTCCGACGACTTGGGACTTACAATGAACTTTTTCTGACCCGTATGATCCCTAAAAAATATATTTTTTGAGTTAAAATTTTTTTTTTCGCCTTTTTACAGTTTTTAAAGTATTAAAAAATATTTAAAATTTTACGTATTTTAAAATACACTACTATATAAAATTTAAAAAAAAAAAACCCGGAAAAGGGAATGAAAGGTGCAAAGGTGACATTAAAAAAAATATCAAACATGGCTTTACAAAACCCCCTATCATTTTATTTTTGCCCCCTCACCCTTTGCGGAAAAATTTTTTACCAACATGGTTTTTGGAAAAGTAAAAATCTGTTGTTGAGTGAGGAGAAAACCCGTAAAATAATCAAGGTTTCCCAAACCTGGGAAAAGGGCTTAGAGCACTGGGAGGATGAAAATTTTGTTTAAAAAAAGAAAAAACGGGGAAAGGGAGGACTATTGTTTTTGTGATGTGTTTTTGGGAAAAATGGGGGGTTGGAAAAAGGTTTTGACCCCTGTCTCAAACCTGCTCTCATGGTTGAAGATTTTAAAAAAAAAAAAAAAAAAAATTTTTTTCGAAAAGAAGCATGGGGGTCTATTTCTAAAGGTAATGAAACCAAAAAACCCTAAAATTTGATAGAAAACTTTTGGAATTTGCTCTACAAATTTTTAAATAGTCATGCTATATTTACTTACCCCCCCCGGATTTGCCTCGTTTTTAGCCCCAATTTTTGGGCCCCAAATTCCCCCGCTTTCCATTATTATTATACTATTTTTATAAACCAAAAAAAAAGCGGTTTTAAGGGCCCCCAAGGGGTATACAGCGCGCAAAGGGGAGGGAAGGAACGAGGGTATTTGGGGGGCAGTAGGGGGGGGGGGATGATCAGTAGGTTAAGAAAAACAGCAGGGCAGAGGATAGTTCGGGGTAAAAGGGGAGCAAGGGGTTTAGGTTGAAAGGGATTTTTTAAAGGTTTTCATCAGGTTTGTGGAAAAAAGGGCAAAAATTTTTGTCAAAAAGTCAATGAGGGGAGTCCGGAGAAAAGGTGGGTCCCTAACGAGAAGGGGAAGGGAAAGTTAGGAGCCCGCGGGAAACGGGAAAAAGACGACGGAGGTAAAAAACCGGTGCTTTGTTTTATTTAAAATGGGCAGTCTTAAAAAGAAAGTGGTGAACCTTTTAATGGAACCTGACAATTCTCACAGAGATATCCCTGAGTATCCATGAGTAAGGGCGAGTATGGCAATGTGAAAACGGGAGGAGTTTGTCTCCCAACCTCCCACTGGTTTACCAAGGGAAAACGGCCCGAAATCTATACTCGGTTTAAAGATTTTAAGTTTTTTACCCAAACAGAGTAGGGGCAAAGTTGTTGCCAAAGCGTTGTAAGGTGTTTTAGCTTTTTGCAGCAAAATAGTTTTGTAAATGGAATACCTCTATATGAAATGGTTTGGTCATGTACGCTGAACCGCGCAGGGAGTGTCTGCCCGTTCATTGCCCCGTACGTTAAATGACCAAGGGGGCCCAACCAAAAAACCCAAAATTTTTTATGCTTTTTTAAAAATGGGGGGATTTGGGCCCAAAATTGGTTTTTGGGGGGACAAAGGGGGTGAGGGATATAAAATTTTTGTATAGGCCCTGTAAAGCCTTTAAAGGGAAACAGGGGACAACCCCAAATGATGGGCACAGGGATAGATGCAATTCGGTTTAAATGCTGCAAGAAAAGGCCATACAATTTTTAGCAGTAAAAAAACTAGCCGAAGATAGTAAATTTCCCTGTAAAAATGCCTTTCCCGAAAAAAAATGCCCGGAATTTCCCACATTTCAGAAGGTTAGAGCCCTTTTATGAACCCCAATAGCATGGGAAAAGGGGGTTTGGGTGTGGTTTAGAAAAAGAGGGGCGGGGGCTTAAACCCTGAAAAGTTTGGGGGTTTCGAGCCCAAAGGGGGGGAGGGGAAAGAACAGACCAAAAAGCTGGAAAATTTCCCCGGGAGTTTGGGAAAAATGAGATGCTACAAGAAAATAGAAAGGGGGGGTAATTAAGAGAAGACAAGAGCGAATGTAGGCGAAAAAAAGGAAAGGGGGTGGGGGCAAACAGAGGCGGTGAACAAATAAAGGGAAGGGCTAAATTTAAAATCGGTGACCATTCCCTTTTTTGGAAAAAGGGTTGCGGAGATCATGGGGAGGCGTTTAAAGTTTCGAAGGCAATGGGAAACATGGCGATCAGATAAAGATGGAAAAGTTTGCTTCTGCAAAGGCTCCCCAACCGGGGGGAAAAAGCGGGAAAAACAAACCAAGGGGTAAACATTTAATCCCCTTTTGATGTATTGGAGTTAAGGCTAGAGAGAGTAGCAGGGAAAAGGCCGTGAATTTGATCTGGTCAAAATTAATTTAAGTTTCAATAAAATGGGGTGGAATGTTTGGCGAAGGGGTTCCCATATTGATTAAAACCAAATGGGTGGCGGGAAAAGTCTACAAAAAAGATATCCCGATGTTGCACTGTGTTTTTTAAATTTCATTTTTGTCGGTATTTTTATTTCCTTTCTTTGCCCCAAATTTTTTCAGACCCTGCAACATCATGGAAACTTGGGGTTAAGGGGGAACATTTTACAAAACCTTCTTCACGGCTGCTGAACTAACCCCTCTCTTTGGGGAAAAGGGGCCCACTTTCCCCTTGGGGGTCCGCCCTACCGTGAAATGCCCCCCGTCTGGGTGCCCGTCCTTCCACTTGGGCGCTTTAAAAATAAACGCCCCCGCTTCTTGCCTTTTCTCCAGATTCTTTCCCCCAACCCCCGATGCTGGAAAACTAACTCCAAAGGGCCCGGGGTTTTTATTACCCCATCTTTTGTATATTTGTTCTTTCTGTCTTCTAATTTTGTCCTAGAATTTTGTATTGATAAAACCACTGGAAGGCGAAAAGTTTTAAATAAAGATTTTCCAGATGTTGGACATTTTGTCTTAACCCTTTTTTATTTTCGGTATTTTATACCTTTCTTGGCACAACTTGTCAGACACTGCAACCTCATGGAATCTTGGTTCAGAGGAACTCACAAAAACTTCATCGGCTGCTGAAACCCATTCTTTGGGAAGGACTATTCACTGGGGAATCCCTAACCAGTGACTGCCTCGTGCTTGCCGTCCCTTCCACTGACGCTTATATAAACGCCAGGTCTTCTTCCTTTGCTCCAGACCACAGAGTCTGTGAACACTAACTCAAGGCCAGGACTGATTCCTCATCTTTTGTATTTATACTGAGTTCCTATTATGTCCTAGAATCTGTAATGAAAAGCCACTGGATGGACCCAAAAAAGAATCAGATGTTGCACAGTGTTAACTTTCATATTGTCGGTATTTTATACATGCAACGGACAGATAATGCCGAAAAGGGAGAGAGATATAAAGAACAGAGTGTATACCACCTATGCAAGTGAAATATAGGCTGCTGTGTTGTATGCAGTGAGTAGACAAACAAATAGCTGATGGGTACGGAGAATAATCAGTGCCATAGAAGGAAGGCACTTTCATAAAGGGTCCCATTCTGGAAAAAGGAATCTGAGGAATACAATAACATTATAGTCCTGAGATGGGATAGATAATGCAGCAGTGTAATTTTGGTTTCTGTTAGCCAAACCACCAAAGGGGAAACTGGAAAATGAGAGCAGATAGCAACATCTGTGAAGCTCACCCCATTACCCTGTTGAGGCCACGTATATTTCACTTTAATAGGCTCCATGATTGGCAACGATAAAGATACCTGAATCCACACGTAAAGGGATACCTATGGCTTATAGGGGTTAGAAAAGGTCACTGCAGTGGCAAAGCGGGCAACATCATAGCAGCGAAGTAACGGTTTTGTGCTGTTGAAGATGAGAAGGAGTTGCGCTCAGGCAGAAGAGGAAAGAGAAGGAATGCGTAGGGTGGTTATTCAGTAGTCCATTTGATGGTTTGGTTCTGCACATATATTCAGGAGATTGCTTCTGAAGTGTGTTCGGAGTTCAGAGACGTTGTATGGAGACAATTATTTCTGGAGATGGAAGGAGATGAGTTGAGTAAAGATCAGGTAACTGTTAATATGGACTGTAACAAGGTGGGGTAGGGGGGCAATAAGGGTGGTAGTGGAAACTGTGAGAAGGTGTGGTGAGGGACAGAGAGGCAGAAAACCTGGGAGACGCTGGTGGCAGAAGAGGAGGAAACTGGGATCGGGAAGGGGGAACAGGGAAGGAAGGCACAGTATGGGAGGGAGGATGAACCTCCACACTTGTTGTAGTACATGATGGCAGTAAAAAGGGGAAGACAGGTACAGAGACTGGGGAAGGTAGTGTAATGTGGAGTGTGGATTGAAGGGAACATAGGGGTTTCTAAAGGAGATTTTTTTTGGACTTCTGGGAACTAGAAGGTGATTGCGGAGGAGGTGTCGTTCAGGTCTTCTCGATTTCTGGGGTTTGTTGAGGGAGAACACGAAGAAGTGGAGTACAGGACTGAGGTGTTGAAGTAGGGGGGACATCTGAGCCCAGGATCTTGCTGTGAAGGATTAGTATAATAGGTAAGTTAACTATGGGTTTGTAAAGAGTGGCAACCACAGAGGAGGCTGCAGAAGATGGCACCCCAGAAGTGGGGGATTTGTTTGAAACATGAGAATGAGAAGAAACCTGGGGTTAGTCTCCCTGGAGGTGAGATGAGAAACTGCCATGCATAAGATGAAACTTCTGCGCTTCTTTGAGGCAACGAATTTCCTGCTCATTTAAGTAGACCCTGGCGCAATGGTGAGAGTACATTAGGGTGTAGCCTCATGGAGACAAAATTAAGGCAAAGAGGGAGGTCGACTGCAAGAAGTGTTAGATGGTCATCGGCGCCACTACATGACCTGGGCATACAGCAATAGGATCTGCAATATTTTGCTAGGGTGGCCAAGTATGTCGCCAGCAATTTCTACACTGTTTGCGGTGTAGGGTTACTTTTTTTTTTCCGGGGTGGGAAAAAACTTGTAACTGATGTCCTGCTACATAAACAGAGGATCGTGGCGTTCACGGCTGGTCAAAAAGTTAAACGAGCCGCTACATATTACAAGGGTGTATCGTCTTCGCTTTCGCGGGTGGGAAGAACATAAGTGTCTACTTGAGAAATGGGAGGTCTTGGAGTTCCAGCTGTTCGAGAATGTCATCGCCACATGTCTGGAAATTCTGTGGGACTAAGGTATGAGGGAGAATAACAGTACCACTACAAGAATTGAGGGAATGATGTTTTTCGATAGTGATAGGAATAGTATCGATATGTGAAAGAAGAGAGAGATCATGAGCTTGGGTAGAATTCTGGACTGTGATGATGCGCGTACCCTCTTACCCTTTGAGGTTTTGGTCGTACTAGTATGTCTTACGCGTAGGGGTTTTTGTCGTACTAGTACGCATAAATTCTAGCGGCCTCAAATCTCACAGGAAAAGGCTGATAAGCCTAGATGTGAGAGAATGGGTCTGTGTGGTGGGTGTGCGCAGTAGGAAAAAAATCTGGGACCCAGTGGTGCATTGTGGGAATGCCATCATAGTACACAATTTCCACCGTGCCCTGTGGTAAGAAGTTCCTCACTCCTCGGCGAATTGGGACACTTTTGTTCCCCAGTGACAGTTCTAATACAGATGGAAGTGACAGTGAAGATGAGTTTCAAGGTTCTGGTGAGGTTTTAACCGAAACTAATGACCATAATATGGGTAATAGTGAGGAAAACCCATCTTGTTCACGTTCAGTTGTACCAGAATCAAAGAGGAAACTCCTATTTTCCAAAATCCCAGACTCAGATGTGAGCATTGGTGATGATAGTGATAGTGATTATGAACTACAAGCTCTTCAAACTTGTTCCAAGAATGGAGGAGGAGGAGGAGGCAGAGGAGGAGGAGGCAGAGGAGGAGGCAAGAGGAGGAGGAGGCAAGAGGAGGAGGAGGCAGATGAGGAGGAGAAGGAGGAAGAAGAAGAAGAGGAGGAGGAGGAGGAGGAGGAGGAGGAGGAGGAGGAGGAAGAAGAGGAGGAGGAGGAAGAAGAAGAGGAGGAGGAGGAAGAAGAAGAATACGTAATGATAACAATAATACATAATAATAATAATACATAATAATAATAATACATAATAATAATACATAATAATAATAATATGTAATAATAAATGTTCACCCATGACAGTAACAAGATAAGGGGAGATAACATCTGATAAGTGCTGACGTTTGATGAGGGAAAATTTGAGGGTAGAGCTGATGCCAAAAGATGAGATAAACATCTCCCTCCCTTTGTTTTTGCGGTATACTAACATTCTGTCTGTCTATTTGCCTGTCTGTCAAGCTCCCTGTCTATCTGTCTAGCTCTCTGTCTCAGAGAGCCACAAGACTGTGTCATCACGTTTACTCACATCTTCAAGCAGAGTATAGCAGTTTGTCTGGGTTTCTTGGGTTATCCTAGGTAATTTATACTATGTATACTTGTATTTATGTGTACCTGTGAGACAGAGATAAAGAGACAGATAGAATGAGGGAGAAAGATAATTAGATAGAATGGAGGAAGGGAAGCAGCATCCGACCCCAATTGTTTTGACAGGCGGGAGGGGGGAGTGAGTAAATGGGGACAATATGTCATTTTGACAGCTGCCGACTCCTGGTAATTTACACTATGGAGGAGGAGGAGAAGGAGAAGGAGAAGAGTAGGGGGAAGAGGAAGAAGGGGAGGAGGAGGGAAGAGGAGGAGAGGAAGAGGAAGAGTAGGAGGAAGAGGAATAAGAGGAAGAGGAGGAGGAAGAGGAATAGTAGGAGGAAGATTAGGGGGAAGAGGAAGAAGAGGAGGAGGAGGAGGAGGAGAAGAGTAGGAGGAAGAGGAAGAGTAGGAGGAAGAGGAAGAAGAGGAGGAGGAGGAAGAGGAGGAGGAGGAGGAAGAGGAGGAGGAGGAAGAGGAAAGAGTAGGAGGAAGAGGAAGAGGAAGAGTATGAGGAAGAGTAGGGGGAAGAGGAGGAAGAGTAGGGGGAAGAGGGAGGAAGAGGGAAAGAGGAGGAGGAGGAGGGTGGAACACTAGTACACTGGTACTGGTACACTAACATTTCTGTCTGTCTATTTGTCTGTCTGTCAAGCTCCCTGTCTATCTGTCTATCCGTCTAGCTCTCTGTCTCAGAGAGCCACAAGACTGTGTCATCACTTTTACTCACATCTCAAGCAGAGTATAGCACTTTGTCTGGATTTCTTGGGTTATCCTAGGTAATTTATACTATGTATACTTGTATTTATGTGTACCTGTGAGACAGAGATAGACAGACAGATAGAAAGAGAGAGACAGATTGAAAGAGATAGAATGGGGGAGAAAGATAAAACACCATTGTGTATGACACCATGTTTCAGAGTTCCACAAGCTGCAGAACTAATAGGATTATGTTCAGTGACTGTATATTGGTATATATATTATAGAACAATAATAATAAACAATGTTTTGTATTGTTTGTTTTTGTAAACAAGTTTTGTAAACAATATATTGATAATTAGTTTGTGTGCTTATTGTGTTGTATACAACGAGTATTATATATGTACATTGCACCTTACTTTTGGTCTCATAGGCCACATTAAGTTATGTGAAAAAATAAAATAGTGAAAAAAACAACAAACCTTCAAATACAAGTAAACTAAAGTTTACCGGGTGAGCGGCAGTCGCCGCTGTTGCCATACACGGCTCATTTTCTGCAAACTTCATGCATCCATATCTCCGTAAGTATTGATGGTAAAGTTTTTTTGTTTATCCTATAATGTTTAGAAAAAAAAACTCTATTTTTTCATAAGAAAAAATAATTTTTTTTTTTTGAAATTTGGCCGACCCTGAGAACGAGTTTCGGAGAGGGCCTGTCGACCCTCAAAGGGTTAAGAGCATGAAAGGAAATATCTCTACTAATATGGTGCAGAAGCACTTTGCCAATACTATGGTCAGAAAGATAGCCAGTAGAAGAAGTCAGTCTTAAAGTAAAGAATTTAGTCCATTGTGTGATCTGAAACTGAGTGTGGAGAGGGAGTGCATGATGTGTCGGTCTTTTCCGAGGAAAATGGGAAGGTAACAAAATAACATCATCAGGAGATTGTCGTTGGTGTTTAGAAGCGGGACCAGCATTGGTCCGATGTGGGACGGGCTGGCAATTTGAAAATTGCCGCACAGTAGAGGGAGAGGCCGGAAGCATAGTCAAAGGAGAGCGGAGGTCAGACAAATCGAAGGAGTCAGTCGAAACCCCGGCATCTGAAGCGGGTGATGAAACAGCACCAGCAAGAGGTACAGGGGCCTTAGGAGTGTCCAAAGAGTGGCCAGAAGACGAGGTGAAGTCAGAATGGGGAGTGGTAACAATAAGAGGGCCAGGGGTAGCGGGGTCATGGATGTGGGACTCCATGGTTAGGTTACTTCTTTCTTTTTGTTTTTAAGAAAAAAAAGAAAGAAGAAAAGAAAATAAAAATAAAAAAAAGAATAAAAATAGAGGGGACCGGGGAGGGATAGTTCCTAGGAGGAATGAAAGGGCCAGAAATCTCCCTCCGTGCCCAAGAGGACCTCAGCACTGCAAGTAGCACATGGAACCCGTGCCATACCCTACCCTTCATGCCAGTAAACCAGCAATTTGGGATAGCAACCTCACATCTGTCGAGCTACCTCGGTTTACAAAAGAGAGGGCAGCTGGATATCCACCACAAAGCATACCTCCTTTGGCCTACCACCCCTGGAATCTGAAAGGTGGCTTCCAGAGATATACCTGTCGCCCGAAAGACACCCAAAGCCACCCTCCGGGATGCAGGAGAGGGATTGGGACATCCCCATGTGATCCAGATTCCATGGCAAACTACGCCACCGCCAAGAGCCTAAATGGAATGGGATGGACCCCGGTACCATTTCCCCCACCTAGGAACCAGCGCGCCTGAGGGAAAAATCCCAGAGGCCAAAAAGAGGATTGGTAAAAGGGAGGGGTGGGGAGGAGGAGGAGGAAAGGAAAAAGGAGAGGATGGGGAGGATGGGATGGGGGAAGGGGGATTGTGGGGTAATTAGGTTTGGTCTGAGGAAGGAGACCAACAGGTCTAATTCCTCAGACCAAGAGCCTCTTCCCCACGACAAGGAGCCCCCCGTGAAGAGATCCAGCTTTCCAGTCGACCAAATTCATAGCTATGACGTTAGAATTCCTTTCATTCTATTGATTGAGTACAAGAAACTGCCCATTTACCTATTTCAACTACTCAATAAAGTGATCAGAAAATACTAATTTTTCAAATCTCACAGAAAATTCAAGAAAAACCATTTTCAAAATATGATCCAGAATAAATAATGAAAGACATTCCTGACACTAAAATAACATTTTCTCTGTTCATTCGTCACCTCTCCAGGAACTTCTTTGAATATGCTTGCTTTTCATTTCAAATTTTTATTCACACACAAAAAAGATTTGCTCTAATTCATACAACTGTATAATTATAATAATTGTACTATTGATACTACTGTACAACTTAAACTACAATAAATTTCTTAAGTATTAAGTAGTCTGTAAGCCATTAAATTAAGTCTGCCCATAATGCCTAGGCATGATAGTGGCTCTCTTTGTTTCTGCAACACATTACTGTAATTACAGTGAAACCTCAAATATCAAATGTATCGCTTATCAAAAACTTCGAAAATTGACTGCTTTTCGAACCAATTTTGACCCTAATATTGAACTCGTCCCTATTTTTGAACTGCCGGGTACCGGACCTATCCGCCAGCCCACTCTGTCCATGTCCCCATGCAGGCGCCATGAACCAGTCTGGTTTTGTTGATGCATAAGTGAACACTAACCTGCACTCTCATTCAAACATTTTATGATTAATTCATTGCTTGTGGGACCGTGAAATAAGCTACCATGGGCCCAAAGAAACTTGCTAGTGGTACCCCATGGTAAAGAAAGTGAGAAACACCATAGATGTGAAAAAGGAAATAATGGAGAAGCATTAGAGTGGTGTGAAACTTGTTGTGCTTGCTAAGATGTATGGGAAAAACAAATCGACCATCGTTTCTATCCTGGCAAAGAAAGAACAAATCAAGGAAGCTGATGTTGCAAAATGTGTTAACATGCTAACCAAAAAAAGACCACAGACAATCGATCAGGTTGAGAAGTTGTTGCTGGTGTGGATCAAGGATAAAGAAATGGCAGGTGATAGTGTTTCAGAGACGATTATTTGTGAAAAGGCAAGGAAACTGCATGCCGATTTGAAAATTAAGGAGATTTCGCCAAGGGGAAAATAAATGTCCAAATTTTGGGGGGGGAAGAAACCACCCAGGAAGCTAAAAACAAGACATCTTTGAAAAACCCAATTTTTCCATGACAGAACCATGCCCCATTTTGGGGGAAAATCTTAAAGAGGGTTCCCGGAAACAGAGGACTGAAGCCCAGTTATTTTTTGTGAGAAAAAGGGGTTTTCCATTTGACTCTCAAGTTGGCCCCTAGGGGCTTTAAAAAAGACAGAAAAGGGAAGAAACCCCCCGAAAGGGGTTTTGGGATACCTAAAGCCCTTATGGGGGGTTTCCCCCTTTCCCAAAAAACACAAACCCCCAAAATTTCCCATCTCTTCCTCCCCCCTTTGGCCCTTCCAGATGCCTTCACCAATTTTTTAAATTTAAAGGAAAGTAAAAAAATGTTTTTTTACACTTTTTTTTTTAAAATTTTTTAAATACATAATAATTGTACACAAAATTTTTTTGTGTGTATATAAAACTATAATTAATCTCTAAAAAAATGCTTTTTTTTTTTTTTTGAAAACCCTTTTTTGGGGTTTCCCTGGAATGGATTTTTTGGGAAATTTCCTTTTATTTTTATGGAAAAAAATTGCTTGGGTTTTTCCCAAAATTTTTTTGAATTTAAAAAACTAGTTTCCCTGGAACGGATTAAGTTCAAAATTTGAGGTTCCACTGTACATAATCTCAATGAAAATTGCAAAGAAAAAAAAATTGACTTTTGGGACTAATATAAACCCCCAAAATTCAGGACCCATATTAAAACCAGCCATTTCCCAAAAGCGTATTGGAGGGAAACAACATGTTTTTTGTTTACTCTTGAAGTTTGGGGAAAAATTTTGGGGACTTTTCCCAACCTTTTTTTGAATTTTTAATTTTCCAAAGCAACTTTTACCCTGCAAATGATTGCCCAATTTTTTTCCTCCATTTTCAATCCCCTTAAAAAAAACCCAAAACCCGGTGAAATAAAATTTTAAGCTTACAAAACCTCTAATTCTAAAAAATTTTTCCCATTGATCAAATGAGGCCAAAAAAACGGGGTTATAAATATAAAATCCAAAATGAACAGTGGCCCCCTCAAACAAGAGTGGCTTGAAATGCAAAAAAGGGCCCAAAAGGGCGCTTTTTGGCATAAAAAAAATTGACTCAAACCCAAGGGCCAAAAAACCCTTTTTTAAACCCCCGCCCTTTCCCCCGGATGGGGTCCATGTGGCCAGACGCGCCCCTGAGCGGGCCCACCCACCCCAAGACTCCATGCCCCGAAAAATTGGGTTTACAAGTCATTTCGGGTAAATCCCAAAATGTTCCTGAAATATATTTTTATATTTTCCAGTTTTTTTTAGAGGGTAACTGCAAAATTTAAGCCACCAGGGGCCCCCAAGAAAGTTCCTATGCCAACCTGGGGGTAAAAAGGGTGAAAATTTAAAAATGGAAATAAAAAAAAGAGATCATTAAAAAAATATGAAAGTGGGGGTGTGATGCCCTGATTTGGGAAAGGCAAAAAAAAAAACCCCAAAAAAACCATCATTTACAAACCCATGGCAAACCCCAAAAAACCACAATCAAAGAAGCTATTGTTGTGAAAGGTGAAATTTAAGTTTTCAAAACAGAGTTTGAAAATAAGGGAAGAGGGGGAGAGATTTTTGTTGGTGTGGTTTAAATAAAAAAAAATTATCAGGAAGATATTGTTTTTTCCAGTCAATAAAAAGTGAAAAGGAAAAGGAAATTTTGGGCAGATAAAATTTCATTAAGAAAATGCCCCCAAAAAAAAAAATAGTGATGAAACTGGTAAAATTTTTAAAGGGCCAAAAAAGGGCCCGGGTTTTTGGAGAGTTTAAAAGACCCTTTAGGGGTAAAAAACGGGTTGTGAAAAGGGCATGGTGAGGCTCCCCAGTTCACAAAAAAAAAAAGCGGTTTAAAAAAAAATATGTGCAG
The DNA here is from genome assembly GCF_026875155.1 of Cherax quadricarinatus. Classification (NCBI taxonomy): domain Eukaryota; kingdom Metazoa; phylum Arthropoda; class Malacostraca; order Decapoda; family Parastacidae; genus Cherax; species Cherax quadricarinatus. The sequence goes on along the minus strand of NC_069475.1, from coordinate 22,374,560 downwards.
GAATCTAAAAAAGTACATTGAGACTGAAAATTTAAAAACCTGAACAAGTTTTTTTAAAATTGTGATAAAAACAGGCCTTTTTTGGAAAAAAATTTGGCCAAACGGGAAACCTACATTATTTCAGGATGAAAAGCCTCCCGGGAGGCCAAATGTGAAAGGGGTTTGAAACTTTTGAAATAAAGATCCCTAACTGTTGCATATGTGTTTTTCCCAAAAAAATCTGTCTTTATTTCAAAACCATTTTAATTTTCCAATCCCCCAGGACAGAACCCCTTTGAAAAACAGGCCCCAAAAATTATGTTACACGGAATGCTAGGGGTGATTACAAAGTGAAACCTTTGCTCAAGTATCACTCTGCCCACTCCCGAGGTTCAAGAAAAACAATATCGTAAAGGGTTTAATTTGTGTTTTGTGAAAGAATCAAACAGAAAGGAATGAGTCACAAAGGAAAATTTTTTTCCCTGGATGGTTTTTTTTTTTTTGTGAGTTTGACCCTACAGTAAAAATTTAAACCCCCCCGGAAAAAGAAACTGCCCACTAAAGTCCCTCCTGAAAAAGGGGACAATGAATCCTCCTGCTCATCCCCCCCACGCTTTGAAAGAAAAAATTTGCGCGGGGTTTTACCCTTTCAAAAATTTAAAAATTTTTTTTTGCCTCCTAAACAATTTTTTTTCCTCCTCCAGCCCCAGGGAAACCCAGGCGGTTTTTTTAAAAACTTTAAAAAAACCTAACACAAAAGGAGTTTTTTTCAAAAGGGGCTCTAAAAGGGGAGGGGTCAGACACTCTTTGGGAACCCAAAGGGGAGTTTTTTTTTAAGAACAACTTCAATATCCTCGTTTCAAAAAACCTTTAAAAAGGAAAGGGGATTGGGGGGAGTGACCTTGAAAGACTTTGAACTCTGTTTGGGAAAAACCCTGTGGCCACAATGGGAAACAAGAGGGGGAAATTTTGGGGGTTTTGGGTGGCAAAACCCTAAAGACCCCTATCCCAAAGTTGTGGAATCAATTGTGTAAAGGGGAAGTCCATGGGGTTGGAGGATTGGGGACAAGTATGGGGAAAAGATTATTGCAGAACGACGATGAACAAACCCTTTGCAAGAGCTGCAAGAGCTTGGGGGCAAAAAAAGCAACAGATCCCCAGTTCGAAATGTGTTTTCAGAGCAGGGGAAGAGAGATGGAAAGGAGGGGGCCTTTCGTAAAGGGAATTAAAGGAAAAATGTGTACAAATTTTTCCCAAAGGTGAAAAGGCATTTAGGAAAAATTTTTACCTATCCCCAAGCTGTTGCAAACCGTTTTGGGAAAACATTTTCCAATGAAAATTATGGGGCCCCTTTTTAGGGAAATCCTAAGGGGGCTGTGAAAAAAACAAGAGCTCTTGGACGGGTTTTTTTGCCCAAATTTGGGATCCAGTGATTCCCCAAAAGGGCCCTAGGGGCCCATTAAAAAACCAAAAAGGGGGGGAAACCCCCAAAAGAAAGGATTTGGTACATGAAGCCCTTTTAAGGGAAAGGGGGATTCTCCCCCCAAACGGGAAACTTCTTTAAAATAAATCTCAATAATAAAGGAATTTGGGCATTTAATTATTTTTTTAGTTTGCACGTCCCCTTTTCTTTTATGCAAAGGAAAGTAAACAGAGGACCCCCCAATTTTTTGGGCGGGGCCTCGATTTTCGTAAAAATTCAAACCTTTGGGAGTTTTTTTTTGGAAAAAATTTTTTGGCCCCCAAAGTTTCATAAAAAACCCTGTGTTTCGGGGGGCCCCGGGGGAAAACATAAAAAACAAAAAAAAAAGGAAACCCAACTGCAAAAAGGCCCCTCTGCCCCAATGGGGCAGGCCCTTTCCCCTCCCCCCCGGTTTTAAAACCCAATGACCCCCCCCCCCCCCCGGGATTATCCCAATGCCCCAAACCCCAGTCGGTCACCCCCCACTCAAGGATGGAGCCTGAAACCAAAAACCCGCAGCACAAGTTTTAGTAGGCCCAAAATACCACCCCCCCAACACCCAATCTGTAATTACCCCTAACCTTTTTTTTAAAACTACACAACGTTTTAACTCAAAAAAACCCCCGTACTCGGGAGTTTTTTTCCATTCTTTCCACAACTCTTTTAACCAAACCAAAATTTTTCCCCTAAAACCCTTTCCCTTTGAATTTAAAAATTTTTCCAACTTGAAAACCATTGCTGGGGGTTTCCTGTCTTGGCGGGAAATTTTTTCAGCAAAAACTATTTACTTTCCCCTTTTATTTATTTTTTTTTTCCCTTTTAAATTACACCCCCGACCCAATACCCCCCCCTAATTTTTCCCCTTTTTCCAAGAGAGTGCAAATTCAGGGTTTCCTTTTTTCCCTCATAGGGAAAAATTCTGATATATGGGACCCAATCTTTGGTCATCCTTCCTTTTTGAAACGTTTTTCCTGGGCATTTATACCCAATTCTGTAATCCGGTGCCCAAAAAACTGGCAGCATAGGTCAAAATTTGGGGGCCAAACCCAAATGATATACAGAGGTTGAAAAACCCAACCCTGAGGATTCAAATTATTTATACTTTAGATAAAAGCCAAGAATTCTTTTAGCTTTATTGAAAACCCACAAATTTCACTGTGGTCTTGGTTTTAGGTTATCCCTAACCAGAACTAAAAAATCCCTTTTTGAAACAGTAGTTTTAAGATCTACATTTTTTATTTACCATGGGGCCTTTGGTTTTTTTTTTAACTGTCCAACATTTAGAACTTTTGCATTTGTAAAAAATACATTTTGCCCCTCCGTTAAAAATTTTTTTTCTTCTTCCAAAAGATGTTCAGGTGCAAGAAACTGCCCAAAAATTTTTCCCCAAAAGGGAAATTTTTTGTGAAGAGATTGGGCCCTTTTTTCAGCCCCCCAAACCCATAACACCAAAAAACACTTGCAAAAATACACAAAACATAATTAAAAACCATTGGGAGGTATCGTTAAGAAAGGGGGCCCAAATTTTTTAAAAATTAAAACCCTTGCTTTCTGCCCCCCTTCCACCACTGCACAGCCCAAATTCAAAAACTTTCCTGGAGTGCTCAAAATGTTCTCTAGAATAAAATTGGAGGGCCTATTTTGGTTTTTCGTCAGAAAATTTTTGCTTATGTCGTTATTTTTCCTTAAACTATGTTTTTTTAAAAAAATTTGTGAACAAAAAAAGGGCCCCCAACATGCCCCCCTGAGGAAAACCCCCTTTGTACTTTTCCCCTTTCCCTATTTCCCCCCTTTATGCAAACTCTCTGCGGTCTATTTTGTCAGCAAAATTCCCCCCAAAACCCAAAAAAAAAAATTTTTCCCCTATTCCGTGGGGGCCCTAAGTTTCCCCCAATTCCCTTGGTTTTGGAACTCAAACGAAACCCTTTAAAGAAGTCCAAAATCCCACAATATTATTTTCTTTGCCATGATTACCCCCCCTAAACCCTTAGTGAAAGAATTTTAGAAAATTTCGTAAAAAAAGGGTAAGGGCCCCTTTGTAAAACAGTGTTGGGGAATCATTAATCAATCTGTCCCTGTAAAATTTTTGGCAAAAGAATTTGGGCTTCGGTAATTATTGATTCCATAAATTTTCCCCACAATGGAGGAAAGGGTTTTAATTGGGGTCTATAGTTTCAAAGCCAAGGACCTGTAACCTGCCAAAGTAAATAGGGATTAAAAATTTTCCAAATTTTTTCCCCTTATCAGGCACTAAGCCCGTTTGGTTTGGGATATGTTAAAAAAAATTAGCCAAAGGATGCTAAGGTTTTTTCCCCTTTTCTTTCCCCTTAGCACCCCTTTTCCCAAAAAACAGTTCCCTCAGGAACCCGGGGGTTTGTTTCATTTTTTTCTCCCCTTTTTTTCTGAGGGCCCCGTCACAGTTAACCCCAATAGTAATTTTGTTTTTTATCCCTCCCCGTTTTACGTAATCTAAAATTTTTCAGGAAAAACGCTATTTTTTTCCCCGGGGAAAACTGAGAGGAAATAGGTCAGTGGTCCCTTGCTTTTCGTAGGTTTCCCAAAACAAAAGTAAAATTTTTGCCCCCAAACAAACAGTATTTTCCGTTAAAAAAATAGACTCGCTTTTCAAAAAGTTTACAGCGAGTCGTAATTCTTTCCCCGGAACACGTACTTAAAAGGGGTGAGCAGTGGGGGCAGCCAGTTTGGCTTTGTTTTTCCAGAGGAAACGAAGATTCCCCTAAGTGCTCCAGCGAAAAATTTCAAATATTCCCTTTTTTTTAGTGTTGCAAAGGGACCCAAATTTAAACTTTCCACGGCCCCAAAAAAAGCTCCAAATGCCAAACCTTGGTAAAAAAGGTTTTTTGTGGTCCCCCACCCAAACTAGGCGGTTTTAAAAGGTTAAACCCGCCGGGCCCCCCCGTCCCACGGGTAAAATCATCAAACCCAATGTGGGGACTGCTGGGGCCGGCCCTTAGAAGCCCTTATGTACCTGGGGAAACCCCATGGGATGCAAAATTTAAACAGAGGTTCCTGAAACCTTAAAAGGTTTCACATCTTTTGGCTTTAGAAGCCAAAAAAGTACCTGAACACCTCCCCGGTACGCCAGCTAAGCAGTATGTACCTGAAAAACCCCACGGTACACGCTAAGCCCTTTAAATACCTGAACAAACCAAAAAGGGACACATCAAGCAGGTAGGGACCCCGAAAAACTTTAAAGGACACAATTTTTGGGAGTAGGGGAGTAATTTTAATGGCTTCATTCTGAATTTTAAAAAGAAGCGCTCACCGGGAGCTCACTGAGTCTGTTGGCCCCCAGGGTTTTTGAAAGGCTGCCCTCAGGAAAAACCCTTTCAAAAAAGTGGGCTGCATCGGAAACCCCCTTGCGGGGGTGTCAAAAAGGTCTTGAAGGCGGAGAATTTCTCACCCGAAATCTTAAAGGTTGTACTTTTTTACCGGCCTTTTGAGAAATATTTTAAAAAAAAAGGAAAAATACCCGGGGGTGTCCCCGAAAACCCGCCGCCTAACCGCCTTTGGGCCCAAATGGGGGGCCGGAGTCATTGGAAAGTGTTTAGTGGGACAAATTTCATGAAAAAAAGGTTGGGGTGTTACAAAAAAAACTGGGCAAGGAACCCTAGTGTGACACTTAGGGAAGTATGATGGAGTGGAACCCCTGAGATTAAAGCTACAGGGGCCGTTGTGGAAAAACTGAGAAAAAAAGGGTTTTTTCGTGTGACACTGAAGATGGGCCCGGGTTTTAGTGAACATTGAATGTGGGCATGTGATTGGCCCCCGACATAACCCCAAAAGCGGGTAGTGGACGCAGAGGCAAGGGTCGTAATTCTTCCCGGACAGTACCAAAAGGGTTGGGGCAAGTGGCGGCAGCCCGCTGGGATTGTTTTTCCCCCGGGAGCGAAGATTCCCTCACGTGCTCCAGCGAAAAATTTCCCTAATACAGTGGAACCCCCGCATAGCGAAAACCCTTTTCCGTGCAAGAGGGCCCCGGCTTTATGCGAAATGTTTCCCCTATGCGGGAAAGAATTTTCCCCCAAAAAGAAAATTTTTTTTTTTTATTATCCAAAACCGGCCGATTCCCACCCAAAGGGAGGGGGGGGCCCGAAAAAAAAAAAAATTTCCCATCCCTTCACTCCATCACTGTCCTTTCCAGAAGGGGCCTTTCCCAAAAAACTACAGTTTTTAAAAAAAGAAAATTAAAAACCCCCCCCTTCAGAGTGCAAAGGAAATGTACTTCCCCCTCCCGGGGCTCAAGCCCCGGGCCGCCGGTTTTTTCCCCGAATCCCTTCAAAATGTTACTTTGCTCCCCACTCCAACAAGCACGTCAAATATTAAAAAACCCATTTGTCTCCATTCACTTTCCAACAAACGGGTCCAAAAGCAAAGTGCCTGCCCGGAAAAACCAAGCCCCTCGCCACAAAACCCCCCTTTACCCCCCCCCCCCAAAAACCCCTTCCCAGGGGCCCCCCCAAAACCCCCACCCAGCCTTTTCCTTTTCCCCTACAGAATGATACACCTTGAAGTCATTCTGTTTTGCCCCCAAATTTTCTCTACAAGTCCTAACCCCCCAACAAACCCCTTTCCCCAGCCCTCTGGACAAAAAAGTTTTGGGAAAACCCGCCCCTCCCCCTCCTTAAAATTAAACTAAAAATTTCTCCCCGCTTATTTCACCCCACCCCATTGCCCCCAAAACATGCATCCCCCCAAAATGCCCCCCAGCCTTCTCCTCGCTCAACATTCCCTCACCCCGGGTTTCCCCAACCCCCTATAAGAGCGTTGGTAAAACCCATACCTCCCTAATTCCCCTCTTTGGGCCCCCAAAGGACAAAGTTCTTTGTTCCACAAAAACCCTAAGTTTCCCCCTCACCTTTTTTTTTTTTTCCCCCATCAATTTTGATTCACCTCATCTTTCATAGACCCATCCGCTGACACGTCCCACTCCCCAAATATCTGAAATTCGTTCACCTCCTCCATACCTCTCCCCCCAATCTGTATTCAATTTTCCCCAAACCCAAAACTTTTTTTTTTTAATTTTCTTTAAACCCTTTCCCCTTTCCTTGGGGGTTTCCCCCTTTAATTTTCTTCTTTTTTAAAACCCCTACCCCAAAATTTAAACCACCAATCTCTGAAAATTTTCTTTAGAATTTCCCAAAGGGGCCAGTGTCATCGGGAAAGAGCCGCTGTGAAAAAAACTCCCCCTTTTTGGTGATTCTTTTCTTTTAAAATCCACGCCCCCTTTTCCCAAAACCCCGATTTTTCTTCTCTTAAAACCCCCCTCTATAAATTTTATTAAACAACCCCCGGTGGGGCATACCACCTTGTCTAAGGCCTACTTTTACTGGGAAAAAAATTTTTCCCCCCTTTTTCCCACATACTCTAACTTGACCCCAATATCCTCGTAAAAACTCTTCAAATGCTTTCAGTAACCCCACCCCCCCTAAAACCCCTACACTTGGCCCAAAATCCCGCCACAAATTTCCCCCCCCATCCACCCCGTTAAACCCCCTTTTCCAAACCCCTAAATGCCACAAAGACCTCCCCTTTTTGGGGCCCTTAAACCCAAATACTGTTCACTTTTTGTTTCACTGTAAAAACCCCCTGGTCCACACACCCCTTTCCTTTCCAAAGCCCCCTTGTTCATCTGCTATCCTATTTTCCCCCCGTTTTACTCTTAAATTTTTTTCAATTTATAACTCTCCCCTTTCCCTTTAACCAAAGGGACAAACCCCTTAAACAGACCTTTAAACCCCCCTTAAATTTTTTCACTCTCTTTTTTATCCCCCCCCTTTTCCTTTTTAAAAGGAAATATGCATGCTCCCCCGCCCCCCCCTAGGGACCTTAACCCCCCTTCCCCTACTTTTTTTAAATAATTGAAACAACCACCCAAAAATATAAACCCCCCCCTTTCTTTTTAACATTTCTTCCCTTTTTCCCCCTTCAAACCCCCCGGTGCCTTTAAACCCCCTTTTTTATTTTACCCTTTCTGCCTTTACGAAATTCCCCCCCCACTCCCCAAAATGGCTCTTTTCCCCACTCCTACAAGATGTTATTCCTTCCCTTTCCCCCATACACGAAAACAACCGGGTTCCCCCATCTTTATCAAAATTTAACAAAAAAATTTTTTAAAAAAATTCCCCTTCCCTCTTCCCAAAAACCTTAACCCCCTTTCCCTTTAATAAAATCCCTCTTTCCTTTTTTTTAAACTGACAAATCCATTTGTTCTCTAGGCTTTCTTAAACCCTTTTTTTAATTTCACTTTTCCCAAAAATTTTTCTTATTTTCAACAAAATTTTTTTGATAACCCTCTCACCCAATCTCTCATTTGCTCTCTTTTTTTTCATTTCTTCACCACTCCTTAACTTCTCTCTTTTTCTTTCCAATTACTCTTCCCTCCTTGCATCACTTCTACTTTGAAAAAATTTCTCATATGCAAAATTTTCCCCCCCTTTTCTACTCTCTTTACTATCATTCCCCCCAATCGTCCTCTTCCCTCTCACCCCTTTCCTGTAACCACAAACTCTCGAAACACTCCTAACCCTACTTTTTAAAAAACCTACCCCATCCCTTCGACCCCATTGCCATGCTCTCATTAGCCCATCTATCCCCCAAATAGTTTTATATTTCCCCAACTGCCCCCCTTTTTAGTTTAAAACCTTCACCTCCCTTCCTGAGCTTCTATTCTCCTTGTATCCCATCTCCCTTTTATCTCAGTGTAGCTACAACTAGAAAGTGTCTGATATTTTGTGGCCCCCTCATAAACAGTAAATCCTGAAGTTACTCACAGTCTTTTATCTCCCAAATACATAATCCAACAAACTACTTTCATTTCCCCCAATCAATGTGTATATTATTTATCCTCTTTTTCTTAAAAATGTATTACCTTAACAAAACCCCCTTTCTATACAAATTCAATAAAAAGGGCCCCATTATCTTTTACACCTGGCACCCCAAAACTTACCTCCAACCCTCTCAAAAATTTTCTCCTATTTTAGCTTTTCAAGTCCCCTACCAAAATTTACTCTCTCACTTGGTTCAAAGGTCCTATACTTCATTTAACATCCCCCAAAAATTTCTCTCTCTCTCCTCTGCATTTTCCTCTCTTCTCCAGGGGCTACACGCTTTTTATGACCCACTTCTCGCATCCAACCCTTTCTTTTAATCCCAAATTCTTGATTTACACATTCAATTCTCTTTTCTCCTTCCTAACTGATCATTTTAAAATTACTGCTCCCCTTCCTTGCTCTAACTCTCCAATCTCCAATTAAACCCAATTATTTTCCCCCCCCTGAAACTCTTTCCCACCCCCCTTTACTTTGTTTTCCTAGGGCCAGGACATCCAACTTCTTTTCATTTTATAACTCAGAAACATCTGTTTTCTTTTCATCCGCCAAACCACGCACATTTTAAGCAACCCAGTTTTTAAAGTTTTTCTTCTTCCTTTTTTTTGTAATTGTTACAGGAGAAGGGGTTTCTAGCCCATTGCTCCCGGGATTTTTAGTCGCCCAACGACACGCTGCTACGAGGAAAGATTCTTTTCCCCCTTCCCATGGCAATAGAAAGAAAAAAAAAAAGAACAAGAGCTATTTAAAAAAGGAGAAAAACCTAGTGTATGTATAATATATAGCATGTGCGTGTCTTTGGGGGTTGACCAAAAATGAAGTAGGATAGCAAGATATCCCCTTTTTATCTAGCGTGTTTATAGACAGAAAAAAAAACCCGCAAAAAGAAAAAAATGGAAAAAAATTTAATCCGTGCAAGACACCCAAAAATATGAAAAAAAAAATTTTTTTTACCCAAAAAAATTTAACTGTTATATTGTTATTTAGTTATGTTGTTAGGATGTATATAAAAATGTGTCGTTAGGCGTGATTGTAAAACTACTGTAATTATCGCTTATGTCGCTCGTTATACTGCCGGCTTCTGAGCATGCAGTTGTCCACTTTAGCTATCACGTGATCGAGGGGGGGGTGTCCTCACCTCGTGTGATGTATTCAGTCTGCTGGGAATCGCTTGCTGGTTTTTTTCCCTTCATTTTTTTGGGACAGATTGTTCTGTTCTCATTATTCTTGTTAGTTCTGTAGAACTTGTTCAAAGAACATTGTATAGACTTTGTGATTTTCGACGTTGTACTGAGGTTGTGTGTCACATTGACACTCTGAACATCTCAGGTCCGAGCTATAGCTTCTGACCTAATTTTGTATGTTCTGTGTATTGTCACAGTCACGTTTTTCCTATGCTGACGTTGATTCAGTTTTTATGGGAGTTTTGTAACTTGTGGGGATCTGCAGATGGTCCCTACTTAGTGTCGTTTTATTATCTCCTTGTTCCTGATTCTGTGTGCAGTCGCTTGATATTGCATTGCTATTGGGCTTAGCTTCTTTGTTGTTCATGCAGACTGTTCGGGTTGCCAGATCGGTCAAGAAGTTGCTTTTTTTGAGGACTTTTGTCAGTCACTTTTTAAGTCTATTTCGAGTCTTGAGACACAGCTAACTTACTTAAAGAGCACTTATCGCATACAAACACTCTTGTAACATATTTGTAATATCTTATTCAATGTTAATGTACCTGACGGTACTTAAGAATTATAAATGTGATATGTGCTATTCAGCACAATAATATTGAACTCGAGAGATTGATTTTATTTTGATTGCTGTAATTAATTTAATTTGATAATATACCTCTAGACAACTTATAGACTTAATAAATTTATTAAATTTTAATTTCTCTAGTTAGTAGCCTACCAGTTGTAATCCTAAAGCACTATTGAACCATACTAAATTTTAAATGGATAATTGGAAGGATTACTGATCTTGTTACGAAAACCCAGTAACAGGCTGGATGCTAGAAGGGCAGTCCTTTCTAGTATTCACTGGAGATCTCTAAGCTTTTAGAATCGCGTTTTTTTGTAACAGACATTACATGAAGAAAAGGTTGGAGTGTTACACTAAACTGGGCAAGGACTGTAGTGTGACACTTAGGGAAGTATGATGGAGTGGAACACTGAGATATGCTACAGGACCGTAGTGGAACACTGAGAAGAAAAGGGTGTCGTGTGACACTGAAGATGGTCAGGTTGTAGTGAACATTGAATAGTGTCATGTGACTGGCCTCGACATAGACGCTATGCGGGTAGTGTGACGCAGAGGCAAGGGTCGTAATTCTTCCCGGACACGTACCAATGGTGTGAGCAGTGGCGGCAGCCAGTCTGGCATTGTTTACCAGGGAGCGAAGATTCCCTCATGTGCTCCAGCGAAATATTTCATAATACAGTGGACCCCCACATAGCGACCTTAATCCGTGCAAGAGGGCTGGCTGTTATGCGAAATGTTCGCTATGCGAATGAATTTTCCCCATAAGAAATAATGGAAATAAAATTAATCCGTGCAAGACACCCAAAAGTATGAAAAAAAAATTTTTTTACCACAAAAAAATGTTAATTTTAGTACACACAAAATGAAAAGCGCATGCCCAATTACATGACTCTTACTTCATTTCAGATCTGGTGATGATTGATGGGATGGAGGAGGGGAGAGAGAGTGGCGCTGTGTTTAGAAGGGGAAATCCCTTTCCATTAAGACTTGAGGAGGCAAGTCCTTTTCTGGGGTACTTCCCTTCTTCCGCTTTAATGCCACTAGGACCGCTTCAGAGCACTGGACTTCTTTCGCACAACATATTGTCATAGTGGCCGTACTACACACTCTCATTCCTTTATGATTTGTCTAAAGTGGTTCACAACAGTGTCATTGTAAAACAGTCACCCAGCACGGCTTGCCAATGCTGTGTGAGGGTGATTTTCTCAAAAAAGGTTTGCACTTCAAGCCATGTTTGCAACACATTTCCTTAATCTTTGAAGTAGGCAATTTTTCAATTTTCTCTCTCCCCTCCTTTGAAACCAGTTTCCCCAGGTCTGGGCCTCTTGCTCTTGAAGTTGATCTATCAGCTCATCAGTGGTTAGTTCTTCATTGTCCTCCCCCACCAACTCTTCCACATTCATCCCCACAAACCTCCAACCCCAAGGACTTCCCCAATGCCACAATTGATTCCTCAATGGTATACTCCTCTCAGGGTTAGCCTCAAACCCTTCAAAATCCCTTTGTCTACACATTTGGCCACAGTTCTTCCAAGCAGAGTTCAAGGTTCTCTTAGTCACTCCCCCCCAAACCCTTTACCTAAAAGGTTTACACAATTGAGGATTTTAAAAGTGACCCTTCCAAAACTCTTTTAGAGTCAATCGAGTGTCTGTGGTCACTTCAAAGCACTTTTGAAACAGAGCTTTTGTGTACAGTTTCTTGAAGTTGGAAATGACCTGCTGGCCCAAAGGGGCCTGCAGGAGAGGAGTGGTATTAGGAGGCAAAAAACTTCCCCTTAATGAAGCTCATGCCCCCAAAAAAGTCCCCTCTGCCATGTCTGTAGGATGACCAGGGGCATTGTCTAACACCAGGAGGCACTTAAGGTCTAATTTCTTTTCAGTTAGGTAATCTTTCACATTGGGGGAAAATGCATGGTGTAACCAGTTATTAAAAAAAATTCCTAGTGCCCCATGCCTTATGTTTTTCCCTCCACAGCACACACAAATTATCTTGAGGACATTCTTTTGCCTGAACGCTCTGGGAGTTTCAGAGTGATACACTAAAAAAGGCTTAACTTTGCAATCACCACTAGCATTGGCACACATCAACAAAGTAAGCCTGTCTTTCATGGCTTATGTCCTGGGATGCCTTTTCCTCCTGAGTAATGTAGGTCCTGCTTGGCATTTTCTTCCGAACAGGCCTGTTTCATCACAATTAAACACTTGTTCAGGTTTCAGTCCTTCAGTTTCTATGTACTCCTGAATTCATGCACATATTTTTCAGCCGCTTTGTGGTCCGAAACTGGCAGCTCACCATTTCCGTATCACACTATGGATGCCACTACGCTTCTTAAATCTCTCAAACCAACCTTTGTGGCCTTAAATTCCATCACATCACTAGTTGCAGGCATTTTTTAATTAAATCGTCATGCAACTTCCTAGCCTTTTCACATATGATCGCTTGGAGACGCTATCTCTGCTAGCTGTTTTTCATTTATCCCCACCAATAAGGTCTCTCAACATCTTCCTCACTTTCGTTTTTTGTTTCGAAAACAGTTAAACCTTTGGCAACAACAGCTTCCTTGATTGCCGTTTTCTTGCCACAATAGAAGAGATGGTTGATTTCGGTTTCTTGTACAACCTGACCGGGGCGGTGATTACGTACTCCACTTCATACTTATCAATGATTTTCTTTCTTCATTTCAATAGGAATCCCAACCCCCATTGCTGTAGGGTTGGACATAGAAGCTTTCTTGGGGCCCATGGTCATTATTTTTCCCGAAAAGCCCGAAAAAAACCCGTAATAATAGAAAAAAAATTCCCAGTGTAGCTTG